>VZTU01017550.1:20134-75059 GCA_013400835.1 Zapornia atra | reverse complement strand
CTTTGTGCAGGTAAACGAAGTGCAGTGCCTGAGGTAACGGCGATCGCGACAAGTTCACTTTATGTGTTTTGATTATTAAAATATTATTTTAAAATAATTACGCCTGTATTAAGCCCTTGAGGGAACCAGAAAGCCAAAGGCAGCTTTGGCTTGCGAGGGCAGTTTTGGCTTGCGAGGGCAGCCGCCGTGCGGGGCGCGGAGACCGCCCCCTCCACAGCCGCCCAAAGGCTGGACACGGCGCGCCGAGACGGAGCCGAACCAAACCGGATCCTCCGTTAGAGCCCTCTATCCTCCTGAAACGGTAAGGGCACCAGTATCCTGCAGGCTTTGTGAGCCACCGACCTGACAAGTGACCAGACTTGCAGGGGTTTTTTTACTAGAACTGGGTGCGATCTTTTACTTTTGAAACAGACAAGAAGATCTCTAAGGTCCCTTCCAACCCAAACCATTCTCTATGTTGAACTTGTTCCAGAATTTGATAAAAAAATAATGGCTCATCTTTCAAATTTTGCTTCATCCCCATGATTTCTAGGAATGGGAGGAGATGGGGTATGATCCCTCCGTGCTTGTTCAGAATACCTTTATAGCTCTTTAAAGATTGAGAATCTCCCCTTTATATTTGTAGGTGCATTTTTAATTAGACTTTCTCATTTAGATGACTGTAAGATGGATCTAAGGTTACAAATGAAAGTTCTTAGCAGTAATACAGCTTCCCAGACCACAGAAAATCAGGCCAGCTTGTCCTGTCTCAGCTGTTCAGCACTATTTTCATACTGGTGTTTTCATCTGGCGGAGAAGTTGAGCAGAGTTCAGATATAGTCTAATGAGCTGTCATTTATTTTAAGGTTTGGTTTTTAATTCCTTCATTTGGCCCTTTAGTTATTTTCTTCCCTGAGATCATCAACACTTGTGTTAATTTTGGCCAGCATTTTAGACCTCACTGTTTCCTCATAAAGGTGAATTTCTTACCTATGTATTTATTTTTGCTTTGACCCTGTGCCCAAGGCCACACAGGGTGTGTAATACCAGGGCTCCACAGCAGTGTGGGGTTAACAGAGATAAAAACCAGTCCAATCTGGTAAACATCAAGGCATGTGAAAACAGATAATAACAAGAGCTGCTGGCTGGGAAATCCTGACTTGCAGGCAGCTGGCAGAGAAATTCAAGCGGAAGAAAAGGGATTTTTTCAAATGCCGGAGCTGGTCAGAGCTAGTTGAATCCGTATTCACTTGGCAATCAAGACACCTTGCCAAGCTGAGGCACACCAGCAAAACAAATTAATAGCTCTGGGGACCTGAGGCAGAAGACACCTGGCACTAGGTAGACAGGGATCCAATTAGATTCCCTTTCTGATGGGGCACACGAGAGTGTGAAAGACTTACCTCCTACAGAACGTATGCTGGGTTGCTCGGTTGGGGTTTTTTTCCCCCTTGTTTTGATATGTATTTAAAGGTAACTCAAATTTTCTTTATTTTAAAACTCTTCATGTTCCTTCCTTTCAAGCTTCTCAACCAGAGACCTCTTACAGTGTCTCAGGTTTGGTCTTCTCTGGGCTCAAGTCTCAGTGCTTTTGGGCAGTTCTTTCTAGATGGCTGTGTCTGTCCCTGGCCACCTGGGACGTGCTGAGGTAGAATAGAAGAGAGAGGAGGGAAGTTAAAAACCTGAAAGAGTTCGGTTTGGGGCAAATACACATCCTAGCTGTTCTGTCAGCCTGCTCCAGCCTGTAGGGTTGTTTTAGCAGAAGTACAAGTCAGTCAGCTCCAAATTACTCCATGTGATAAAAGAGATGCCAGAAGACCGGAGACAGTGGGAGAAAAATGGCTTCTTTCCACTCGCAGAGTTTTGACGTTGGCCCTTTACAATTGAAATAAAATAATATTGTTATTTTGATCTGTGGCTCGGGAGGCTGAATTAGTGATTGCATTAACAAGCGGCAGCGATGCAGCCATATGCCTCACAGGATAAATTCATCCTCTTTGGATTTACAATTGCATTTTAGTTTAAATTTTTCAAATTCCTGCCCTTGACTACCCAAAAGATGTCAGACTTTTCCACCTTAGCATTACCTCCATTCTCATAGCGTGAACATTTTTTAGAAAATATTGGTCTTCCAATAGAGTTATGCTTCTGCCAGGTTGAAAAACTGGCAATTTATTCTGAGATGTTTTCTGGTTCTTTCCTTCCAGTCAAACAGCCATCTTCTACATGTCTAGATATGCCTACCTGACATTGTCCAGTGGGTGTCCAAGTCAGTCCAAGGGAGCCAGGTGCAGGAGGGACACCAGCAGAAGGTGAACATAAGGAAGAGATGGTGCCAAAAAGAGCGAGTGCCAGAGGTTCTTCAGAAAACAGTGAGGAAAATCCATACTGGGAAATCTTCCAGTCCTGCCTTTGAGTGGGCTGACAAATTTTTCTCCCAAGCAAATTTAAGATGAAAGGGAATTTTAGGAGGTAGATGAGGTAGTTACTTGGGAAGAAGTGCAGATAACAACATAGGAGAGGGATATGGGCAGGGAACTGGCATTCCCCTCTTCAGAAACACAGCAATTTGTCTTCATGGAATGGGCAAAGCCTGAAGGAGAAGACTCCAGTTTAAATAAGGAGGATGCGTATGAGTCACTTCACTTGGATATCGGCCACCTGTTCCCAAGAAAAAGGGTTTCTAAATGCTGAACAGTTCAGCCTGTGATGCTCAGCCAGGACACGTGGGCAGGAAGATGTTCTTGGGGATGCTTATCAGCTCTGATCTGCTACTTGCCACCCACCCAGCCTTAGTGCCACCCCTGCGCCCTACACCCTCCTGCAGCGGCGGTGAGACTGACTTTCCAGGCAAAATTAGGCAACGTGTTGGCAGCTGTTTTATTGCCCTGAAGTCAGATGATGTTAGCCAGGGCCTGCTTTTCTTGTGCCCGCAGCTGGCTGCAGAGAGGCTGCTGTGTGGAGAGCCAGCCCCAGGGGCGAGAGGCTCAGCTCCTGCAGAGAGGGAAACCTGTCACCCAAGGGCTGTGCTTCTGCGCTGCGAGGCTGCTGCAGCTCAGTGTGCCAGGACAGTGTCAAAGCTTCCAGAAAGTCTAAATAAATTATGTCAGGCTATTCTCCCTTAACTACAGTCCCAAAGATATCTAAGAAAACCAAAGAAACATGTTTTTCCACGATACAAAAGCATTGCAAAACTTGGTCCCTAACATACTAGATTCATTTATAATTCACTAGATTTATTATTTAAATTTTTTAATTCCTGCCAACCAGCTTTCTTTGATACTTTGTAACTCTGACTTACATACTTACCCAGATACATGTTACCACTTTTTCTGAAGACCCTTCACTATTATGCTTGCCTTCAAACTCCTGACACAGCAGCCCCTGTGTTAAAGCTCAGTGGGAAGCCTCGCAAACCACCCTGCTCTAGAGCCACAACTCTTCCTCAGCTTCCAAATTTCCTGCTTGGAAAAAGTCACTTTCTCGTTACCTTGTCTTTGTGCTGAAAAAAGGAGGAGCATCTCTACTGTATGATGTCAGGATGACTGTTTTAGATAAAACACAGTTTCTTCCCCTTTCTAATTACACCCAGAACTCCACAATGTGCTCATCAGTTCTTCTATTTCGTTTTTGATAATACAAGGTCACTCAATGTGCAGTGCAGCCATCTAAAAATGGAATGGAGATTTGGGGGTTGAGAACTCATTCTTAGCAAGTACCTTTGTATTTTGGAACAAGAGGAGCAGCTGTGGTGGTGTGCAAGTTAAGCAGTGTGTGTTGTCACGCTGCAGCTCAGCAAAGTTTTTCAAGTGAGGGCAGCAACAATGTAACAACTTCTGCTGGCTGCTGCTTACACAGAAGATGGAGTTTTCATGAGTTTTAACTCTTCATTCCCTGGATATACCAACAGATGGGCAGTCTGTTTCATTCTGTACTTTATCAATAAAGGGCTGTAAATTCCCAAAACACACAGTATTGTCTGAGATGGAAGAGGTATGGTAGGAAGCACTGCTGCTCACTAACATCTTCACCTGCCCTTCACCCCAGCTCCTCACCCAAGCAGGGCTTTAATTTGGCAGAAGCAAGGTTGTGCATTGCTTCCTCAACCGGTGATGGAGCCCGCATCAGTCAGATGTTGCGCCTGGTAACACAGCATCATCAAACTCGGCAGCACGACGGGTACCACTGCTGAGGTGTCAGGTACTTGCAGATCTTTAGAGCCAGCAGGCTGGAAGGGGGTTAGTCTGTAACTGAGTTAGTCCATTTCATCTACTCAGCTCTTCTTAATTTTCTCAGTTTCGCATTTTACTGTTTCTATGATCTTTCTGCTCACCCTGGTTTCCACAAATACTAAACACTAAGCATGGAGGCTGAATAGGAAACAAAAATTAAAACCCTTTCATAACCAAAATTAGCAGGGCAAGACCAAAACAAGCTTTCAGCTGTCACGGCTTGTCCTGCCCAGCTCATCGGAACTATTTCCTTGCCTGTTATTTATTTCTTCAAATATTGCCTGAAAACCCTTCTTCTCACTCCAGGTCTCTGTCGGCTTTCCCAGTGAAATGGCTGTGGCTCTGTGTGCCAATGGCATGCCACAAAACCTAAGTGCCCTACCCAGATCTGGGAAAGTGGTGGTCCTTAAATAAATGGCAAGCCAGCTACCTTCAGAGCGCTTAGCTATACCTGTGCTAGCACTTAACCTTTACCTCCCCAATCCCACAGCTACCATCGCTTGAGCTTGATGATTTTGTTACTTCTTTAGAAGCCGTTTTCTTAAAATAGCCAAGCCACAAGGGCATAACGAGGTGCACAGCTGGGCAGAGCTTTCTGAGCAGCAGGAGGAAAGAGGAACATATGCAGAACCAAAATGCTCCGAGCTTGCAAACCACTGATATACAGTCACTTGAATGGCTGAGGATTAAGGACTCGCCCAGCTGGACCATTAAGAAAAAAGCTGAGGAAGGCCAGGCAAAAAGAGCAGAAAAAAAAAAAAAAAAAGGGAATAATATGTCATTTTTACATGCTGCATCTTCTCTTTGTCTTCCTATTTTCCCACAGGGCAAAGAAACCATCAGTCTATCTGTAGAGAAAGCATATTTAAATCCAGGGATCCTTAACCAGGGAACTAGAGGGACTTGGGGCTCTTTTCCCATCCTGACAAGTGCAACAGGACTGCTGTGTTTGTGCTCGGGAGCATGCTGAACCCAGGCTTGCCAACACAGCACTAAGAGAAGGCAATTTTGCTTGAAATGACCAGACTAATCTTTTCACTTTAACTGCAGCAGCTTCTGCTAGTTAGGTGTACGTATTATAGATCAAACAAAAATCAATCGCTCCATTCTGGAGACTCTACCCAAGGGAAAACATAGCAACAACACGACACAACTCCACCTCTGAAATCCTCTTCCCAATAATTTTTCAAATACAACAATAAACCAACATATGCCAGTCCCAAAAGCTTCTACAATTAGATATCCCCTGTCAGTTCAGCATCACACCATCCTGTGGTGCTATCCCAAGTACTCCTGTGATGCCTATCCACAGCTGCCCGGGCACTCAGCATACTCTAAAACCTGCTTCATCTCCTCCTCCAAAGACATATTTGGGGAGGAGTATTGCACATACTGTGGGTTACTGTAATCTCCAGATCATTCTGTCTTGTCTGTGTTTACCTTCAATGTAAAGTCATTGCAGAAAGCACCAGCGATATATATTCTGTATCACACAGCAGTGAACTCATTGCCAATGCTGTATAGCCACCAGAAAACAACTAAACATACACCTCCCCCAGACCCAAACACCTCCAGCTTCTTTTATCACCATACAGAAAAAGGTAGCAGGAGAAGGAAGATCTGATCACGCCTTCACCCAAAATAACATTTTGCTTTGTCAGGTTAATTGTATGTTCTGACATCAGAAACTGAAATTAGCAGGCGGTTTTCCCTTGGGTTGCCCAGAGACTGTAGGATGAATCATGCCTGCTCTTGTGCTGCACCTGGGACCACGGGAATGACGGATGGGAAGACCAGGATATCTATTTTCCTGCTCAGATCTCTGTGGCTGAGGATCATACCCACATGCCAGCTTTGTAGGCACTGTGATGTGGCTGGTCGTTATTGCAGTCATCTCACAGGTGGCAGAAGTGGCCATTGTCTTCCAGCGGGCGCATTTACACAGTCGCAAAGGCATAGTCACTGCTTTGCTTCCACCCTCGTGGGAGTTCGTGGGACTAGAGTTTCTCAGAATGCCACTGATGCTTTCTGAAATGAATTGGATGTGAGAAGAGTGCTAAACACAGAGCATTCTCCTCAGGGAAAAAACAAACCAAACCAGACCACAACACAAAAAAATGTATCCAGAACCTTCAAACACTTCAAACCACATAAAATGCTCCCCATGTAACTAAGATACCCTCCTTCCCCTTAGAGCTATTTAGCACCAGACACGCTGAAGTTAGGCTAAGTCTTAAATCTTCCAAGAGTCACCAGACACTCCTTTTGCTTGCCTCTTTCATGTCTTTCTATACCTAAAGTTCCTCTGGCATTTCGTTTCCATGGCGGCTGTTTTCCCACCACTTCTCCCTGTCTCGGGCCCCTTTTCCTCATCCCTTCATGCTGTTTAAAAGCTCCCTACCTGGTGCGGCAGAGCTGCCCGCAGCCACCTCTGCCAAACGCCACCCCGACTGCTTCCCGGCGCTGCTCCTGCCAGGCCTGGCCTGCTCTTCTTCCTCTCCCCGAGCTCCCTCTGCTGTCGGATGCAGCCGCACTCCAAACGCGGCTGTAAGCCCGCCGTAAGCCCGGCCGGGCTCTGGAGCCGACGCAGGTCATGCGGGAGCAGGGCTGCCCTGGGGCGGCGGGGGCAGCCTGGCCCGGCCCCTGCCAGCTCCCTCGGCTGCCAGGGCGCCTCTGGAAGGCAAAAGGAGCCGCATCCTGCTCGGCACCCCGCCAGGACGGCCTTTCTCTGTCGGTGCGTTAAGAAACGCTGCTACTCTGGACAGAAAAATTGGTCTTTGTGCTCTGTCTCCAGCTGGTCTAGCGTAGGAGATCAGCATAAGGCTGCGGCGGGGCTGCACACCCAAAGCGCCGGTTAATTTAACAGGATGCAATAGGAGAGGAAGGGAAAAATCTGCCAAAAATCGCTGAGTGAGGAATAAGGCCCCAGCCTGTGCAAAACGTGCTGGTTCTGCCTGCTGTAAGCAGCCTGCCCGGCGCTACCACAGCCTTACTGCAAGGCACTGTAGGAGCCCGGAGGTGTGTGCCAGCGGCAGCAGGGCACCGGAGATGTAACCCCCAGCCCTGTGGTGCATGGGCATGAGGGACTGGAGGGAGGGAGGGGGTGCTCGTTCTCCCTCGCATCACTCTCTTAAGAGACCATAGGCTGCAGAGCTGCCTCTCCGCCCTGCAGCACACATGCAGCTTGCTGTCAGCAAGATGCTCAGCGGCTGTCATTCTGCTGCGCTTGGGATGCCCAGGATGGAGGAGAAAGAGCACAAGAAATCCGTTTTTCAGCAGCGAGGGGCCCTAACTTCAGAACATCCCAGGAACTTGTGCTGGTTTCCGCAGGGGCGGTACGCTGCAGCCCTGGTACCCAGGAGTGGTGCACAGCTCTGCTCCCACCCCGAGAAGCACGACATGGAAGCATGCCAAGCTGTCCCCTGCTAAGTCGCCACGTTTACACACTTGTTGCATTTGCCTGTGTATGTTGCCATAGGAACTGCAGCCCCAGCATCTGCTGCCTGCTGCTGCCTGTCGCGCTGCCTCTGCTCCTCTGCCTGCCTGCTCTGCCCGCCTGATCATGCCTCCCCCTCGCTCACGAACTCCCTCCCTCATCCTCTTTTTTTAGGTGACAATCAGGTTACTGCTGTAGCAGCTAATTATTGCATTAGTTATAATTTGCCTATTCATTTGTCTATCCTGCTCCCTCCCACCTTGGAACGTTTCCATCTCTCCATCCTTGCTACCTTTACACTAGGTCTGCTCTGACTCCTATCCCCTTTGCTCTTGTGCTCCTCGGGCACACAAAGCTGCCTTGCACTGCTGTACCCCTTCCTCTTCACCTCCCTACTACTCACATCTGTGCCTCTTGCTCTCTCCCCAGTCCTTCTCCAGTTTCCTTCCTCTCTGACTCCCTGCCCACCTCCTCAGCCTACTCCTTCACACAGTCCTTCTCTTTCTTATACCCCTGTGCCAGGCACTGCCAGCTTCTCCTGGGCCTGAGCCAGACTCACTCCTCTCCTGCACTCTCCCTGGCTCTTACACAGTCCACAGCATTTCTCATTTGCCGCTCTTGTCCAGCCAAATACCCCAGAAACTGTATCTCCTCCCACCTCCTAATAGCTTGTACCTCTAGCCTTTACCTCTCCAAAACCTCACTTTCCTCCAGGCTCCTTCACCAAGCCCTCCAATATAAGTATTATAACCTCTCTCTGTCACTAAGTCCCACCCTGACCTACCTTTCTTCTTTCTTGTCCTCCAGATGGACAGTTCCAGCCAGCACCACAGCCAACTCCACCCTCAGCCAAACAACCCGAGTTTTATTCTGGTGCTTACGCCATCATGTTTCACAGCCTCTCACTCCTCCAACCTCATCCCCCAGCTGTTTTGCTGCTTTTGGTGCACTGACTAAAATTCCATTTGAAGTCATACTCCCTGCTGTCTCTCAGAGCTGCTTTTCCTCTCTGCCACCTTTTCCCTTTCCAAACAGCCCCTTGGACCAGGACACTGGTGTCCTCCCTCCATGCCCATCCCAGCACACTATTCATCCTTCCCTGCTACCATCTGTGCCCTGCCCTCTCCACCTGGGAGTCTCCAGCACCCATGTCCTCTCCTCCCTCCCATGTGAAGGACATGGATGTCTCACAGGGCACCTTCTAGAGACCATCTCATCTACCAAAAGGGCTTCAGCTATTATCTACAGCTGTGCTGGACCCCACTCCTGATGGGTGTCTCTCCATCTCGACTCTCAGCCAAACTCTACCCTTTTCTAGATAAATTTAGTGCTGCTAACCTTTGTGGACCTGTCCACCTTTGTGGACCCCCTCACTGTTCCCTGCAAGCCCCTTGCATTTCTACACTCTGTTTTCCTACCAGGACCATCACTCTTTCTCACAAGGTTTCTTCTGATTCCACTTCTCCAGCCTTCTCTAACCACCACAGAACTGCAAGTGGTCACGAAATCGTTATGTTTAGGCTGTTGCTGCAGGACACGCATAAAGTGCACATGTGAGAGCACATAAGGATGCTGTAAAGTTAGACAAGGAATTTTACACTTGTATTATATTTTCATACACACTCCAGACCATCTGTGGAAAGCTGTCAAATGACTAGTTTGGAACATATTATAAAATCTTATTTTACTTAAAACATTAATTTAGCAGGCTCAGATCTGAGAACTCAGCAAAATGCTAACAGATTCTTGTGCTTCCTAATTTTGCTCATCTTTTTTTCAAGAAGGTCTCATAGTTTAATGTGCTCTAGAGTCTTCTACCCCCCTCCCCAACTCCTCTTGAGCCCACATTAGGGCAGTAGCCTGGCATGTGCTATGCATTGCTGTAGTCTCAGGTCCATGCATGCTTGTTAATACAGCCTGGAGTAATCAGCACATGTGTTCTTGAGTCAGCAAAAGTGAGACAGCACTTCATTATTTCGTAGTGACACCTCTGGACCCTGAGATCAGTACATTACCAAGTCTCTTTTAAGACTGCAGTTTTCTTTTAGGTGCTTTTTGCACACTGCATTGTCCTGTTATCCATATATTTGGACTTCACATTTCCAGCTCTGTATCCTTGCTGTCCATTTGAACAGCATCACAAATACATTTGCAGTTAGCTTTGTGACCATCCCTGTTGTGATTCCCAGTACTTGAGAAAGCTTCTAGCATCTGTCTCATTTCCAAACACCATTTTGTGACCAGGCTCGCCTGGGGGAGACTGTGAGCTCTGTATTTCTGCTTTTCCCTATATCAAATTTTACTCCTTTAGTTCCAAACCTCTGGAAAAAATGCCATCATTTTCTGTGCTGTTACTCTCAACCCCCATTGTTTAGATCTTCCCTGTATAGAGCAGTCTGTCTTACCTGTGCTTACTGCAAAACTTCTTCACATCTGAATACCTGTTGCTGAACCCACCTTTAAAACTCTCCTTGCACACCCTTTCTAGCATGTTGGCGCCTTTGTCCTTGTGCTAGCAACAAGTTCTTCTGCCTTTCCTCTTCAGAAACAGCTATGCAGACCTTTCCTGGATGTGTTCCTCTGCAAAACAAATTCAAGTTGTCACACCAGAGAGTGAGAGACTGGTACCCACGCTACCTTTGCTTGAATAACTAATCTGTAAATCTGAATATATATAAAATAACAATGAAATGTTGCTAAATCTACAGTAAATCCACTGCAAACAGTCTGACTTTTCCAATTCGCACCTGCTGACTACGCAGTGCTGGTAGGTTTCCTGCACTGACAGTGGTCCATCACAAATACTTCCCAGAGATGCAACCTTCACATACACTTAGTCTTCAACACATTAACTGTAGTGAGAGTAGCTGGCTCCAGCAGAACCAGAATTAACTTCCCAGGGTTTAAGACAGTCCGGCAGCCTTGTCCCCAACCTCAGGGAATCCACCTTTTTCTCCTCTTCTAACCAGGTTTCATTTCACACACAGACAGGACCTTTGCTGATAGGAAAAGCTGACACAATAACAAGCAGCAGCTGCTTGGAATAGTCGCAGCTTGTGTCTGAACTCGGGTGTTTCTGGTGCAAGAGGGAAGAGCCAAAATGCCCCTAAGGAAGAACTCCTGGAAGGATTGGGATTGGATAGTTGATGTCTTGGGATTATGTTGTACTCCTCGTCAGGACTACTGAGAAGGAAACAGCTGTCCAGAAATCTGGATGACACAGTAGGATGAAGAAAAGAGGGAACAACTCAGGGAGCTGCTGCAACTGGTACTCTGCCCTACCTGAGCCCAAAAGCCTTTCAGCTTTAAAAGCAGGAGTTTGCTGAGAAAGGCTGATTCCAGACAGAATTGGAGCATGCATCAGGCAGTTGATAGGCCCTTGGAAGTGCCCGTCTCATCCAGGTCCTTGGAAGCACAGGTCTTATCCCTGCAGTGTTCCCACAGAATTTTCCATCCTCAGTCCAATATTTTTATGCGCTCTGGCCAGCCCTTTGCGGTAACATCAGACATCAGGCAAATGTTTCCTCCTATTGTCTTTGCATCTCCCAAAGGGCCTTTGGCTTGAGTGGCTTTGCCAACAAATAAGAAGCAGCAAAAACAGTTGACAGATGGAGATCAGTGATGATGGTAGAAATGAGCTGACCGCGATGCTGGTTGCCGTTTATTCTTCTCAACAAAGTACAACCAGTTTGCCCAGGGCTGCACGAACAGGAAGGAAGACCTGATCTCTGCTACGCCTGGCTAGCATGCAATGATCTGGGATGAAGTCCCAGCTGAGAAACTAGTGCCTGGAGAGAACAGGAGCAGAAGCACAGGGGAGATGGTCTTTCCACGCAACTAGCAGAGCCATAAAGTACAGCAACATCCCCAATCACTGAGCTCACATCTGGCAGCATGAGGCCCTTACATTTTCCTTTCCCAGAGCTGGATTAATTGGAAAAAAGCTACCAGTCACCATACCCATGGACAAGCTTGTGTTCTTAGGATTCAATTTGTGGTGGGATTACAGTTTGTAGTTTCTCTCAAAGCTAATCCAAAATCTGCCAGTGAAGTGCAGCATGTGTCACAATGGAGGAGCTCACGGACCTCTGGGATGCCAACCCATCAGATGTCACCTGGTTTGGACTCCACATCTGTGTCTTTGATCAATGCAAACATTTTTAGAACTACTCCAAGATTTTGTCAGTAGTGTGTGGAAAAGCCAGAACAGACCACATGCACATGCTTGCTGGATCTCCATTTTGCTCTTTCAAGTTTTTTCCCCAGTCCATTCACTTGAGGTAAATCAGTGCCTGGCACAACTTCACAAAGGACATGGGTCAACAGCCAGAAGGGCCCGCAGATGCGACACAGGATCACAAGAGACATCTCTTCTGCTGGAATAACAACTGGATGTGAAGTAGCACATTGCTGAAAGCAAAATACAAGTCAACAGCAAGACTTTCACCATCTCAATGGAAGTGAACAGACCTTGAGTTGCTCTGAAAACATCCCATGATTTTGTTTATGAACTGCACTTGCAGAAGTTCTACCTTTCAGAAACATAACAACACTTTTATAACTAATCTTTAGAATCCCATACATTGAAGGAATAGCTCCTTTCACATCAAGCAGGGAGGCCCCTTCTTCACTCAGTGGGTAGCTGTATGCAAAAGATGCACAGAAAACTGCATGGGTCCACGGTCCAGACAGATCACATGGGGAGCACTGATGGGAAATACAGGCCTCCCTTTCTTCCCATCATTGTGTTCAGAATATGTTTCAAATTGCACTAGTCACAAAGCAATCACAGAAACTTGTTTACAGTGGCAAACTGAAGATGCCCTATCAGACCACATTACAGGGAGCTACATGCTATTGAGTCCTTAGTTACATCAGAAAAACCAATATCCACATGGCTCCAGGACACAATGCAGTTTCCATGCCACCTTCCCCCACAGAAGGTTGGGAAGGATGGAGGCCATCCCCTGCAGCACCCACAAGGTAGCGAGCTCACCCAGCCAGGGACCCTCAGTCCTTCCCAAGCTCCCCAGCAAGCCCCAGGCACCACACCTACTCCTCTCTATCCATCCCCTGTGCTGGTGGGGCTGTCCCCAGGGTGCAGGGGTAAGCGAGTGCTTTCCTGCTTTGCTCAGTGGGTTTTCAGAGCGCCACGTTTAGCATTCCCAGCTTTGTTCTGCTCGCCTGACACCATCTGCTGCTTTTAACAGCCCTGCGAGGGAAGGCAAAACCGACGCAGCCCTGGCCGCATGGTAACGCAACGGCTGGGGCCGGTCCCTGTCACAGGGAGCCCGGCAGCCCAAGCGGGCTCAGGGCCTCTGGCCCGGTGGGAGCCCCGGTTACGAATAGCTTGCTAGTTCCCTCTTTCCTGAGGCCGCTCTCACAACACAAGGGGAGCACGTAAAAATTCAAAGGAGAAACGTTTACTGTGTCTGTTGCTGCAAAAGTAATTTAAAGCCGATTAGGCTGTGGAAGCAAACCCCCAGGCACAGCCCCTCTCTGCAGTGGGAACTATCCCGGAGAGACCATGGGGAGCCGCCCCTCCGCCAGCGTGGGGCGGCATTTCGGCAGCCATAGGACTCATCAGTTCACGGGTCAGATTCCCAGGTGGGCCAACCTCCCACCGAGACGCAGGAGTACCGTTCGCGACCCTCACACGTCCTACCAACGTTTGCCGGGCCGAGTGAGGCGAACTCCCCCGGGCGGCTGGCGAAGGCAGGGTGGTGTCGGAACGGCGGCGCTGCCCGGCCCCGACAGCAGGTGCCACTGCGGCCCCGCCAGCTCCGCCGTGAGGGCGCCAGGCCGTCAGGCACAGCCGGGGAGGCGGTGACGGAGGCCGCGACCACCGGCTCACGCGTGGGGACGGACCCGGTCAGGGAAGAGGCGCCGGGGCGGTCCGCCCGCAGGAAGCGCTCCGGCGCCGTGCGAGGGGAACGTCGCGGGGGAAAAGGCCAGTGCGGGCACCCGACAGTTCACACACACACACACACGCCCGCCTCCGTATGTGCGGATGCTGAGGGCTGCGCGCCCTCCCGGCGTGAGGCAGTACTGGCACCGACGCCCGGGCAGACTCGGGGTCGTACCCGAGGCTGCTGGCGCGGCAGCGCACGGGAAACCGGGCACAGGCGGCAGCCCCGGACAGTCACTGCTGTGCCCGCCGGGGCCAGCGAGCAGCAGGGAGTCCCTTCGCCACGGGCAGCATCGGCCTTGGGCCTTCAGCACTCGCCCTGGCACTCCAGGACGGTCATCCTTGCTCCAAGGATTCGCAATGCTGCATCATTTTCCTGCTCGCTATTCGGGTAAGAGAGGCAGCCACGGGAGAAAGTGGTGGCTGTTGGTAAAGCCGTGTCTGGTTTATACCTGCACCATGAATGAACGTCAGAGTGACATCGGGTTTTTAACTTCTGGGGATTTTTCTGCCCGACTTCTGCGGTCAGGAAAGCATCACACACTTCAATACTGATAGAGACTAGCAGCCAGAGAAGGGAAGAGGCCAAACCTGCATACAGTTAATGCATTTATCCTAAAATTTAACCTAAAATTAGGTATGAAAGAAGTTGCAAGGACTTCTCAGCTGATGGAAGTCCTTCCCTCATCCTCCACTTAGACCCCTGCCCTCACTCACCTGGAGGGGCTGGGTAACCAGCGGAAGCAAAGAAGAGACACTGTGGTCATGCCTTTGCCTGCCAGTGCTAACACTGTGGGGCAGCTGAATCCACAACCAAACAGCATTCGTCCTCTGAGCACACTTTATCATCTCCTTTCCAGCTCTCTTCTTCTGAGAAGGAAGAGTTGCTGTCTTGGTGTCACAGCGAGCTATGCAGTGCTCAGACCCAGCACCACGAGACATCTCCGCTTGCTCACTGGTGCAGTAGCTATGGCTGTAACATGGATGCTGCTGGGAGCCACAACTCTAGCAAAAAGCTTGAGATTTTGGAGGTCATTTGCAACTTCTTGGTATGCCACCAAGGCCTGGCTGGAAACCAAAGAGGGTAGGAAGGGCCCATGAGAGATGGAGGACATGACAGCAGTGTGACTGCAGAAAAACAGGGCACAGTTTGCCTACCCATTGATCTAGACACCCCAAAGTTTCTGAGACTGTTCAGAGCTGCCGAGCCCAGCACAGGGCCTCAGGAGACCAGCCTGAGCAGGAGCAGCAGCTGGAGAGAACAGAGGGCACCTAAGGATGTACTGGAGACTTGCAGTCCTAAAGATGGGAGTGGAGAGCAAGAGATTTAATTCTGAGAGCCAGCAGGCAGAAGAGGGAAAAGGCAGGAGCAAGTGCTGCAATTGTCTCCTGATGAGCTGTAGCACCTGGATTCTCTGTTTTCTCCCTCTAGGAATCTCTCTGGACTGATGCCTTCCAAAATGAGAGGTGAAAACTGGGTACTACTCCATGCTGCCAAAGGCAGGTTTGCTGTGACTGAACAGAGCAGCATCATCCCCTCTGGTGCTGCATAAAGGACCTGAGACAGCACTCACCTGCTTAGCAAGAGCATTACATGATGAAGTGCTACCTACCTACTGCCTTTTACCTAGCAGTACTCTGCCCTGCGGCCTCCCCAGGGACATTACCCTGCCCATGCTGGTCACCCACCTCAGCTATGTCCATCTGTCCCCCGATGCCAGCTGGTGGATCATTCAATACTTCTGGACACCTTCAGTGGAGCTGCACAAAGTTCCAGATGAAGTGTTTCCAGGTGATTTCTGTAAAGGCAGCAGGACAAGCAGAGCACGCACTGGAATTGTGTAACTGGGAGCCCCTTCCACCTTCCCCCAGCACTGCTGCCTGATGCTCTGGCACCCATCCTGGGGAGATGAACCTCATACCCCTTGTCTCAAGGTCTTTCTGGGCATCAATAATAATAATATACTCACCCTCAAGAGCAGAAAGGTTTTTCCTTGGCAGAGCTCTATTTTGATTTCTATGTGTTGCTCCTAGAAATTAATGTAACTCTCTGTATTAACGGCTTCATCTCACACTACTTCCTTTTTAGCATCAATGGAAGTCAATAGAAGATGTCCACATGACATGCTTACATGTAATAATGATATATAATTGCTAAACAACCCAGTTCCCACTTACTGAGGCTGCACAGCTTTAGTAATGTAGAATAAATATATGCAGAGTTAGCTTGTCACTTACATTCCCAGGGCAGCAAAAGTGTCCCTGCCTGCCTTGGCCACGTGTTGAGGTTTACCTCCTGGTTCTGCTTCTGTACAATGTCCAGCTGAGACACTTTTTGCTCACTCAACCAGATCCCTTTCCCAGGGCTTTGCAAAGCCTCTGCTGTTGTCCAGCTTGACCTCAAAGTTGTTTTCTCAGACAGTGTCATCCTCTTTGTACTTCCAGAAAGCTTTGCTGCTGTGTGAGGGACTTCCAGTTTCTCATCAGGCTCTAATTGGAGTTTCTGCCTTTTTTCCAACCCCCAGCTGCTCACTCAGACTCCAAGTCTTCCTGCAATTCAGTGATCTGAGAATGCAGGTCACTGTTTCCGTCTGAGATGCTTCCTCCTCCTCCTCCACTGAGCTGCTCATAGCTCTTCCTTCCTGGGCAGACCTCCACGTTCCTCAGGCTGCTCCTGCAGATGTGGCAGTTCCCTCCTGTTGTGTACACCCTGTCTGCAGCTCCTGTCATGGTTTTCTTCCCTGAATTACAGACAACAGTCACAACCTGAGGTTCAGTTGTACAATTCCTGTCAGAAATTCTTCTTTGCTGCTTGCAGCTCATGAGATGCTTTTGCTCAGGGCTCCCTGGCCCTCCAGGGCACTGGGGCCAGGAGCTGCTTGGGAAGCAGGACCCATGGGGGTTCCCTGGGGCAGCAGGGCAGGACCCATCCAGCAGGATCCATCCAACCACCCCAGCCAGGAAGCAGGGCAGGCCAGGAGGCACCAGGCACCTTCTTGGGGATAGGTCTGGGCCAGGACATCAGCCTGGTAGGCTATCACTGTGACCATAATTGTAGGCTTTGTAGGCCAGTGGGACCACCCCTCACTCTGCATCCTCCATCATGGCAGGAGGCCTTCAGCAGCCTCCACGCTTTTCCTGGCTCCCTGAAGTGACAACAACCCCTGACAAGCTCTGTGCATGGATGGGAAAAAACATCCAACATATTCACACACAACAAACCAAAACTTCATGTCCTCCCTTCTGATGCTTGTGGGTGCACCCAGAGGTCTCGCTGCCACATCACCTTTCTCAGGACCCATGGCCTGGCCCATGGCCCACCAGCTCTATTCCGGGGGGCCACCAGGCCTGGTCCCACTGTAAGTGGGTCCAAGTCCAGGTTTGTCCCCTTCTAGTCTAGGCTCACTGGCATGGAGTGAGGGCCAACCACCCAGGGAGGGCAAAGCCAGCTGCTGCCACCAGCCCTGCTGGCACCATGGTACCCTCAGCCCTGCTTGCCCTTGTGCCTGTGTCTGCCTGACTGCTCAAAAGGGCCACCCCTTCCAGCTCACGGACTTTTCTGGCTTCATGCAGGAGCTCACACAGCTGTTGCAGCTCATCCTGGCACATCCTTTCCTCCAGCCATGGGCAGTAGCTCACGCTATTGGCATGGAGGGAGCACTAGAGGGGCTGCCTGATCCCAAGCCCACAGCTTTTGGGTGTTTAGCTGGCTGCCAACATGCCACTCCTCAGGGTCAGGTTCCCCCTGACAGTTTCAGTTATTTCCAGCAGTCCTTTTGGTGCCCATGGGAGAGCCTTGCAAGCTGCTGCCTCTGCCAGTGCAGCAGCATCCCATGGCAGCATCCATACTGCACAGGGGCAGCTGCTGGCTCTCATGAATGAGCCTTCACATTTTTAATCTCCCCACACTTCCAAGGGAAGGAAGAACCTTATCCCTTGCAATTCATCTGTCAGCAGCTGTGTGGTAAAAGCTGATTCCTAGAGGAGTCTACTCCTTATCCACACTTAGATTCCTATTAATTATTTACCCCATCTGTCATTCAGGTTTGTGGTGGGTTTTTTACCTAGAGGATATATCTGTGTCTTTCTTACTTCTTTCTGGTTTTAACATGAGAGCACCCAGGCTGTGCTGTGAACAAGTGAAGCTGCATGCTCAAGCTTCGATAGAAACCACTGACAGGCTCTGTGTTTCATGATTCAAAGGTATTCATAATTCAGCAGGAGGCTTTCAAAGGGCATACGTATGTACATACATTCTTCTCTTTCTTTGGTTTAGTATTTTACCTGCTTTTCAGAGAAAGAAGCTGCTGATCACACACTTGAACCGTCATCATTTTTAAAGAACTGGAAACCTGGAAATATTTGCATTTCTGTTTCATTTTTCCTACTTGCCTGTTTTTCAAGTTATGTTCCAAAGAGTCTGCTTTAAATTCTTATTACTTCTTCTTTAAATACTCCTGGACATCTCTTTTCTGCACCCGCTGTGCTATTCGTATCCCCTCATTGATGCCTATTATCCAAGCCTCTCTCTCTCTCTGTGGATAGTTCAGACTCACTGTAAAAGAGGCCTGACCTTGTTCTTTTATCCCATTAAGGGCATTTGACCTTTTTTTTTTACAGATACAGGTAACTGCACAGTGCTGGCAACCCTAGTGACACCTTTTTCCTATGCTTTGTCTACTCAAGATTTGCCATAGTGCACCTCAAAAAAACAGCACTCCCTGCTAGACCTTATTCCCAGGCACTTACAGACAATTCCTGTGAGCCTCTTCTTTCTTCTTACATAAGTGTATGCTTTTGCTTAGTCATTTTCTGCAAGCAAAAGTAAATTAATCTTTTAGCATCCTGAAAAAATTAATTATAAAGAATTTTCTGTGCTTGCTCTCCTTACAGGTGGGCATCCCAACGGGTCTGAACAAAGTCATTCTCAGAGGCAATGTCCAACAGCAACAGGGCACAGGAAAAAAACAAACCCACATTTGGCATTCATAAAGCAAAACAAACTTGTAAATGGAGCAAATCACTGGCTGGGCTCCTGTCACCAAACCAATTTCACTCCTGCCTGCAGGCATCCAGCCCCTTGCACCAGGCCATTCCTGATGATCTTTGCTTCAAAGCCCACCATCTCCCCTGACTCCTTTGCTCCAGAGGCTCCTTCCCAGAGCCTGGGGCCAGCCTGTTGCTCTGGAGTCACACCTTGTCCCTGAGCAACCCTAAGCCATCCCTGATGCTGCATTGCCCGGCCGCTGCAGGGCTGAGGGGGGTTCATGGACACCCTTTGCTGTCCCATGAGCAAATCCAGTACATGTGGTGAGGATGGCAATACAGATCTAAAAATCTCTTCAATGTCCTGTGTTCTGGTTTCCCATATGAGACAGACCAGCTGGTAGGTCCTGGGACACAGGTCAAGAAAACATCCCCTGGCTGCTGCCACACTTGGCACCATCCCATGGCATTGTGGAGAAATCCACAGGGAAAGAAGGGAACTGCAGGGCTGTCCAGGACCTCATTTACACCACTGGTGTGCCTGTGGGGCTGGTGGCTTTACACCCCAGCTCTGGAGGCCAGCTAGTTTCCAGGGGCTGTGATTCTCATGCCACGACAGCTTCCATGTCAGCTGTCCTGTTCCAGTACATCAATCAGGAGTGGTTTCTCAGGAAGGAAGCTTCCTGACGCGCAGCCCTTGCTGCCTCACCTCCCAGCAAGTCCAACGTGCAGCACCAGAGCTCATCTCGCTGAGCCTCGCTGGCTGAGCTGGGCAACCGCCCTGGGGAAGAGGGACCAGAAGGAAAACAGAAGATACTTCATTTGGCAGCCAAGGATATCTGCTAATCCCCACAATGCCTGCAGAGCACCGGTCCATCTCGTTGTCTTCTCAGAGAAAAAAGAAAAAAAAAAAAGCCCCAAACCAACAAACAGCCCAGCAAGGAAACTCAGCTGTTGCTTTTACAATCAGCAAGAGAAAAAGAACAGTTTGCAATGGCATGACAGGGCACGGCTACTGTAAGCATGGCTGAAACCTAGCTCTAGATCAGCAATAATATTTGTTTTGCCTCACACTGCCAGCGCTTTGTGTAATGGTTTGGAGCAGTGTAACCATCTCCTGATGGCCCCAACCCTCAGCTGAAGACAGCAGGGTTGCTCCTGGCTGAGGTGCTCTCCCTTTTTCGGGCACGGCTGTAGCACAGAAGCTGTGACCTCTGGCAGCTCGGGGAAGCCGCAGGCTTTCCACGTGCTGGCTGTCGTCACTTGGGCTGGCCTGGCATCCCCATCCCTGGCAGCCCTCTGTGGGATGTCCCCCATCCAGCCCCTGGCTTGAGGGCAGCCTGGCAGCCCCAGCTGGTAGCACAGGCTAGGAGCAAGTGGCAAGAGGTCTGTGTAAGCGGAGCTCTCCTAGGAGACTGCCCATAGCGTTTAGGTCAGTGATGCCTCGGCTTAAAAAACAGACACAGCTCCCCACCGCCGGGGAATATTTATGTCACTTGTCTCAAAACCAACAACAAACCCCCAGAACAAAACAAAAAAAAAAGAAGAAAGGCAGCAGCTGTGACACGGAGACAGGGTGTGCAGGGCCCCCAGCACCCTGGGCCAGGGTGGACTCTGACAAACTGTGGGAGGCATCACAGCCGCCTCACAGATCTTCCAGGGGTAGCAGCTGTGGTTTTAGTCCTGACATCAGCCACCCAGATCTGCAATTAGGCAGACTGCTCTCCTGGAGCTGTCTCTATATCTATCGTAAGGCTGCTCAAAGTGTGTAATTACTCAGACCTGACCACCCCGTAGGAGCCAAGCGGAAGATGGCCAGACCAAACTACTCACAGACACATCCCTGATCCATGGCACAGGCAGGTGGTCCTGGGAGTGCAGGCACCCAGCACACAGCCCTGGGTACTCCCAGGGATTGGGGACATTGCTGGCACCTGCCCTGGGTCCTGGTAACATCTCCCACCATGAGCAAGCCTGACACGCTTGGCCCTTGCACTACTGAGTATTGCAACTGCTGTGTCTTCCTGCTGGTGCCTCACTCATCTCTGAGTCTACACATGGCCTTGAGACCAGCAAGAAAATGACACTTGACAGGCAGATACTTTTCTCCCACCTCCTTCCCAGTTTGTTGGACCATCTCTCTGTTTTCAGACTCACATGTGCCGAAGCAATTTGCAGTCATGTCTAGGCCTTGCATCACAACTAACTCCATTAGTTCATGGATTTCTTCTCCCATGGAGTTCCTGCAGCTGCTGATGTCTTGCCGGTTAATTTCTCATATATTTCCTTTCAAATCTGAATTCAATTAGCAAGCAAAGGTAATGAGGCACAGTAGGAAGAGAAAAAGGCAGATAAAAGCTGACACAGACCAGATGCCTCTTTCAGCCACTGCAACACCAGTAGAGTGTGAGTAAATGTCAGGTCAATGAGAGAATCCAGGACATTAGACAAACAACTTGCCAGGATTTGATCATCAACTACTTACATAGGGGGGTTGAACATTCCCTGCCCTCAGGGCACCAACATTTCTCTGAGCTTCTCAAGTATTATGCAGTTCAAGGAACGCACTGAGAAGGAGGTCATTTGCTTTAGAAAACATTGAACAGTGCAGGAACCAATGGTTGAAGGAAAACCAGCAGAAAAGACCATCCTAAGGGAGCACAGCACATTATCAACATCATCAACAATCCACACGCACACTCACTGCCTCCTATCACCTCCTCAGTAGGATACTCTGCCCATCTTGGAGACTGCTCATTCTCCATTATAGGCACCTTCATTAATTAGCACCTATCAGCACTGCAGCATGCACACACACACACAGAGCAGTCAGTGCCCAGGAGACATTAACTCTCACATCAACAGCATCACAAGCTTATAATTGTATCCTCCATTTCTGCTCTGGCTTCCTATAGAAAATCAGATGGTCAAAGCCCTTATATCCAAGGCAGCCAGTGGCAGGGACTCAGCAGCTGCAGGGAGGGATGCAAGGCAACAAGAAGGACCCTGCAGTGAGCTTTGCACACAGGAACGAGTGTGTCCAGCGGTAGGGATACCTGACTCCAGAGGAGAACATCCTAAGAGCACAGCCACCTTCTCCACAAAACCACTCACGAGGCACAAAGGGCTGGTTTCCAGGGACTGCTGCAGGCTATGCCGGCAGAGAGCTCTTTAACCCAGCTGCAGTGAAGCCATTTGAGCACAGCATTGATCCCAGGCCAATGCTCTGCACCTGCCACTGGCTTTCTGATAACCTGCACCAGTGCAGAATAAGCAGCACCACAGGCCCCAGCACCATTGGTGCCAGGTTCCTCATTTGTTATAAGCTTTATTGTATGGTACAAGGGAAGGAAAAAGTGTGCAGAACTCACATACATGGTAGCAGCATAGCTTTCCAAATCCTTCTCATCCTCCTTCTTGCTTTTAAGACTCCTACATGCCTATTTACACTTCAAATACATGTAAATATGCAAGTAAATAACTGCACACCTTTTTCTCACAGAGCCCCTCTTCCCTGAGTGGTGTACTGCTACAACTGCTTGGGTGGGCACGGCTCCCCAGTGCTGCCCTTGCACTGTCCAGAGTGGGACAGTGGTAGCTGTCCCACTGCCCACCCACTGCCTGCGAAGGAAGCCCCTCGGCTTTGGGTCTTGCATTGCCAGGCCACCAGCCCAGCTGGACTGCTCAGATACCCTCAACTGTGTTTTTAAAATATGGCAGAAGGTCTTGGAGAATAAATGTCAAGGGGAACATACTGTGTGTCCCCCCCTGTTTTCTGCGTCCTTCTTTTGCCACCTTTGTTCAAAGACACTATGAAATGGTCCATAGGGTTCCGTGAATTAGATGTCCATTGAAAATGTCTCCTTCCCCAAGGAGAGTTTCAGCCTGTTTCAGGGCTTCCTCACAGATCTCCATGCCACCCCCAAGCCCCTCCTGCCACAGTGAATGGCTCCCTGGCACTGGCTCAGCTGACTGTAGTGAAAGGGGATTTGCACTTTTTAAAGACCTCTCCCTTTCTTTTCTTTCTTTGAGTAGTCATTAAAGTGATGTGAAATTATCTTGGAAGAACTGGTAGTATTGCCTCTTGCTGACAAAAAAATAAGGCATGGAAGATCTGTTCACAGAGTTATTGTTTTGTGTTTATTTTTCAGCTCTCCAAATTTCCAATCTCCCTTGATGGTCTCCCAGGGCGAGCAGAGCCTTCAGTGAAAGGCTTGCTGAGGAAGTGAAAACACAGAATTTTTAACATAAGTGGTTTTCTCACTTCTGTTTGCCAGATATTTTAGTAAGTGCTAGGAAAATAAGCAAATTAAACCTCCCACTGGTTTTATTATAAGTAGATCAGCACTTGAAGCCCTCCAGTTATTTGCAATTTGTTTCATGAAAAATAAGCTCCCTTTCAATTCTCCCGTTCTTCCTGCACAGTAAAGGAGCAGGAAGGTACAACCCTTTAGTCGCGATTTGTAGCTTGCTTTTCAGATCCACCTTCTTCCTTCCACGTGAGTCCCTTCTGGCAGCTGATAGAGATTTCTTCCTCCCTGTGCACCAAGGGGGAGAGTTGCATGAGATGTCTCCAGAATCCTTTGGGGGAGAAGCCACCCCCCTGGCCAGCCCTTCCTCTGGGAGCCACCTGTGTGCCTCGACCCTCTGAGCATCATTTCATCCCTCTGCCAGCCTCAGCAGAGCAGAGTCCCTGGGGCTTTGCAGGAGGCTTTTCTTTCCAGCTCAATGGTGGAGGAAAGATGATGCTTTCAATTCCCTTTGCCCGCCGGCTCTCTCATAGTCCCACTGGGAGGTAAAAGGAAGTGACTGTTTATTAACAGAGGATCCAAATGGGAAAGAGCTGCAGAAGGCAATGTGGAGCGGGGCACTCACTGAATGAGCCACGATAAGCCTGCCCGAATAACTGGCTTTGCAGGAAAAAGCAGCCAAAAGCAGGATAAAGAACCATGTAGGCAAGCACCGAGAGGCGTCAGGGAAATACGGCGTTTCCTCCTCTGACTTGATTGTGGCTCACATTGTCAGCCTGTGAATCCAGCACACCTACTCAGGTGATGTGAAACAGAGCTGCCTTTGTGGCATAGTTTTTGGATACCCTTGACTAGGTGAGCGCTTGTGTCCCCTGCTTGCACGAGGATTTCCTGGCTAGCTGCAGTATTTCCTTTGCTTTTTAACTGCAGCAAAAACCTCCCTTGGCCCACTCCCCCGGGGAAGTACCTTGACCTATGGAGGAGGCTGTGAGGTTAGCATGCCCTGGGAGGGTCCCGGCATGCCCCCACCCTGCACCCCTCCCACTTCCCCTGTGCCTGAGACCAGAGGTGGGTGGCAGAAGACACTGGGCATTGCAGGAGCCAGAAATAAAGTTAGGGAGGGGAAGTTCAAAAATAGCCAAGCTTTTCCTGTAAGTCTAGGTTATTCGTTTAATTTGCTGTTTGGTTTTGGTTTAGGGACTCTTATTTTCCCCTCGATGATAGAGGAACAAGGAAAGGGAGAAACTGGGAAATCAGCAAGGGAATAAAAACCCCTTTCAAAACAGAGGGGAAAAAGAGAAGGACTTAAAAGGACTAATACCAAGGATGAGAGCTTCCCCTAGATACCTATTGGATTTTAACTATGAAGAGAACAGCAGGAAAACCTCCCTCCTCTTCCACCCAGCATTCAGCACTTCCACTTGCAGCTGGGTCCCTGTCGCCTCACCTGGCACGCACCCCGGGACTAGGGTTGCCGTGACCCCCCACAGCAGCCACAGACACCCTAAAGGCTGGCACCCCGGGCTCCCTGCCCCCAGAAAACCACACAGCCCTGCTGCCGTGCACCCCATTCAATGCTCTGCTCTGGTCTCTGTGACCCCGCCAGCTGCTGCCCTCCCACTGTGCAGGCCCCAGCCACAATCCCACAGCTCTGTAGGGCAGGGCAGAGCCTGGTACAGTGAGTCCAGGGCATGGCACAGCCAGGATTTCGACAGCAGAAGCTGAGGGAAGAGGAGGCGAGCCCAAAAGGGAGCAAACCAAACGGGTGTGTTGCTGACGCAGGGTGCATCTAGGCTGTCGAGGGCTCTGGCAAGTGCTGTGTCACCACCCTGGAACCTGGCTGGGCTGCAAACGCCCTGGAGGCACTTGGTGGGGAAGCCAGCCCCTGCCCAGCCAGGAGCTGGGGGAGCCCATCTCCCATTATGGAGATGAGCCAGCACAGCGCCGACACACTGGGGGATGTGCTGGTGCTAACACATAAAGTGGTAGAGAAGGAGCCTCGATCAAATCAGGGTCTGTTGCACACAGAAAGTGGCCAGACCCCAGCCAGCGCTGCTGGCAGCTCTCAGCCCTGTGATACTGCACACGGGGTTGTGGGAGAGATGTTCAGGGAAGCCTGCTGAGACACAAAGCTATGACAACTTATTTTACCAGTGGCTTTCACCTGAGGATCTCGGAGTATTTTATATCACCTCTCGTCAGTTTGATGAACTCATTTAAATGCTCCCCCACACCAAAGGTGGGGGTGGAGATGGCAGGGAGTCGCAGGGTGGCTGTCTGCAGGGCAGTGAGTGAGATGTTGGGCTCTGGCTCCTGTGCGTAGCTTGTGTCCTGGCAGGGGCTGGCTGGGCAACCCTCCTGGCATGGGGATCCCACCCATGGGACCAGACACAAGCCGTTCCTGGGCCAGTGGCCATCATCCTGCTCAGTGTGTACCCAACGAGTTAGTTAGCAAGAGCAGGAGAGAGGCTTCCCCAACCCTGCCGCTGGCACATCTTTAAGGAATTCTACTCTTTTCACCCCAGAAAGGCTCTTAACCCAGAGAGGGACCATCAGTCATCCCTTGCTGCAGAGGCCAGCGCTGTGCAAGTGGTGAGGCCTCTCGGCTCCCTCCACCAGCAGCACTGCTCAGCATACTCCTCACCTCAGCCTCTGCCCTTTGCACTTATGATACATCATTTGGTGTGTCCCCGGTTTCCCCCAGCCTCTGTAATATCTGCTGCCTGTCATTGACACTGTGGAAGAGGCCCACACCATGAGGTCTCACCTCTCTTTTCCACAGCCATAAAAGGGAAAGGAAAATGTTTAAATTTGAATGCTTTGAAGTTTTGCAGAATAAACAAACTTCTTCATGTAGACTGCAATGGGGAAAAAATTCACAGAATGCTCTGTAAGGCGTAATAAATCTGGCATCCATTGCATTATCTGTACACCCATGGCAAATAATACATTAAAGACCTGAAAACAAAGCGCTCAGGGACACCATGTTATTAAAGACCAGAGAATCTTTCTTGGAAGGCAAACAAAGCATCCCAGGCACACGTAAAGATGGGATCAAAACCCAGTGAGAGCTGCAGGACAAGTAGAAGCGCAACATTAATGGAATTCACTTTAATGGCTCCTAAAACTGGAAATAAGAGATGGCTTAATGCAGGATACCCTTGGAGGCCTCAAATAACTGCAAACAAGTATTTATGGAGCGTTATGAGCCTTCTATCTGTAGAGAAAAAGGGTGTGAAAAATGGAAATATGCTTGGGGTGGAGGCAGCTTTGCGCCATTTGTTTGTGCTCTGTCTGAATTCCTTGCTGGCCTTGTTTCTAAATCACCATTATCACAGATCCCCGACAGCTGAGTGGTCTCCAATGGAAAAATGTCAAGACAGGCAATGTGTAAGGAAAACATGCTCATACATTAGGCAGATCTCCGAGGCATAACTTCTCCCAAACAAGCACTGGCTAAAATTGCAACTCAAATGGATGGATTTCAGTGCAGTTTCCAGTCACTTTTTAAAACTTTCTTGGAAAGCTGGTTAAATGAGATTTAGATAAGGCTAAGGCTCAACTGCGCTCTTGTTAAGGGAAAACATCCACACACACATTATTAATGATTGACCAGGGGGGACATCACTCACTTTTGTTTGGATTGTGTCTTGGGCCATACCAAAATCCTGGCTACAGTTTTTCAGCTGGGCTGTGCTATGTAGAGGGTTACACCCAACCGCTGAGGTCAGGCACCCTTGAACACCCAGGGATGGTGGTATCCAACTGTACATCATTTGGGCAGGGCTTTTCTCACTTCCTTTTGGCTGCTTGGGATTGATCATCGCGTTGTTGTTACCATTCACCTTCCACCCCCAGCCAAAGGATGCAGGAAGGAGCCAGAGGAAGAGGAAGCAAACTACCACCCACAGGCTTGGAGGCAGAAGAGCCCAATCACGTCACTGAACATCCTACCCCTGGAGCCTACTGATCAGTTTAGCCAGCAATTATTCAGCATTCTCTAAATCCCTGTTTAAAATATCCTGGGCTAAAGACCAAGACAGACAGGACTGGCTCTTGGCAGGACTGAGCACACTTGTAGCAGTGAAGAGATGTCCCAGTGACACCTCAATGGGCCTCACCTTTCCTCTGCCACATGGCCCTTGTTCCTCATATTTTAAGGCTTGTTGCCCTCTGAGATGATGGACAGGGACCCCCAGTGCCCCACACTCCCAGCCTTGGGGTGCTGAGAGCACAAGGTAGAGACCAATTTGGGGAAACTCACAGCTTTGATCATCTACTGGAATGGTAAAGGAACCTGATTTTTTTTCCTGAAAGACAAATAAAATAAAAAAATCAGTAAGTATTTTGCAGGACACAGGAACAATCAGAGCTGAAATCTGCAAGCTTTGGGCAGCCACATTTTTTCATATTTAGGTGTAACTTCTCATCTAGCCCTTATGAATGAGGGCTCTTGAAGCCCACCTGGTGGGAATCAGACCTGCAAAGAAGGAGAAAAAAAGATACTTAAGTAAACACAGGCCTTTTCTTTTTTATTTTTAATGCAAGTTCCAAGTGTCCAAGCAGCAAACCTGGTGCTGGGAGTGGCAATGAGGGCCCCAGGCCACAGTCTGGCTGTTGGCATGGATGCTGCAGCCCCCAGCCTGCCACCTTGCACAGAGTGAGCAGTGCCCGCCTGGCCATGGATGGCCATGGGCCTTCCAGGGCACCTGAGGCAGGCGGCCTGTGAGGCTGGTGCTCAGCTTGGGCTAGAAAGGTAAAGAAAAGGCAGCTTGTGTCGATGACCACTGCTCCCTGCATCTCCATGGCAACACATCTGCTTCCTCCATTTCCCACTCCCTGCCAAGAGAGAGTTCCAGCCCCGCCGGCGTCAGCACAAGCCCAGGAGAAGCCAGAGTCCCAACAAAACACCTTTTCACAGGTCCCTTTCTCCCCTGGCTGTGGCCCTCTCTTCAATTACTGCACAAACCTTTACTTCCCTGCAAAGAATTCACCTTGCTGCAGCTGCGCTGCTCACAAAGACGCTACACAACCCTCAAGGACTCAGGTACCTTTGTGGCACCTGACCCACGAGCACCCTTCCCCACCATGGGTATCTTCACATCCCACTGGAAGCTGCAGTCCCCTGCCTCATCTCCTCACTTTTTTCCAGGCCTGCAAGTTTCCATTTGCCCCCGTCAGAGCCTTGGTGAGCCCTGAGTTTTGCTTTCAGGTCCTTTTTACAGGTTTCCCTTTGTGGTGGTGCAGCCCCGAGCAGCCGCTGAGCAGCACTCCCAGAGGAGGAACAGACAGAGCCTCTGGGTCAGGATAAAGACAGTTTGCTGACAAAAGCACCACGAAAGTGTAAGTAGAACAGTAACAGCCAGTTACACTCACACCCAGTGATAACACAGAGTACCTTACTGACCCAACAGGAGAACCTACGAGGACCAACCTGACACCCCAGCCACACTCAGACTGCCCTAGAGCACCCAGGAGCACCCCTCCCCAACCGGCCCCTTTTATGGGGAAGTGATGTCAGGTGGTGTAGAAACAGCCCAGGCTAACTCAGCTCACCTGGGCTGGCTGCTTGGGGAGGTTGACTCTGGCCTGGCAAGAATTGGGACACTCTTGAAAGAACTTTCACTTTGGGAGACGTGTGGCAAACCTCCACTGGTGAGTTGGTGCATGCTCAAACTCTTGTTGAACCACCAGCTGCTCACTCACCAAGGCCAGGCCTCACTTCCCCAAAGAAGACACCCGTGAGTACTTGGATGCTCACAGGAGAGTGACGGCTGTGGTACTAAGGGGTCCCACAGCTCTGGAGGGGTTGTGCTGATGCCTGAGGCGCCTGGATGCCATTGCCGTCTGGGGCAAGCCCCTTGTGTAGCTGGTTTCTGACGTCAGGCACAATCAGCAGTTTGGAAGCAGTTCCTCTCTGCTTTCACAACTTCTGCAGCAATAATCACTGGTGAAAGCAAAGTGTGTGCTTGGCAGTTCCTCTGGCAGCTTACCAGGGCGTCCATGTTGAGCTCCCAGGAAGGGCTGCTGGGGCAGGAGGAGCCAGCGCTGCCTGCTCCACAGATCCATTCGGGAACTGGCAGGACCACTTGGTTGTTCTTCCACTGGGCAAGCACCAGGATTTTCAAAGCCATTTCCACCAGCTCAGAAAGTTTCTTTTCCCTTCTATCCAAACAATTCATGGCCCTGATAAGCTGTTTGAAAGAAAAGTCGGGGTCCTTGGCTTCGCAGAAGCTTTTCAGCTCATTGAAGCAGAGGGGGTAAAGTCCCTCAAAGGCCAGGCTGGGGTTTCGAGGAGCGATGTAGCCCCCAGCTACAGGATTTCCTGTTTCTAAAGAAAATAATACATTCTGTGCCATTGAGCCTGGTGGTCTCCTCCCCAGCACACCCAGCGCAGACATGCTACAGCCAAGTGGGCAAAGAAACTGCCTCGTAGGCAGCGTCACCTTCAAAGCATGGGAGAGAGGTGTAGCTTTTCTCCTTCTATCCGTCCTGCACCCAACGTGGGGGTGAGCCTGTCCCTCTCATCCTCCACCCCTGCACTGCAGAGGATCGCGTGCCTCGGCAGAGGGGCGTGCAGGGGATGACATGGGGTGAAGGAGGTTGCGGACCTCTCTGCCCCTGATGCTGCCAGCATTCACTCCCAGCACTGCAGCTTCCTGGCGTTTCTCTTTGCCAAGGGCATCACTTTGCTCTGCGGTTTTGCTCTCAACTCGTTCTGGACTTCTAAAAAATCTCCTGTAACTTCTAGCTGTAGCAGCAGCTTGTTCCTGGGGGTAACCTCAGGACTGCACCAAAGTTTTGTGCTTCTTTAACTACTTTCTTCTCTCTGCTTACAGCAAGGAAGCAGGATGCCCCAGCTTTGCCAAAAATATTTTACTAAATAAATAGAACTGTGGGCAGTCTCCACAAGCCAGTCTCACAGTGCCACATGACCCCAGCTTGCAAGGGACAAGGGTTACGTTTAAATTCAATTTTAATTCAGCCAAACATCAACACTTATTTACCACAGTCCATAAAATTCATGTGACAAAATACCTCTGACAGACAGATTAGTAGCCCTCTTATTCTAGAAATGTAAAAGCACAACAGATCAAGTCAGTGCATGTTCTGCAGTATCACACCAGCTGGTAGCAATGCATGCATCAGCATGTGACTCTTTGCCGAAATCTCTGCATGCTCTGGGGCTATCTGTGCATCTGGCAGTCCTAAATTCCCTTGCCACCTCTGTCCTGTTCCCAGGAGAACTTCCAGTTGTCCAAAGCAGCTGAGTGTCCACCTTTAGTGCAAGCTACAAGTTGCAGCAGTGTAAAGGGACAGACATGCATGTCCCGTCTGGCCTGTTGATATCCAAATGATTTTGAAGGAAGTACCATCTTGCTGTTGCTGTTCCCAAGGCCCACGCCATCACCACCTTGCCACATCAAGGATGCTGCTGCATGTGCTACCAAGCCCCCTCCCTTCCCCCCCTCCCCCCAGTTTAGGTGCAACTTCATAAAACCTTGGCAGCAGAGGAAAGGATGGGCTGATAAAATCATGCTTGATAACAGAATGGTTCAAGCTTGCCTGCAATGTAGGTGTTTTCCTCCACACCCTGGGATCCCACACCTTGCCAGTGCTGCCCATGATAGTTCCTGGGAATCTGACCCTGGCCAAGAGCCACCAAACCTCACTGGCCATCATGGTCACATTCCTTGAGGCTGTTGCATTTGTATTCACATTGTAATCACAACCTCTGGGCACACCTAGGTCCTCTCTGGCCTAAGAAAGGTGGAGAAAGTCCTCCTCTGAAAGCCAGCTCCATTTCAGGCCTGTCCACCTGCAGATGCACACATTAGGACCTGGCACGACTCTGCCAACCACCACCAGCAGCCTCACAGTTCACTTGCCAGAGCCAAAGCCATCAGCCACAGCCCAGTCACAACATGTTCTATTTAGTATCCAGACAGCGATAAAAACTCGACTTCTCTGCCAGCCCAAGCTCCTTCAAACACGTGCCTGGAGCCAGAGGACTGGAGCGAGGTCCTCACACTGCTCTGGGCTTCCTTATGCGGAAGCTCTGGGGCCATTGCCATCCATTGCGCATCTGCCAAACCTCACGTCCTCCTGTGGCACACCTGCTCTCTCTGATCCCAGCAGGGATAGGGCAGGACTGGCCTGGATTTGTCCCCCGCACCCAGTGCTACAGACAAGGGCATGATGAAGGGCAGGACATGTGATGGAAAATCAGGAACAGAGCCTGGGGCACACAAGCACCCATGGGTGGAGGTGGACCTGGAGACCTGCCATGCTGAGCCACCCCAACAGCGGGACACCACTTGCCCAGCTCTGCCCTGGCACATCCCCAGTGGGGAGGAGGCTGAGGGGGCTCATCCTTGCCCTCCCAACAGATGTGCTCCCGCCTCTGTGCTCCCGTGGCAGCCCTGGCCTTCGCCTGTGGGCCACTGCTCCCATGTGCCTGCTGCTCATGGGGATGGAGGAGGCAATGGGGAAGACTTGCACCCTTGGTGTTAGGGGGTATTTCTGAGGCAATCAAAAATGAAAACAAAAGAGAAATGGAAATATTTTTCATTGAATCTTCAGACTTCCTGTATGCTCCAAAGGAAAAAAGGACAAACATGCAATTTTCTTACCATGTACCGTGCCCTATAAATGCAATATATGAAGGCATTTAAGCAAACCAGTAAAGTTATTGGGAATTCCCAGTAGCTACTTGGCATGAAGAATGAACTGGCCCTAGCATTGCTGCTTGCTGGTGAGCAGACATAGCTGCTGGTGGGGTTGTGCCCTGGTGGGTCCCCCTCCAGGCTGCAGGGTAGGGGTTTCTCTGGGCACCGTATCTGCTCCGCTTAACTCCTGCTCCCCAGCACACATATTCAGGAAGCTGAAAGCAGAGGTTTGTCAAGGCTCAGCTAACTCGGGCTGTGAACTTCTCCTGCCATCACCACACTTAATAAACAGGGCAACGTCTGCTCCTGTAGTATGATCTCATCACCCCAGGGATTCCTGCAGTGTTTTTGTCTGCGCCATCACTCCCATCCCACCGGGTGCGGCCCCAAGATGGTATCTCCTGCAGGGCTGATGGGAAGGAGCGGGGTTGTGAAGCACAGGCCAGCATTCCCAGCCCCCCACGTCTTTGCAGGGAGCAGCCACGAGGTTAAGAGCAGGCACTGTCAGCAAGGCTTCTTTCTGCCTCTCCACAGGCCTGCTGTGCCCCATGGACAGCGTGTCCCTGGCGCCAGCTCCCCCACAGGACTCATCCGAAAGCAAAGCTGAAAGTGCAGCTGGGGTGCTGCACTTGCCACTTCCCTCCTCTCCCTGGGACCGCAAGGACCAGAGAGGAGTATTTCTTGCTCCATCTCAGCTGACAGCATTGTCTCAGTATAAAAACCCAAACCTGGAACACATTATTGCTCCCAACTTAAAGATCCAGAGAAACGAGGAAAATGTACCGTGCCAAACACAGGCAGCACGAGCTCATCGCCTCTGGTCAGGAGATTTATAAGGGGTTACGTCAGATGCAAGGGCTAATCGCTTCATTTCCCTTAGCAGCACAGGCATGTGATGGGGGGAGGCAGGAGTCCTCGCACTCCTGGCAGCCAGCTGTGCAGGGCCGTTGCGGGAGCGTGGGCTGGCAGGAACCCTGGCATCCCTCACACACCCCTTGGCATCTCCCCAGCATCCCCCACGCAGCCCTGGCATCTCACATGCACCTTGGCAGAGCACAGGGACAGGAGTGGAGGAGCTGCTCCGGTGGGGATGGCTTCTTTGCTGGCCACTGAGCTGGCTGACGGAGCAAGGGGATGGAAGGAGCGCACAGGAAGCGAGACCCTGGGGCTATAAATCCCACTGAGTCTTAACGATGTTTTTTCAAACATATTTTCCTGACTTCCCTCCCAGGGGATCAAACCCAAACGATGGCTATGTCAGATTTTCAGGTAACCCAGAAACAAGATATTTCCCAAACAAATAATCACATTGCAGTCTGACAATGTTCATTCTTACAAAAGAGCATTTTATTTCCATTTTTTCTGGGTGTACTATATTGCAACGTAACACTACGCAGGTCTCCTATCGTATTAAGATTCTTGCTACAGAATGAAGAAGTCTGTCTGTTTGGTCAAATTGTGAAGTTTTCCCTTGACATTCCTGCAGGCCTCGTCACCACGCCAGCACACGGATTAGCGGAAGTGCCAGAAGTGGGATATGACACTTGGAGTGGGCGCTTTCCAATCCCAATTTACAAAAGTTGTTGAGCTGGCTAGATGCAGGTCAGCACAAATATCCATCCTGATTTTGACAAAGGAGGAGATGCACATCTCCAGATTTTGATCACAAAAGTAGATTTGCTTTTCAGGCTTAATGTACTGTTACAGTTGTCTTCTTATTTTTGACGCGCTCTCCGTCAACTCTGCTTCCGTTACCAAGGAAGATTTGTATTATTTTGGAGCAAGAATGTAGAATGCCCTGCTTATATTCTGAATTGTCATACTTGTTAGGCACCTGATTAATGTAAGTAGTTATATGAACTCATAGAAACCATGCCTAAAGTATTATCCATGAAGTGTCCATCCATTCTAAGTCAAATACTATAGGTCACAGAAAAGTCTAGTATGCATCGCATGTGAATATACATATGAGCAGTACATGAATCACTGAGTAAATATGGCACTTGTACATATTTTCCTGGATGTCTTACAGAATTAGGAAACGATCTTCTCTTAGCTGACGCATTTCTAAAATACTGTAATATGGTTTTGGAAAATACACCCCACAGACTAGACAGTAAGAAGTTTAGAAAAGTCAACAGTGCAGCTACCTGAGTTTGTTTCAGTAAGTTTAAGCAATTAACAGTAATGCGATATTTTATCATTCACTGCGAGCCTGAGGGCTGTCTACCCACAAAAGCCATGCAGCCCAACCCTGCGATAGATAAAACAGCACGGCTCTCCAAGCACGTGGCTCAGCAGGATGATGAACTGACTAGCAGCTCAGCACTTCCAAAGTGACTTGTCCCACCTTCTCCTTTCCTGGACCCCGCTGCAGAGTCCTGAACCCCTGCTACTCCTACCCTTGTGTCCACCTGATCCTTTGGAGAGCTAATCCAGCAGAAAATTAGTCCATTTAAAAAAAAAAAAATTAACTGGTTTGGTTTTCTGCTGGCTTAGAGGGTTGTTTTTTCCTGTGGAGGGATCAGTCCAGCACCAGATCAGTAAAGGTACAAAAGAAGCAGCAGGAACGTGTTGGCAGGAATGGGGAGCACGGGAGGAGAAGGAGGAGGAGGGAACTGCCTGTTTGGTGGCAGTGAGCTGTCAGACTGACTAAGATGTCTCAACAGACCAAACCCTGGCAGAAGATACAGTTATTAGCGCAAAAGTGCTTAGACCGGTATAGTTTATTCTTGTCAAAGTGAATAAAGATATACCAGCACAAGGCACTTCATAAACATGTAACTGTGTCCACATGAGGGGTTGCACTGGTATAAGTATAATCAGGAACAAACAAAACCCCCACATCCCCATAGTGATTATGTATAAAACCGGTGTAGCACAAGTCTCCAACCTTCAGTTATGAGGCGTGCATAACTTCTGTTCAGAAAACAGACCACAAACTACACATGAAACAACATCAGACACAAAATAAATTAGGGATTTAAAATGCTACATCTAGGAATATAAAGATTTTTTAAAAAAACTTTAAAAGTAATCCCATATTTCAAATCTACATAAGAGAACTATACAGCTCCACCGATTACTTGGACATTTTAAACAGTTTACATTCATCAGGGACAACAGCACTTTGGTTTACATAATTAGGTTAATATGAGCAATGCAACATTTCTCTCCCTCACATTACATCAAAGTGAAACACATTTAGAATATATATACTGCCAAGCTGTTCCAGTAAGTGCATTCCATAGATGAGGAAGTAGTCCTCGCCACAGCTCCATCAGTTACAGGTCTTTAACAGAACTAAACCAAACCCCTTTAAAAAAGCTTGCTTTGATTCCTTCATGCCTGACCCATTTCTAATTAATCATATGGATCTTCTCCAGAACACAGCCAAGTGTAAAAAATAAGTCTGACTTGGTACTGCGGCAAGCCCACATACCAGATTGCATAGCACGCCCTGGATTAATGAGGAAATTCTCATTTTAGTTTGTCACCCCACCTTCATCAGTCAGACTCTTAAAACAACAGTATGCTTCTGTACCAAGCTCAAGAACTCGGGTTAACTGTAGCTCAAGACATGCAATGGCAGTTAGAAAACATCTAAGAACAACCAATCTGACAGTCATCAAACAATTATTTTACATAACCTTAAACACTCTGCAACTAAACCTCTGCAATTGATGAACAGCATTGTCTCCTAGAGAAAGAAGTACTTATTCCTAGATATGCCTGCGAAGCATTTATCCAGTGCCTGCATCCAACTCGAATGCGAGTGGTTGGACAGGATGAAGATATCAGCTCCCAGCAAAACAGTTTACTATCATATAGTTATTTTTGATTATCTTAAATTACCTTGTGAGCAGCATGAGTTATCATACACCTGCCAAACCTGCCTAAAAGAAAGCAAATGGCTGGATTAAATAAACAACTGAACATGTCTTCAGAGGATAAAGGTCCCAACTTGATGCCTGGCCATTACAGATTACTACATTATTTTAAGAAGCAGACTTCCAACTGTATGATTTCTGATTTAATTACTATCTGGGGGATGAAAACATAGCCTTCACCAGTGTACTCTGGTAAGATGAGACTTTTGAGAAGTTAATGTATTCATTTAATCTCAGTTTTGCAATCTCCAAATGTTCCTGTGCTGAGCATGGTTATATGATACCAAGCTCAATTAAGGAGCGTATTAGATGTTATTTCCTTGTCAGAAGCTTTACCATCTAAACATGATTGCACTTTTTCTGGATCCCATTCCTGCAACGTGCTAAGCATCCCCGAGGGGAAGTGAACAGTGGGGAGCCCTTGCAGGACAAGGGAGTTTAATGGAGGACAGGGATTTTTCAAGGTAGTGTTTTATCTCGCTGGCTCAATGTTTCCAACACAGTGAATTCATTCCTTCATTCCATTCACCCCTTCCATTCAAGTCAGCAGGAAATGGGCAGCTGCATCCCTTCGCACTGTTTGGAAAATCTTCAACGTGAGTCACTTTGGTCCTGACTCCTCTGTGAACATTGCTCTTCCTGCACCAGAGAGGGAATCACAGTCAGTGCCTCCTGCTTGGTGCAGCGTGTGAACAGAGAGCCAGACTGGACGTGCCAAAAGGCCCAGAAGGAGTTCTGCATGCTCCCCCAGAACCTTTAAAGTACGTACACAACTGTTTCTACTTGCTTTGACCATCTGAGAAAACCACGTCATAAATAAAGAAAGGATGGTCAACCCAGATCTGATCTTGTTGGATGTTGAACCCCTTCTACTGCCACTGAAGAGGAAAGAGGGCATTCAACACCTGCAGCACCACCCGTTGAAGACCACGTCCTAAGTGATTAACAATAACCAGGAAGACAATAGAATCATCTATTACATATTATGCAACCCAAAGCATACACCTTAAACATAGTTCCCCTGTTGGGATTATACAAAGGAAAAAGAAATAAAAAAACAGCAGATAAAACCATTTCCTTTTACCAATAAAAATTAAGTTACAGGTATCCTTATTCTGAGGGAAAAACAAACTTAAAAAATATCTTAAAACAGTGAAAAAATATGAGAAAATTTTATTTAAAAATATATGTACTCCTTACTCCAAATTGTTTGTACAGAAAGGGCTTGTTTGAAAAAGAAAAAAAAATAACGACAAAGTAACTGCATATTTGGAGTATGCACTTTCCACGGCGTATTTGGTAGAAGCGTTATTTCTGAGCACGAGGAAGTTAGTTATTCAGCTTTCATTTGCTCCCTGACATCAGAAGGCAATGTTTCAAACAAGGTGTCCTCTACAGTGAAAGCAGTCCGCTTGAGAGCTCTACATTCACCGAGCTCGGGTGGGAGGATTTCAAAGTGATTGCCTTTAATATCCAAGTAGGAGAGGAATACCAAGTTACCGATTTTAGGTGAAAGGACTGACAAGTTATTTTTTCCAATTTTCAGAGTCTTCAGTTTTTTGCAGAAGTATAGTTCGTCTGGCACGCTCTCCACTTTGTTGCAGGTAATGGAGAAGTATTGTAAACTCTGCAGAACTCCTATTTCAGGTGGGATAAAGCGAATGTCATTGTAAGACAAATCCAAGTATCTGATTTTGTTGCATAGGAATAAGTGGGATGGAAGAACCTCTATTTTGTTATGGCTGAAGGAAAGCCGCTCGAGACTGGTGAGTTTCTTTATATGCTCTGGAATGTAAGTTATACTGTTGTACCACAGCTTTAGGATTGTCAGTTTTCGCAGATGTTGAAAACTTACTATTTCTTCGATGGATTTGAGGTTGTTTTCCTTTAGATCCAATTCCTGGAGACTGAGAAGGCTGAAGACTGCATGAGGAATGCGCTCTAAATCGCAATGGACCAATTCCAGCTGTGTCAAGTTGACCATCTTCTTTAGGTTGTTAAGCATCACTAACTTAGTGCCGTCATTATGGATGCACAATTTCTGCAGGTGACTTGAAACATCGACAGCAGACTGTGGGATTTTGGACAAATTGCTTTTTATGTAAAGAACTTTAAGGCTTTTAAGTTCCCGAAAAGACTCCAGTGTAATGTTTTTAGAAATATCATGACTTAGGGAGCCAATTAAATAGAGCTCTTCCAAATTTCGGAGGCCATACATCCAGTGTGGAAGTTCTCTGATGTCATCAAACTTGACACTCAAGATCTTGAGATTCTCCTTCAGAAATGCCAAGGCGGCGCTGTGGATCTTCACAGAGCACTGGTGCAATGAGAGCTCCTGGAGATTGTCCAACTGTGCAATGGTTGCTGGTATCATTACATTATTAATAATTTCAAGTTTTAAAGACTGCAGCTCAGTAATTTCAAAAACTGTGTCTGGTAGTCCAGACAGCATGAAAAGCTGTAGCTCCAAATGGTTATGGGTGTTGGTCTGTAGCCTCTGTCGCAGTTTGTCTGCAGTCCACTCGTTGTTTAGGTTCAGCTGTTTCAGCTTGTTTTCACTGACTTCGGAGAGGAAGACAGCAAACCGCTTGGAATAGAGAGGATCATACTGATCGATCATGTGGAGCATAAAAGCGAAGTCGTTCTTCACATCTGGAATATCATCAATTCCCGTCTCTTGCCGAACATATTCAAAGGAATATTCTTTCAGTGAACGATAGAACAGCCAGTACAGAGTGTAAAGACAGGTGAGGCCATAGATGCTTACAAAGCACAGGTAACAGTAGGAAAGTTTAGAGAACAGATGTGCCATTGTGTGATTGCAGCAAAAATTCTTATATCCTGTCATGTCTTCTATATCAACATTACAGACTACTGTAAAATTAACTTCTGAGACGAGTGCTGTGTTGTAAGCAATAATAATAAGGAATTTAATTACCTTAAGTACAGTCTGGCGAACGTACATGACGTAGAGGATATCGCCCTCCTCAACATGCAGTCTAAATTTCTTCACCTTTTCAAACAGTGCTTTGGCCTGTTCGCCTTCTTTCTTATCTAATGCCCCGGGTGTTCCCTTGTCCACAACTAACTTCTCAGGGATTGATTTTAAAGACTGGGTCTTGACCAATGTGCCTTCAGTGTTTGGCTGGATAGTATTAGACTTGTTTATGTTGTTCTTCCTGTTATCTTTGTCCTCAGAGTCTTCCCCTGACACCTCGGATAAGGCTCTTGTTGTCCAGGGAGAATCGAAACATTTCCCCAGTATTGAAATGAAGTGCTCGATTTTGGAGCTCGATCCAGGGAATTTGAACCAGAAGTTACTACACAGCATGAAGACCAGCGTGTGTATAAGGACAAGGTAGGGGAAGTACTTGGCATACCAGTGCAGGGCACGTTCGTAGCACACCTGATTTATAAAGCTGTATTGCTGAAGGTCCAAATCAGTCTTCAGTCCTTTCATTTCAACTGTAGCTGGAGGGGTGGATGGTGATGGCTTGGCTGGAGGAAAGGGGGTTGTAACTGGGATTGTGTTTAACACATTTGAACTATTAGATTGGTTCTGGCAAGGCTGTATGCGCTTTGGAAGGCATATTATCTTGTCTTGCATGACCTGAAACACACAAAACAGCTTTTAAACTGATGTACAAACAACAGTGACAGTACAAATGGGTAGCAGTCCTTGGAGCGCCTCCCACTGCCACACATTCCTCCCCATAGCCCGGCATTTGTCCTCACAGGCTGTGCTATTATTATTTATTATTATTCCCAAGAAGACACTTGCTCTATGTGCCAAGAACTAGGTCACCCCTTTTCATCTATGGTTAGCCTTCCATAATTTTAATAAGAAGGCCTTGGCATAATCCAGACAAAGGAAAAGTGTGGGCAGTGCTTCCAGAAAAGACCATGGATCTCCCCCAGAGACAGGCTGTTATTGCCAGATGTATTCATCCTGGCTACATGATGTTCAGAGATAGTTTAGGCTTAAAAGCAGCGTAACTTCTTTCATGTGGCTGTATGTTCAGACTGTGATGTCTTATCACACCAAAAATGGCTGACAAAGAGCTAACGTGGGCATATCTACACTGGGACATTACTAATCTTCATTCTTAATAAAGACAGAGAGGGATAATGGAGAATTGATGGCATTTCTGTGCGTTTGTGCATGGGCATAATTTTTATTCAGTTTCTTATACATATACATAGAGTCCTCATACCCACACCTGTGGGGAAAAAAAAAATGTATCTCCGTCCTTCTGTCCTCGAGTCTGTCTATAATGTGAAAATAAGGAACTTGATTTGTTTGGGCTGGACATCCATGTTAGCAAATAGAGGTCAAAGTGCCTTTAGGGATCAGTCACCTCTACTTTAGCTTGGGGTACCCATTTGACTCCAGTGCAAGGCTCCTTGTAGGTCTGAATTTACAATGCTTATCCATGTGATAAACCAAGGAACTCTGTTACGAGGCCTGAATGACTGACTGGGATTAGCCCAAACTAAGAACGTGTGTGCAGATGTAGATGTATCCTTTGACATCATGGTTGCTGACAGCACTAAATATAGTCTATGCAACAAGAGCTACCAAAAACAGATCCTCCTTGATGATCCACCCTGTGCATGTATGTGTAGTCAGTGCCATAACTGTCAACATGTCACAAACCCCTGCAGTTAATCTTTGTCTGTAAATGTCATTCTGATACACACCATTATTTACACCCTGGACTCACGTCTCTGGTAGTAAGTTGGAATAAAAAAAATGTGCCTGTTATTTGCAGTGTTTCCACACATTATTTCCCAGTGTGCTTCATCCAGTCAAGCGGGTAAAGGTAAAAATGACAGATGTGTGACACTGTGTGCTAAAGCAAACACTTAGCTACTGATGCAAAACTCAGTCCTATATAAAGAGATTTTTAAACACAGGCGTATTTTTTCAACTGAAAATGCTTGAAAATGGAGAATACAACAAACCAAGTTGATTTTGTGTGGAATTTGGGACATAATACATGAAAATCTTGGGCCATGTAAGTGAGCAAATTCTCCTGAAATAAGACCTCTGTCGATGTGTGTCCCTTTAGCTCCATCTCTGAGTCATGCCAAGAAACGTGAGATCCATGTATGAACTAGTACTCTAACTTTCTATTTTTGTGGAGACAATCCCAAACAGCACTTTCCATTTCTTTTCAGCTGTTGGCTCTTTAACAAAATGTAACTGACAGTAATGTCAATTGTTTATGCGTAAGCATCCTCAGAGATACTTTGGAATGGAAGAAGCATAATATTAGTTGTGGGTGGTGTTAATAAAATAAGCACATTCATTTCAAATCTCTTTGAAGCATAGAGACAGAAAGACTATTAACATCTGCCCAACAGAGAAAAACAGAAATTACAAAATTACATTTTTCAAACTTCTAAACAGAGAAGTGGTAACAAATAGGAACTTAAGTTGGTCATCTGTTTCGTTGTGTCAGACTGTGGTGAAAACAGGCATCAGGCACAAGCCAAACCAACAGCTTTTATCTTAGCTGGCGTGACTCCATCAACTATAGCACAACTATGCTGATTTACAGCTCCTAAAAGTCTGGTTTGTGTTACTTGATGTTGCTACCTAAACAGCTTTAATCCTGGAACCAGCAAATTCTTGCTTTGTTCATGGTGAACCCAGGAGATAAAATAAGACATGACACTATCCTTCCAAGGACCTTCCTTGTTTGTGGTGTTCTTTCAGCACTCCTGAGACATTTACCTGCAACGTGCACCCAAACACACCGATCATCAGCATGGCGACGGAGAGGTAGTCTGTGAACACATCCCACCAGGGCTTCAGCACCCTGAACGCCGGCTGCTGTTCCGAGAACTGCCGGAACTCAGTCACGGGAATCATCGTCCTGCAAAAGAGTAAAGCCAGCACTCAGCCTCCTGTTTGTACAGGAAAGTACTTCTGTGACGCTTAAAAAATCTGATCTGGAAATGAAAAGCCCAGGATGTGGCAAAAAATGTTGCCAGCTACCACCCAAGGGGTCCCTCTGACACCCCTCTCAGAAGAGGGATGCTCATGCTGCTCCCCTGCAGCTCCTGGGGTACCTTCCATGCTGGCAGGCTGATCCCTCTCAGCATTGACTCCCATCATATGCTGGTGGGTCAATGAGACCTTCTGAATCCCTGAAAAGCAGCCATTCTGTAGACAGAGACATTCAGTGTTATACACGTTAGCCTTGATGTCAAACGTCTGGCTAAAATACTTGTCCTGCGCTCAAGTTTCATAGGCCCTTTTAGCTATTGTGTCTTATTCACTTCCATTTTATTCACAGTGGTTTCAGGGATGCTCTGGAATATTTTTGTGCATACTCGGTGCACTTTTAAACCTACTGTGCTTTGAGTGCAAGTCACTGAAGCGCTTTAACTAACCAAAACTACAAGCAAATCAAGGGCTTTATCTTCATCTCAGATGTTGAGGCTTACATCATCACCTCCTCTGAAAAATCAGCTAATAACACAAGCATGTACAGACAAAGCAACTGATTTTAAGCCTACAGCATATTGTGTAACTGAATCCCTGAGATCAAACCAGTACTGAAACTCCCCAGGAAGTTATGATGGAAGGATAAATTCACATGGGAATGGCACAAAAATACTTCCATGAGCGGTTTACAAAACTTCTCCTTTAACTAATATTGTAAGTGCTCACCACAATCGCTTCATATCACAGCAATATTCAGAGTCCATAACCCCGACTCAGCTGAGCACTGGGACCCATTAGAGTGGGTTTGGTGACTAAGCGATAAGCGCTTGCTTGCTGATATGCTGCCCAGGGACTTAAGGGATTCAGTTAGTTCGGAGAGGCGGATGGGGCAGGGAAGGATTCAGGCCCTAATGGCTGTAATTCATTGCAAGTGTACAGCCACCCCACAAATCTATAACTGACTCCCACTACACTGGCCATACTGGATGGGAAAGATGCTCAGTTTGACACCTTCTCAGGGACTGCTGCCTCTGCTTGCCCAGCTGAGGTATCACAGTCCCCAAAGGCACAAGGTGACATCTGTAAATGACCTTGTGTGAGTAGCTGGGCTGGGGCTTTGCAGCTTTCTGAGTGGGGAGCATAAACCTTCCTAACGCTTACTCCCTGCTCCCCTCTCCTCTTTGGAACCCTTCCACATTGCTTTAGGTGCAACTTGGCCAGGCAGGAGAATATCTCTCTCAGCTTCTTGTCCTTCTAAAATCTGTCCCCAGGATGCATGCCCCAGTGCCAGATGAAATCACACACATCTCCTGCACGGCTAGCGATCCCCAAGAGGAAGGCAAGCTGCCCTCTGCTGTACTTCCAAATTAATAGCCCATCAATGAAAACGCTGGCAATGCAAGCGTGACTTCCCACAGCCAGGTCTGAGACTGGGCAGTGTCCATGCTGTCAGGCCTGAGTCACAGCAGGGGTGGCGAAGGAATGCAGCATTCTTTATCAAACTGCATGCAGCCAGGAACTGCAGTTCTGATTTTTGTGTGTGTCTTGCAAATGCTCTGCAGGGAAGGCATAGCTCTACAGCACAGAACAGCTCAGGTAGCTGCTGTCACCTCTTACTTTTCTTTTAGAAATACTGGTGGAAAAAAACAGATCTCATAAATTAGAGGTGCCCCATGCAGCTTTAAGTACATGCCCAGTGCTCTTTCAGCTGATCCCTGGGCAAGGAAACCATTGGCTGGCAGCTCCCAGCAGCGCCTGAGCTGAAGAGCATCACACACTCATCTCTCTTCCATACCCATTTCACTGCTGTTGGTAGGGAATTAGCCCCCCTCCTTTTTATTTCCACATAAAATGTAGGTGACTGACAATAGCTCCTGGTAAGCTTTAAAATATACATTTTCTACCAAGCATTGAAAGGCATGGAAAATTCTCAAAGGAATACACTAGTAAAAACGTTAGCTAACCAGTTGCCATGCAACAGTCCTGCCCAAAGCTTTACACATACTGCCATTGGCTCAAGTTTTGAGGCCAATTATCTGACTGGAATGCCATCCATGTACCTGAGAACACCTATCAACAGATACATTAAAATCACAGGGGTTTGACATTTTCTCCACCCTTCCCCCCCTGCCCTGATAGCTTATGGGGTCTTTTTCATCTTCTGATGCCACAGCCTCTTTCTATCTGTAAGGCATTTCCACAAGTACAGACAATCTGCATGCCAGGCAAGACATGATGATGTTCCCTACAGTGATTAGTGCCTCTTAAGAAAACACAAGCGCTCACACACACCAAAACACAGGGAGCCCCAGTTCTTGCTGGTTAGATGTCCAAGCAGCTCTGAGCCCATGGCATTACCTGTCAGCAGTACTGCAGCTGGGACAGCGCCTGGCAGCAGATGGGGCTGAAGATGGTCTTGCAAATCACTGTGCAGGGATAGCTTTTAAGACCAGAAATGAATTTGGCTGTTGTGTTTGATAGGTCTCACTCTGTATTTTAGGGCCTTTTGTTGTATTATGTATTTGCTTTATTTTTTCTAAGTGGTGTGCGGGGAGCTTAGATGAAGGCAGATGGTTTCTGGCATGACAAATACATGCTGCTCTGATCCCTCATTCCCTTCAGAAGCTGCTGTTTGCATAGTGTGACTCCTCATTAGCGGAGGGCACATACTGTTGAACTGGCTAATGGGCCAAGCAGAGAGAGACCTGCATACAGAGAGCTGTGCTAGAAAACCCGTCTGTGAGGGTAGCAGGTTTGCTGTCTGACACCAGGCATCAGAATCTGTCTCCCATTTCTGTTTTTCCTTATTGTTAAAAAAAGAAAACAAATGTGTATGACAGTGGTACTGCACATACTAACACTAAATAAACCAACAATGTCTAATGACAGACAATACTTTTTAACTTCAGGAAAAAAGACACTCACAAGAGGCTTTCAATGGAGACTGGACATGAAGAAGTGGGATTACTGTTTTCCAACATCCTCTGGAAAAACCCTATTGCTTCTCCCCTTGCTGCACTAGTGATAAGGAGAAAAGGCAGGAAAGGAGTGCAGAGAAGCCTAAGCTTACCAGCACTGCTGGTACCTGTATGCAGAACAGAGTGACACGAAATCGCTTTATATTTTTATATATTCCAGCTTCTTTTCCATTCCTATCTGCCCAGTGACCAAAAGGGCACGTATCAGCAGTGGCACTGAGGCCTCAGAAAAGACACAGCAGGTCGGTGGGGCTCAGAGCAACCCCGAACCACCCCCTGGCCATGGCTGGAGTCCAGCTCTTCCCCACTGCTACGCCCAATGCCACACAATTGCAGGTTCATTTATAACAACACGCAAACAAGGTCTGGACCAAGCAAGGTGATTCAGTCAATCATGAGTTTGAACAAATCGAAAGAGAGATACTAAAAATCTCATACTGCAGCCCAAGTCAGAGAAGTCTCTGGGATGGCACATGATACACTGTAGAATCCTATCCCTTCTCGTAACTAGGAGATGGAAGATAAGCAGTTCAGCATTTCAGCTGGTGAAAACTAAAGACATCATTACTAATTTCATTCCACCCACATTCCAAATGCTAGTTAATGGCACAATACAGCGTAGCTGAAATGTGGTGTCTGACTTACGTTAAATAGTATTTAATACTTAGGAAATACTGAATTCTAAATATTGGATAATTTATTCAATTAAAATCAGAAGTCGTTCTCTTCTTTTTCTCTCTTGCATTTCTAATAATCCTCAGTCTCTAGAGTAAAGAAAACCGCAGATGAGAGAAATCATCTGGTATGCAGCTACCAGAAGGAAATAAAAAAGGAACCTGTATTAAAAAAAGGTGTACTGGCTGTTAAGTAGTGCTGAGAAAGGAACAGAGGGTTTACTAGAATTTTTTAAAAAAAATCAATAACAAAGAACACAAACAAAAAACCTGAGGGAAGAGAAATTAGCAGGGTTTGTTAGTTTTAGTTGTTTGGGTTTTTTAAAATATTCTAGGGAATATAGAAGACCTGATGAGTGAAAATGAGTATATTACAGCAAGATAAAATACTGGAATCCGGGTACAAGGGAGGTGTGTAAAGAATACCTAATTTCCCCTGCACAGGAAAAGGGGGATCACGTAAGTATCCCAAAGGAACCTGTAAAAACTTGAAGATAGTAAAGAAACAGATATGGCTTATGCTGGAAATAGAGACATGGAAAAGAAATTTTAAAAGTATTCAGACTCCTATCTGATGTAAACAGGAACAGCTTCCAACAAAATATCAGCTATACTCCAGCAGAAAAACAAACTACAGAAATCAGCTAATGCACTGGCTATTAAGAGTGAGACACAATGATATAACATGACCTAAAAGAGCTAAGGAGGATAAATCACTCCCAGTGAAAGAGAAAAGTATTGGAAAGAAATCGGACTTAATAAATCGAGAGATTGAATCAAAGGATGATTGTGAAATGGCTGAGCTGTGGAGCAAAGCAGCTCCTCAGCAATTGGCCTTCATCAGAGGGAATAAAGGCAGGTGGTGGGGACAGGTCGGAAGTAGCGATGGCTCTCGCCAGTGCGGCTGGAGAGAAAAACCAGTGTGTCTTACACACGGGTCAATCCACGTGACGTGTGCTGCACAACATAAAGGAAATGAATTCATTAACTTCCTGCCCACTGGCAGCTCAGAGGACGCTCGGGCAGAGCGGGAGGGGTTGTGGGCAGGGACCAGCACTGCAGCACTGGTGCCCCCAGGGCTCAGTGGCACAGTGGGGGGCTGCCGGGCAGTGGCCAGACCTCTGCCACCAGCATGGTGTCACAGGGCCTCTGTGCAAATGGGCTCAGAGACACCGATGAACACGGTTTCCAGCTGTGGCTGTACAGCTGTAGCCACCCTACCTCCACCAGTGACAGCCACCCAACAGACCAGACCTCTCCAGCCACAGCACAGCACGCCTGGGCTGGCACTGCTCATAGTCCAGGCTCCTGGGTGGTGTCAGCTGTCACAGCATGGCCAGCAAAGCCTTGGGGACAAGCCCCAGCCCTGGCTTCATGCTTCACAAGCAGGTGCTCTGAGGTGGGTGTTGGACAGGCAGTTAACATCCAAAATGGATTGGATTGGTATAGGCAGGGTATGAATAACACACCAGAGGGAAAAAGGAGGAGGAACGTAGCTAGGGGAGAGACACCACATTGCAGAAATAGTGATGTTTACGACTGGAAAGCATAAAAAAGTTGGCGAGATTTCTTAAGCTGAATAGAAAAGACATTTAACTGATTAGCCAGCTGACATTTAACCACGTTTCCCTGACACACCATCAACCCTCCTCAGATGTACAATCAGCACCACCACCTCCTGAGAGCAGCAGAGAGTCCAAGCAAGTCTCAGATGCTACAGACACAGCCCTGACTCCCGGGTAGGGATGGAGCTCTCCCCATGGCGTGATGGGCCTGGGGCTGGTGGCCACAGGGTCATGACCACAGCCTGGCTGAGCATGCCAGTAAGGGTCAAGGCCGAGATATCCTCAAGAGACAATTGAGACTGGGACTGCTTGGTCTTTCACATCAGAGCTTTGCTGAAGGGAGGAAGTGCTGGGCTAGGCAAAACCCGCCCTCCTGGCTGTTTTAAACATACTCCATGTGTTAGGACAAATTATGAAATGCCTTTTGGGAATAGTGCTTCAAGTAGGTCTCTGGGTTCGTTCCCACACATGATTTATTGCATATTCATCTTCATTAAAGGAACAGAGCACAGCACATATTTAGCACACAACGAGCCCGTGACCCAGTCGTGGGGACTCGGCAGAGCCCGAGTGCTGCGGGATGCGTGTGCAGGGGCTGCACCCCAGCGGGTTTTGCTTTACACAGGGCACGGCACTGCGCACCCTGAGCGCTACAGCCTGCTATCCTGGCCTGTAAGCATTTGTTGCTCTGCACACACACCACAAAGCTGCTTTTCAGGTGGTTCTATGCTGTCTGGCCTCGCTGCCTTGGGGCAGGAGCTGAAGTTAAGTTGAAGTGCTGCTCAGCACTGGGCCTGAGGCTGCACTGACACCCAGAATTCTGCACTCCTACTTTGCCTGAATGGGAACTACACACTGAGACAGCTAAACAAGCCAAGCTGGGAGAAGGGGGTCTTGCAGTCAGGTTCAGGTGATGTAATCTGAAATGCTGCACTTAAAATTGCTGGTCTATGCAGAGCCCCAGGGCTCAGGGCTGCAGTCTCCTCTGCCAGGGATGGCAGGCACAGCCTGGCACTAAAAAGGATTGGTACAAACATCATCTGTCACAGTTTCTGTTGATTACAATTTGGCAAATTAGTATTTAGGTGTGCGGTGGGGCCCCTGAAACTGCTGTAAGGAAAAACCTGCCTACATTAAAATGAAATTTAAGTTAAGAGCTAGCCAGCGATTGTTCAAAACATTTTTAGAAACAAGTGTAGGGGAACAACACTGGACTGTCAACACAACAAAATCTGTGGTATTTTTATTTTAAACTTTCTAGACCCCCATGCCCCCACTTGGCCAAGATGGGGCCAGTGTATTGGGGAAACAATTTTTACTGCAGCACAAACAGCTGCCCACAGCTGGCTAATTTATAAACCTTTAGAAACTGTGGGCTTGCAGGTATCCTTTGATCTCAGCAGCTGAACGCTTCATTTTCAGCATGCGTCCAGGAGCTCCGAGCACTGCCCGTGCTGGCACCACAGAATACAGATAATGAACCTGTTTCACTTCATCACCTAACCAGGAGAGGACTAAAAGTGGACACTGTGCAAGGCACCAAGTCTGGAAAACTGAGATTGTACTAAAGGGGAAATAAGATGATAAGGGCTGGAATTAGCAACTCCTAATTCCCAAGAGGTTGATGTTCCATCCTTATCTTGTGTATTCTCATGCACATTGTACACACAGTGAAGTAATGCCTGAACTACCCCATACTCAGCTTTTGTAATTATCTTGTTATATGTTTGCACTGACCAAAACGTTCAGCGTGTTGGTAAACAGTGGTGCTGGTCAGTTGCCCTGTAAAGTACCACACTTCCTCTGCTAACACCCTTTCCCTGTATTCCAGGCATTTCAGTAGATCAGTTTCCCCGTAGGGCTCTACAGCCAGTGGTGTTTTCCATAATATAAAATCCATAAAAACCCAAAATTGTCAAAAAGTTTTGGTTGGAAAACCAACTTTGAAGGCTGGCTATTTGGGAGTATGGCAAAAAAGTATCACATATCCCCACTTTTTCAAACATAACGGGTTACTTTGTGTTCTGTTGATTGTAATCAAGATTTTCATAGGAAGAAATACCATCATTCTTAAGTAAGGAATACAAACAAACAATGCTGTTGCTTCAGCATAAACCCCACGTTAAGGAACTGGAACACTATTAAAAACAAACCATCTGCACCCAAACAATTATTTTTAAGAGTCCATCTGTTTACCGTATTCTCAAACAAACTACTTGAATTTCATCTTCTTGGGACTGGAGACGAAAAGTGGCTTGAAAGAGCAAAAGAGCCTGAGTCAGGACCCCTCACTGGGACCCGGCTGTGGGCTCCCTGTGCTCCTCTTTGGGAATGCCACATCACCCCACCACACCACCGCTTCTCCAGCTCCAAAACAGAAAGGTACCTGCTTTCTTTGCTACCTTGGTGGGAAATATGAATGAATAGTACTACAAGATCATAAAGTGCTACTTTGTCCAGTTTTCTTCAATGGTTGAGTCTAAACTGACAGCATGCCAAAACCTCCCCACAAAGCCACTGGAGTTAATTTGATTCATACTACACATTACTAAACTGATGTGTCACAGTTGGTATCAGCCGGCCGTCTGGGGAGCAGACAAAACATGATCAGCCAACAGAAGATATTATTCCAGCAAACCCACTGGGGTGGTCCTACAAAATGGGTGCAACCTGTGCAGTTTTCACAGGGCCACACCTGCACCGATGCGGACCAAAGCAGGCTGGCTGTGAGCGGCTGCCCCGGCATGACAGCTGTTCCATGTAGCATGGGCTTCATTCCTACCTGTACTGGCTGGAGAAGGCTTGGTTGTGCCACCAGAGCTCCAGCACAGTCACCGCCCAGCCGCTGGAAAACTGCCCTCCATCATGCCAGCTGCCACAACCCAGCTCCCCCAGTGCCCCCGGCTCTGCAAGTCTGCAACCGCAGGCAAGGCGCCAGTGAATCACTGGGGACTCAGTCACCTGAGAACGCTAAAAAGGGTATAGCTTCAGAAACTTGCTGAGCACCTAGACCTTTTTTGTTCTCCCGCTGAGTTACAGAGGCCCACCCTGCAAGCAGCTGTGCACATTTAGGTTTCAGCTGCCTCTGCCAGGCACCCAGGGGAGTGTGACGGATTCAGAGGCAGCAGTGAAGCCCCCTGTTCTGCCACTGGGGCTGTTGGTACCATCATCTGCAGCAGTGGAAGCTCAAAGGCCTGAATCCAGAACTCAGGAAACATACGGGACATAAAGAAGAGACATAAGGGATGTAAAAAGGAAGCACCTTAAATAAGCTGCATTTCAAAACACAGGCTGCAGTGTCTGTCTACCCATATGGTAAGTGCTGCTTTGGCGATGGGTCCCAGACAATAACCTTGTTTGTTTTAATTGAGTCATAGTACTCTTTTGCGTATTACACACCAGAAAGACTTCCTATTGTCAGCAGCTCTTTGACTTTGACTTGGTTGTACTGAAGACAAAAAGAAAAAAGTTCAGGGCTAGATTCTGCCAGACAAAGTCTCGGGGAAATCAATCGCAGCTCCTTCTGTACCAAGCACACGGGCCTGTGCGGAGATTTGGCTTTGCTGAGCTATTTGTCCAGCCCTGAAGAAAAAGTACGCTCTACGCATTTCTATGTCAAAGACTACTTCAAAGGCAGGACTCGCCATTTTTCAGCTCTGGGAGTAACATTCTTGGTTTATCAGGGCTATCGCTCAAGCTGCCAGCCCTCTTCCCAGAGCTGCAAAATGTTCTTAATGCGAGTAAAAACCTTTAATGGCAAACCAAAGCACCGAGCAAGGCACCAAGTCACTGGGAGTTTAGTGCTCCTGAAGTATGTCTAAATGACTGAGAAAAGGAAGCTCACCTCAAGTTTTAACCAAAGTTACATCAGGCTTTCCACAAACACTTATTAACATACACAGAAAACGAAGACCAAGATGTCTCAGGACAGATGATTTTACACAAACCAGTGTCACTCACTGCCAGAAGAACAGGCAGGGGCCTCGGGCTAATACAAGTGCTCATAATAAAAAACGTTCAGCTGATATAATTAAAAATTAATTCCTAATTGGGACAGGAAACACAAAGGGTCCATTCTGAATCTTAAGCAGCTCAACCATCTGAAAAGTTAGTTAAAAACTTTTTATGCAGTGATTGAGCCAAAAACATTAAAGAAATGCTTGTTTTCATGGTTTGTGAGACCTTCTCATATAAAGGATCTTTTCTGCTCCCGCTCGCACGCTAAACAAGAGAGCTTTCTGAAATTCGAAATGGTCTCATGAAACACGGATCCCAAAACGCCTGGACAAACACACAGGTGTTCTCAGACTGAAACACAGCTGATGCATTTTCCTCTCCCCAACCATCCTTTGTGATAAAAACCCCTGACAGTAAAAATGAAGCTCACAGTCTCATCCATACTCCTGAAAGAATGAGACAGACCAGTGTGGATGAATTCAGGCACAAAACAGATGCAATATACACATGGCCAAAGATAAACATGAGCAGCTACAGGACCAGAATTGCTATTTGCATCAGGTAACTTTCAAAGATTGCAAACTCCAGAGATGTGGAAGTCCAGAGCTATCTGCCTAAATGCTCTATTGGACTTCTGCAGCATGGTGCCCAGCCACGGCTCACTGACGAGGGATTAGCTCTAAACTTCTTCCACTGAGAAGTCTGTTGCTGCAGCATCAAACAGAAAGGAAGGCTGTAGCCATCTAGCCTAAGCTTTGTGAGATCAAGGCAGCTGCTGGGGGGAGTTCTGCCCATGCTATAGTGGGCATGCAGATCTTTGAAATGATGTTGTCACAGACAAATGATGGAAAAGAGCAAATACTCTTTTTAATCACACTACCTGTAACAACAGGCTTTTCTGACAATATTGTTTGTGACCACCCACCTTGCTCTATAAGCTTGCATGAAAACTATCTACCCCTGAGACCCCTTATCCAGCATTCACACCGACTGGAAAATGAGATCCCTAAGGGCGCTCACTCAGAACGCCAAACCTGCTCTCTGACAGCAACCTGTGCTTCTGAGCTGTTGCGTCCTGCAGTAAACCACAGGTGTATCAGGACCTTACACCTCTGCATGCTCAGGGCAGGGCTTCACCTGTGCCCTGCCTCACAGTCTGCTCCAGAGCAAGCCATCAGTCCAAGTTCCCACCTCACTTTCAGTGATGTGCGAGTAAAACTGGGAACATTCACTGCACTTCAGCAGTCCTGTTGCTGGCTTGTTCACTTTTGCATTCCCATCAATACAAAATCACTATGCACTCTTGCCACGGAAGGCAGATGCGAGCTAGCGTCTCTGTGTACATGTGAAAGGCTGGATAGATGGGGCTCACTGGCAAGTCAGTGGAAAAGGTGAAGTTTACTGTAACAGAGAAATGGATTTTTAATGCTACTCTACGGGACCAAACGTTTTCACAATATGCTGATTCAAATTGACTGGAACTCTGTGTGCTCGCCGTGACATCACTGTTAGCAACTTCCCGTGGAGAACTGTGCCATTCTGCACTTCAGGGGAGGCATTTGTTTCACTTTGAAACCAAGGAAAAACAGGCACTGGGTTTTAATGCAGAATTCTCCCAAACACTTGGAAAATATGCAAAGCGCATACACGGCACTACCCTAACTTTTTAGAACCCGACCTGAAACACTCGACTGTAAAACAGTCCTTCACGGGAGATGGAAGCAGGGTGGGCACAACCTCCGTACTGGAAAAGAAAAATCACTCTGCTCCAAGCCTGCAACTCTCCGGATGATAGAGTTGTAAAGTTTATGCCATGTCTGACCAGCTCCTCGTGTCAGGCAGTGAAACATACAATGAATACAGCGCAGGGAAGCTGCCCCAGGGTCTGCCAGGTTTAAAGGCAGCTCTGTGGCACTCTGCCTGCCTGGGAAGGGAAGGCAGCAATGCCAGCCCTGTGCTATGAATGAAAGCAAGGGAGCGAATGGCACACTCACTTGTGCCCAAGGAGGTGAATCAAACCTAGCACCTCCCTGGTGGGAAAGAACTGCAAAACCCAACAAAAGTAACTCCACCAGAGCTCGAATTTGCACCAGTTTTGTTGCGCAAAATCCCTGAGCAATCTACAGCTAAAGGACGAAGAAGAGAATAAAGTTTCCATTATGTTGAGCATGTGAAATCCAACACTTGTTAACATTCTTCTGACAAATCATTTTGGAAGGAGAATAGATTCTTTGCTTTACTAGGTAAGGTTTTAAGGAAAGCGTTTTGGGGTTCTCTCCTTTTTTCTGAGCCAAATGATTTTATTTTCAGAATTGTCTTTAATATATAGCCCCTCCCCTGCCCTTCACAACTCTGACAATGAGGATAATGTCTTTTCACTAAATTGTCTCAAAGAGGAAAAAATCCTGTAAAGTTAAACTCTGGCTCCTGTCATTGTGAATTGTTTGGCCAGTAATAGAATTTTTTTTTTTTTTTACTTCCCTTCCCGAGCATTCAAAAAGGCTTGGGCTGGGACGTGCCTTTCTGGTGGTGAATAGGGGCCACTTCAACCAGTTGCAACTGAGGTCAATGGACAATCAGGGGAACTGCTCCTCCCAGCACTCTCTGACCCAACTCATTATTTGGGGTCTCACTGTGCCCTCACTCCGGTGCTAAGTCTGCCTGCGTATCATTTAACCCTCACTACTGCCCAGCCCAGATGCTGCCCAATCCAAGCCCCTTATCATGGGCCTCAAAAACCAGATACAGAGGTGGGATGCGGCTGCCTCAGGAAATCAACATGAACTGGTACAGAACTGATTGCAAGATAGCACCAAGCACTGAGCAAGGAACTTGTGTAAAGAATTCAGCAGTCCCTGATTTTGTTCTCTGCTGACAACCAGCACTGGCCTTTTCCAAAGCCCTGCACACACAGTAACTAGATTTTTAAGCCTTCCATCAGAAAGCTTCTTTCTGACACCGCTTACAAGAGTAAGTAACAACAAAAACCTCACAGAAAGTTACATTATGGTAAAACCTATGGCAGCACCTATTAGTAGAAAGAAAATAGCATCACGGCTGCCACACATTTAGCAAACTCTGAATGTAACAGAAAAAGGAAATGATTCGGAAACCACAGGTGCTCTGTACCAGGCTGCTGTGCCTCACTGGCGGATCAACGGAGAACCGTGCTCAGGCTAGGCTCTCAACACCGATCTGCACCACGGGCAAACAGGCACTTCCAGAAGAGTGAGCCCAGGGGGATGAATGCTGCCCTCCTGCCCACTCTGATCATGCCAAAAAGAAAAGTAAAACCAGGTCTAATGTACTAGGGGGAAGGGGGAGTGTGCCCACTTGGTTGAGTGGAAAAGAGAGGTTTAAAAATAAATAACTGAATGAATCCCACTATTGCCATCTTTTTCGCCGCGATCTCGCAAAGCACCTTTCTGTCTGTCCAGTTATTTACAGCATCGCTCCACCCCACAGCGCTCTCTCTGTGGGAGCAAACACGTACGTGTGCACCTTCAAACAGCGCTGCCCCTAATGCTCTTTTCTTACAGAAAGTACCTACCCCAAAAGACAAAAAAAAAGAAACGGGCAAGCCATAACTCACACACTTATCTGTGCAATAAAATTCCTCACGTTTAAACGTTTTCATCCTAACGAAGTTCTGGTAGGATGCAGTCGGCTACTCGTCCGTAGCCTCTCTGTGTGCTTGGTCAACTCTTGCCAGTGAGCTGGGCAAACTGCATTTCGTGAATGATGCACAAGCCCGCCCGTCACACTGCGACACGGCAGCGCTCTTCTCAAACCGGATTAAAAGCATGGGTTTTATTATTTATTTTAAATCTCCTCTCACACGTTGCCACGGGCGCCGGAGCCTGGCAGTGCCGCCGGGGGCTGCGGTCCCCTCCCAAGCCAGCGGACGGGACCCGCCAGCACCCCTCGGGGCACGCAGCCGCCGGGCAGGGACCTCTGCCCGCCCGTGGGCGCGGTGGGAGCGCGGCGGCCGCCTGCCCATCCTGCTCGCAGCCTGCCCGTCGTGCCGGGCGGATGGGGCTTTTTCCGGGGAGATACCGGCAAGGGCTTTCCTCGAGCCGACCGTCTCCACGGCGACTGTCTCGCCTTTTCCCGCGCCGACCTCGCTCCCGGGAAGCCCCGCTTGGCTCCGGGTCGCCGCACCGCGGGGCACCCCCGGGGCTGCCCGAACGCCGCTGCCCGGCAGCCGGGTGCCCCGCCCGGCAGGGATGGGATGGGATGGGGCGGGGCGGGGGTTGCTGCCGCGGCCGCTTCCCGGCGCCCCTCCGTGGGGGAGGAGGCGGCGGCGATGATCCCAGATAAAGTTTGGCTCCCCCAGCGCTGCCCAGGGACGGGGGCGGCACCGGCGATGCCGCCGGCAGGCAGAGCGGCGCCCCTGCAGCCGCCGCCCGGGCCGGGCCACTTCTCCCCGCAGGGGTGGCAGCGCC
>VZTU01017550.1:373-19570 GCA_013400835.1 Zapornia atra | reverse complement strand
TGTGGGGGCGGCAGCCGTACGGCAGGCAGCACTCCACCACGGCGCCGGCACGGCTGCGAAGCGCCCGGGGGTTCCATTAGCAACAGAGAAGCGTCTCACAGTGACAATTGCAAACACAAACTTCTGGCCCGGCAGCTCCAGAGGAGCAGACCGAAAACTGCCGCCCAAAGAAACCACACGTTCGCAGGGACTTTTGTCCAGCGTTTCTGAGAAAGATTTACGTCTCTGGCAGAATGAGGAGACAGGACAAATTCTGCATCAGAGGGAGGTACTTACCCACTAATGACTTGCCCCAAACCTCGGGGATAGCGTGTGTGTCCCCTTAGGGACAGTACAAATATGTAAACAAAGAAATACAAATATATAAGCCCACTGGGGGGGAGTTAATGGAAACAAACACAACATGAGGCATCCCAGCTGTTTTACTGCAAAAATATTCGCTGGGTTAGGATGTGGACCCAAGGTCTGCCCTGGATAGCTGCGGGTAATTCCGACTTGGTGTGCTTTTTGACCCACCCGCTTCAGGGACGGCTGAGGGCAGGCTCGGGTTCCTCGTTTGGGAATCACGGATGTGATTTATAGCTGTGGGAGTTCAGCTCATCGTTTGACTGAAGTGTTTGCTTAAGTGCTTCGCTGTGCAGAGCTGCTTGCCTCAGCTGAAGCCTGGAGGCTTTCTGAGGCACCTCAAGAAATGAGGGTCTGAATCTGGCAGGAGCTGGAAGAAGTTGTTGGCATCGCTCCCTCACAGTCCTTTGGAGCCGCCAGCCTAAGGGATTTCAGCAATATTCCACCATTACATAATTTGTCAGCCCCATGCTTTGGGGGATACGACTGAGGAATAAAACCGGGACAAACGAGTGAGATTTCCATATGGATGAAAGCACCAGGTTTCCTTTCTGAGCTAAAAAGCGGTTATGGTGACTGCTGTGTTCATTTTATTGGTTTCTTTCCATTACCCTTTACTCCTGGCAGCAGCTTAAAGAATCCCTCCCTGTCCTGGATGGTTTCTTCTTTCAAACGTTTGCAGGCAGTTCCATTGACCCTTTCGTCATTGCTTAGCTCATTTAATCTTTTCTCATAAGTCAGTCCCTCCTGTTACCTAATTGTGGCGCTTCTCTTCCCTGAACTCCCTCTCAGTTGCTCGTTTATTTTATGGTGACATGGTGGCCAGTAATCCTGCCATTGTTAACGTTTCCTGTTGTGGAGTTTTGGGCTATTTTTGTCCAGAGTTGCTGCAGTACTTGGAGGATTGAGCTAAGCTTCCCCCGTGAAGAATAATTACAGGCAAGGTCACTGATACTGCAATAGAAAACATGGTCCATGGATAATTATAGCTGAACGGGGAAGGAGGATGGAGGCTTAGTGCAGTTCTGGTGTGTGAGCGTCTGGTGAAAGGTGGCCCAAAAACTTATGCTTGATGTTAAACACATGACTGGGGCTCCAGGTATATTTGCTCCACTGGGAAGATCTGGATTTCAGGTTGCCTGTTTTTCATCGGCTCCATAGGAACATGGGACAGGTCACATAAGAAATGCTGTTACTGCACATGTGGTGCGTTTGCCCTCTTATTGGCAATTAACAAACTGCAGCAGCGTTACCGCTGCTACTGCATGCTACCCTGCAGTACTACCCTACAACAGACCCATGGGCAGTGCTGGTTTGCACCCAGCCTCCAAACCCAGCTGGACACAAGGACAGGCTGCATGTCAGTGCTTAGGTGACAGTTGCCCCCTGTTTGTGTACCTGTGGGCTGATTCCCAAGCATGATCCAGGTTCAAGATCCCCAATCCCAAAGCCCTTGCTCAGCACCAACCTAGCATCTGCCAGGATCCAGCCCCCACCTTCTACTGATGCCTCATTGTTTTCTTCTCTACAACCCCTTTAAGGATAATTTGAAGACACACCCTGAAAAAGCCCCAAAGCTACCCCATTCCCAAAAGTCTGGGATCCAAGAGCAGCCCTGAAGCTGGGGCTGAAGGGGAGGTGCTGTGCAGAGCAGGACTGACCGCATCCCCTCTCAGCGTCAGGAGAGATCAGGACAATAAAACGGGTCTGAGTTCAAGAGCTTTGTCTGTACTTGGAAACACACCCACAGTGAAAATGCTTTTCATCAGTCATCTCTCCAACAACTGTTGAAAACAGCATAATCTGCTAACACAGAAAAGGTAAATTGCTTTCAGACCGAGTACTGACAAACTGCTTCCGTGATCTGATCCAGCTCAAGTCCAAAACACATGATTTGACAGCTCTAGTGCTTCTCAGCTGCTTGAAGCTTCTGTCAAAGTTTGTTTTCCCCAGTTTGCTTTTCCCTCGCTTTACATTTTAACCCCTCTCCCTCCAGTTTAGTGGGTTTGAAATAGGAATTTTAAGTGCACCAGATGTTTAAATACGGACTGAGTCTGGGCAGGAGAAGCAAAGCTTCAGAGCAAGGCAAAGAAGACACATTTCTTGAGCTTGCAGCGTTTTTGATGTACTAAAGCCTGCTTTAGTCAGAAGGAAAACAATGAGAGGGTATTTAATCTCATGAGCTCTTCTGTTGTTTCTAAGAGGAGCCACGTTCATCACTAGTGTGATTACAATGAAAGCAATGCCATTGCATGAGGGAAGAATTTGGCCCAACTAGTTTTCTGTAGAGAAGCTATTGACAGCTGTCCTCACGTACCTCGTATTGCTGAGGAAACAGAGAGCTAAAGACATGCCAAAGGAAATAGGACTCACTCCCATTTTCTGACCTGCAGCTGAACTGTAGCTCCTGGGTTTGAGCGATGCTTTACCTCTGTTACACTTCTGAGCATCATTAGGTTATCTTCAGTGATCTGTCTGCTGGGCAGCGGCGCAGCTATGCTCGGTATGGCTAGTGCAGCTTGGAGCCACTGAGCCCCGTGCTTCACAGGATGCAGCATCTTAACTAATTTTAGAGGTGATGCAATGAGTGGGGGTAGCTCACATGAGACAGGATGGATGGAGCCCAGCAGCCAGAGCTCAGAACAAGCACTCTCTAATTACTAAATGCTACTTTCAAAATAACGGAGGCTTTTACTACTACCACTGCACCCCTGCAGCAAGGGCAAACACTTCTGGGAGAGGCAACTGGGACAAGAGTGGTAGCTGAGGTTGCCCCAGGTCCTGTGTCCCAGCCTTCCCTCCCCTCTGCGCCCTCTGATGTTCTCTACTGAACTGCTGTAGCTGGCCTCAAGTGCCCCAGGCTTTTCTCTGTATGGGCTGTCATGCTCTAACCCTGGCCGGCAACTGAGCCCCACACTGCTGCTCACTCGCTCCCCCACGGTGGGATGCAGGAGAGAATTGGAAGAGTAAAAAGGAGAAAACTGGTGGGTTGAGATAAGGACAGTTTAATAGGCAAAGCAAAAGCCACATACACAAGCAAACCAAAGAATTCACTGAATACTTCCCATCAGCTGCCTCCAGGACAGCAGGGCTCCATCACGTGTAACAGTGACTTGGGAAGACTAACTCCAAATGTCCCCCTCTTTCTCCTTCTTCCCCCAGTTTTACATGCCATGTGGTTTTACATGACATTTACATTTACAGTTTTACATGACACCATGTGGTATGGGATAACCCTTTGGTCAGCTGGGGTCAGCTGTCCTAGCTGTGCCCCCTGCCAGCTCCTTGTGTTCCCCCAGCCATCCCACTGGTGGGGCAGGGTGAGAAACAGAAAAGGCCTTGGCTCTGTGTGAGCACTGCTCAGCAGTAACTGAAACATCTCTGTATTACCAACTCAGCTTTCAGCACAGACCCAAAGCACAGCCCCTTACTAGCTACTGTGAAGAACTTTATCCCAGCCAAAACCAGCACAGGGCCTCATCCGTTACTGTCCTTCACACTCTCACAGAGATGGCTGAATCCGGGCACTTGCTTTTCTCTCATCCTTGGTTTTCTCAGCAGCCTTCTGCGCCGCCCCCCCCCAACCCAGACCACAATACTCCCAGAGCCAGTCTGCTCCTAACAGCAGAGACTATATAAATTAATCCAATAAATTAATATGCAGAGAATCTATAAATTAATACAAACCAACTCTACTGTTAGGACATCCCTACTTGCCAGAGCAGTGACCCCTCCTGACAGGCACCCCAGCTCTGACACCGTGCTGCACTGAGTCACCGGTGACACGGCATATTCCCTCTGGCTGACACCCAGCTAGGAGGTAGCAGACTCGCTGTGCTGTCGTCCCCTTTGCATCACACTTTGGGCTTGGATGTTTCAAGGATTCAAGTCTTTCACTGTCATTAGACCATGTTTTTCCCTAGCTCCCCTCCTACCCCTGAAATTCCACCAGTGAATTACCCACCTTTTTGTCCCTGTCTTTAAACAGTTACTTGCAGATCTTTTAGTGCTGTCAAACCTGTGTCAATAAATCATGAATTAAAAAACATAAGCAGCACATTCCAATGAAAATATCCTTTTCATATCTAAATTATAAAGTGTTTGAGAAACAGGTCCCTAATTTTTTTTAAAGGGGATTTTAAACAGTCATCTCAAAATAAACAAAAAGAAATGGTAATCATCTGGAATTTTAAATTTCCTATTTTGCATGGGAACCTGAGTAATCAGACATATGGTATGCTTGTTAGCTGGGAAAGGGTCAGGATTAGAATCGCCTAAAAAGCAGAAAGCACTGAAATACAGCAGCGGTCTTGGATGCCTAAACTTAAAACAAACAATGTCTTGTGTTAATTGCTGAAACAGATCAACACTGAAAAACCTCACATGTCTCAATAATTCTCTGAAATACGGTGCCTGGCAGGAGAAAAGGAGTCTCAGGGGACTGCAGATGAGTTAGTCAATAATTTACCTGCAAAGGGGATTATCTCATACAGACAGAGCTGACAAGGAGCAAAAGGTGAAGTGTTGTTTGGTGGCTTGTGTGTGAGCTCAGTAGCTTTTGAGTCGTGCAATTTCTCACGCCGAAGAGTCCAGTGAGATAAAAGTAATCATATTTTTGGATTTGCAGAGCTAAGCATGACCACGAGCTCTTGGGCAGTAGGAGTATGTCCTGGTGTCAGCTCACATGCGTGGTGTGGAAGCGCAGCCCAGAGGCCACGCTGCTGCCATCAGTGGAGGTGTGAGAGAATGGAGATCTCCATGTCATCACTCTAGTTTGGTACCAGTGTGATTCTTTAAATCACTAGTGCAATGGCAGAGGGCAGCTCCCAACATTTTCCTGGACCATCAGGCTAGGCCCATGCAGAGGAGGAATGGACACACATTTTGCTGCTTATACATGATGCAGCCCCAAGCCAACACTTCTTCTGACAGCAGAAGCTGGCATACATCCTGTGCTGGGCTTTGTGCTTCTTCATCAGCTGACAAGCTGCTTGCGTGGACCACATCCGATCCCACTCCCCTTACACCTGCTATGTTCAGGCTTGCCCCCGTTTCAACGCATGCAGTTAAAAGGTTTATTCCCTCTGTTGTTTTTCAATCATATATTTGAGCCTTGCACTTCACTAGGAATCAATCTGAATCCAGCTCTTGGGAAAAACCCCACAACAACAAACCACGACCAAACTTTGGGACGGTTTACAATTTCAACGCTGGCTACTTCACACTACTTCAGCAGGGGAGAAATCCAAATGACAACGTACTTCACTGCTCCAGAACTCCTTTGGTACAAAGGCCATGGTGGGCACAGCCTCTGGAGCAAGTAACCTCACAAGAGGATGAGCAGTATTCGGGAAGACTGTTGGAACACTGTTTTGTGGTGAGAGAGCATAAATGACAGCAGTCTGTGACCCATGCTAATTGTCAGCTCTTCAGGCATCATGCACACAGCACAAACCTGGCTCATTTTTACCCTCCCTTGTCAGAGGTTGGCTTGCCACTGGGACTTTGGCTAGGTCATTTGGCTAGGTCAGTGACTCCACGTTGAAGAGGCTCTCTGTCATTAATTTTGAGCGGTGTCTCCAAGCACGGGTTGTGAGCCATTCACAGAGGTTGGAAGATCATAGTCTGAGGGCTTTGTTCATCCCTCCTCACAGCTGTGGTTGCACTTGGTGGGTGTGATTTACAGTGTTGCCCAAGCAGTCCAAGCCACATTGCCAAAGTTCCTACCTGTAGGAGCAGCTACCACACTACAGAATTTAAAATGAAGGCTGTATTTGCATATACATACACCTATGCTTACATACTGAAACAAGCCTGTGTGCAGTCAAGATGAGAACTAAGATCCCTTACTGTAGCACAAACATAAGGGGATGAAACAGCCATGCAAATTGGTCTAGCTGTTGTCAGACTGCATATGCTACAACGACTCTTTTTTCAGCAAGAGGCTAAAGACTATATATTTACACTTGAGACCTTTAAGACTCAGGCTATGCAGTAGACATCTTCCTCTTTAGACTAGATAATAACAATTTAAGAGACTGATTGTGTATTTTTCTATGCCTGGCTTCATTTGCTCTATTGGATTTTTAGAGCATTGTATGTGACAAACCTTCTAGGAATCCCAAACACAAATGGAAGTTTAGCTGCTTCAAGTGATTCAGTGGAAGAACACCATCAGAGAGGCCACACAACTGTGTGGAATGTGATGAATTTCCAGGAATAGGATTGTTTCCCAGAGATTATTGTGTAAAATACAAGAGTAAAGAGGGAACAAAGGTAATGCTGACTGCCTCTGCACCACTAGGCTATTTTAGTTTGTGAAAAGAATGAAGAAAACAGACTTGTTAGAAGACCTTTGCTAGGCTAACGGGAAGCCTGTATGTCAAGAGAAAACCCTGAAACAAAGCAGTGCAAAATTACCTCAGCATAAAATGTAATCTCTCCATGATTTTATCTTATGAAACCAAATCCACTTTTAGCTTCAATGCAGCGCTAACAGAGACGTGAAGAGCTCTATGTCCATGCTTTCATCCAGCAACAATAAAGGAATGATGAGGTAAAAGGCAATGATTGTATAGAAACAGGTGGACTCTGCAGTTCTGAGAGGAGGGCAGTGAATTTTGGGGGTTAAAATCAACAGAAAACCTGTCCATTCAGGCTCCTTAAGAAATCAGTTCTGCTAAGTAGAACCTGCTCTGAAGCAGTGGTTAAGCAGAGCATTTTCAAAGGAACATACCACACAGCATGTGCAGAAGTTTGGTCTCTGGATATAACAAAAGCAAATCCTTCTAGTAGAGCCTTCTGCTCCAACCTGCTGGAGGAAATCTTACTTTTAAATAAGGTGACTCTTCGAGGTGCAAAATCTAGTCTTGTTTCAACCCTGGAAGTGTTTGCTTCACAGCTTTGTCAAGCACAGCTCAGGTCCTGACATTGGCTACTACTGGGCAAAGACTGCAACTTCTAATGACATCCACGGTCAAACCCAGGTGACATCATAGTCACTGTTCAGTGTTCACATACATCCTGTTTCAGGTGGTCTTTCCACTAAGATGCTTTGATGGAACACAAAAATCTAGGTATAGCATTTTATGAATCGGGTTTTCAAATCCTCTAAAGTTTCTGTCACTCATTTACTTTTAGGTCCAACAAAGAGAGGGGCAGGAGTATGAAAAAACCCCACTGACATGAGTCCAAGGATACGCAACTCAACAGTCAGCTTATCAAGGCTGAAAGAACAATGACATGATACTATGGTTACTTTTCATACCTACTTTTTGCACAGAACAGCCTGTGTCCGTGCAGCTAAACTCCCTTATTGCCACCAACAGGGCTACATCCAGACTGCCAGCTGGAACAGCCAGAGCATTGCTGGGAAGGGCGCTGACTGGCCCGGAGCTGTGCCACAGACTACACCACAATTTACAGCATGAATAGAGCTCGTGCTGGTGCTTGGGCCTCCGTCCCAGGCCTGCTTAGCTTACCCATGCAGACTGCACAGCTGCAGAAACATTCACACATGCAGGGAGGGAGGAAGGGAAGGAGGGGTAGAGGAGAGGGCAGCAGAGCCATCATTTTTTGCCAGCTCACACTACTCATGGAATTTCAGCTTAGCCCTGACAACAGAGCTGTGTGCCGATGGAGAACCTTCCTTCAGACTTAGATTGGGAGAAAGTGATGTCAGGCTGCCAAAGGTGTTACACCAGCTCTGCACAGAAAACAGAAATGGAGCTTTTTCCCCTTGCACCTATAACTTGCCACTGCCTCCACAGCATCTCAATAGCATGGCCTTTAGTCTCTGCATTGCAATACAGGTCCCCTACACAAGGCACCACTGTGCACAGATCCTGAGCTAGCCCAGATTTGCTGGGAGAGCTGCCTGGCACAGCCCGTGGGCCTAGCTACAGCCCAGGAGCAGTCAAGCTGCATTAGCTAAAAAGGAGACAGCAATGCACAGTAGCCCAGCCAAACAGAGGGCAGCCTGCATTCCTTCTCCTGGCAAGTGTCTTGATAGCAAGTGAGAAATCAAGTCCTACAGGGATAGGGGGAGAAGTTTGTGAAGTACATTTTAGGTTTCCTTTTATTCCAGTCTAACAAATAAAACATACTACTGCCTCAGGTTCTATATATTTTACATGAACAATATGTCTTTATGAAAAACCTTTCCAAATCTTATGAGCAGCTTTCCAACAGAAGCAACAGCAACAGTGAAAATCCTGATTAGTTAAAGGCTTGATAATTACACCCAGGACCAATCAGGCAATTGTATTCTGTGCCTTTAGATAGGTCTATCTTCCCTTTCACTCCACCTTCAGTGTTTCTCGTAGACCTAGCAGATCATAAGTTATAAGCTGAAAGGGGGTTTGGTATGTATAGATGCACACTGATGCTCTCCCTCAAAGCATTGCTTTCCTCACCTCTTTCAAATTCATTAAACATAGAGTGGATGATTTAGCTCAGCAGATCCCACATTAATAATAACAACAACTATGGTTTCTGCAGATTTCTTAGGATGAACGTCATATTCCCACAGGAAATTCTGTAAGAAATAAGCATTAAAGTAATATGATCCATGTCATCTTCCAAATAAATACTGAATGTGCTAGTTGATTTCAAACAAATTTAACAAAAGGGTAGAAGTCTCAGATAAACTGAGTTCCTTCAAGTTGCATGAAGATAGGCAGCTGGCTACCTAGGAGAAGATGATCCTACAAGTGTTCCAGCCAAGAGAGAGCCTGCAAGATTAAGTTAAACACTGGAAAAATCCATAAGAGGGAGGTCACTTTTAAATACCCCAACTATGAGGAAATCTTCAGGGACACTGATCTGTAGGCCAGGCTTTGTTCCTTCAGCTGCTTATGAAATGATGCAGTGTCAGGCTCTTCCTCCCTGGTTTCAGTTTTCTTAACTTCCATCAAGTTAAGGAACAGTTTTCCAGAGACTTCTGATAAACTGTATGCTTGTGCAAGCTAGAGACAGTAAAAAGCACAGTAAAAGGAGGAATGTAGATATGAAGTTTCTGCATCTGGAAAACCCTACAGACCCCCAAGAGTTACAATGCTGATGAAGCGTGTGTTGTACTGACAGGAGTCCCTGGCTACACACACATTAGCTGGAAGATCTACAACTCTGACACAGAGGAATGGCTCCAGAGAAGTTTTCTTTATGGCTGTACCCTGTTGTTTTTGTCACTGTTCCCCAAGGCAACCTTGGGCACAGAAATGCAAAGGTCTTCTTTTTCTTGCTCCTGGTACCTTTAAAAAGCCTACACTGTGAGAAACTATTAACTCCTGTTTTACATCTGCTCTCCTCCTAACCTGGAGATGGACCATGGCAGAATCATCTCATCACAAACATTCAAAGCTTTAAGAGAAATGAACTGCTACAAGGAAGAGACTGTCCTTTAATTATGTGGGAGTTGGTGCTCTGTTAGAAGATGATGATGTTGACCTCTAGTGACTAGTCTGGGGATACCTGGTGGCATGATCAGAGTGAGACACTGATGTGAACAGCTAGCCAAAAATTTACTGAAGCTGGCACATGAGAACAGTCACCTTCCTCATGGAGGTGAGCAATTACACATCCTTTTCATGGAACTGAAATCTCTAGCAGAAACTAAGACCCCAGAAAGGTTGCTATAATGCCTAAATTATGGATGCAGAGAGATCTAAATAGAGGATGATTGTACATGGATGCCTTGAGCTGTACAGTGGCTGCAACTTCCAGACAATGCACCCAGACTGAGCAAAACAGACACAGAGAGGCAGACATCATTGGTGTAACCCCAGGAGAAAACCAGAGGGGGAAGAGTCAGTTATGAAAGGATCTGAGCTGGAAGCAATATTTCCCAAAACATATTTTGTTAGACATTTAAATGCTGCCCAATGGCAAGTTGTACATTTGATTTTGGGGTGAGGCTATTTATTCAATTATGTCTGAAAAATCATTTAGTGTATGTTATGTTGCATGTTCATAGACTAAAACTAGAAGATAACACATGATGCCTTAAGGAAGTTACTGGGATCTTATCCACAGATTCAAAACAAGTGTTTTATTTTCCCACTTACTGAAAAGAAATGAAGAAAAACTTCTTCCCAGCAGAGCCAACCAAGGCATATGAAGAAAATAACAGATATTCAGGAAAAGGATAAAGAATGACGATGACTCAAAGATTGGAAAGGAGAGGACATTCCAAACTAGTGATGCAGCCCAAGTTATGTAGTGACTATACTGACCAGCAAAAGGGAAATTAGGTGAGCAGAGCATGCTCCCAGGTAAATGTTCTGACACAGATTTGAAGCATGGAGAAAATGAACATAATTTCTAGCCTCTCCAGAACTAAGTAATGGTACCTGTTTCTCTACAGAAAGGTTATTTACTTGTTTGGTTTGGAGGGTTTTTGAGAACTTTTTCCATTTAACACAACTTTTCTAGTAGAATTTAATATCCATCTTAATATCACTGCTTACTTCTCAGCTTGGACTGATCAGCACCAAAACGGGGCAAAGACACATTGGCATAAAAAAAAAGTAAACTGAAAATGCACATTTTGCCAGTCATACATAAATTTAAAAAGGAATTCATATTGGGTTTTGCTACTTCGATAGCACACTTGTTAACCAGCTGTGTGAAGATGCTAACCAGCTAACCAACTGTGTGAAGATGAACTGGTGCTGCTGTCCCCCCAAGAGTTCCATGCCTGGTTTTCAGGCTTTTGCTCCATACTGCAGTGACTGGAAATCGATGTGTTTACAGTCAAACCTCAGAGAGCTTAAATTGCAATTTGCATTTAATTAATTAAAATATTTTTAAAACTGTCTTTTCGAAGAAACTATCCATACATTAAGTCTTGTTACAGCACCCATTTAGTCATGCAATAGTGCCGGCAGGGGGGGGTGAAGAGTAAAACATGCCAAATCTGAGTAAACCATGGGTAGGAGGGAAACTGCATAGTAGAAGTGCCTTATGCAGGAGCCTTGGAACATTTAAAAGCAGAAACAAACCAGCATTTAAATAGATTTTTAAAAAACGCAAATAAAAATACTATGGAGCAAGAGCACAAAGTAAATATTCTCTACAAAATCTTTTTTCAGTTTACTGGGTATAGCTGATCGTTTTGGAACACACACATTAGTAGCTTAATTTTTGAATCTTTAATAATCATACAGACATACCTTATACATTTGTGTAACTGCTCATAAATGTCTGCAATCCTTTTGTTAGCATTCCTCTGCATAGATCCTCTCTCTCAACTGGAGATGTTCTCGGGACATGTTATTATTTTGGGAAGGAAAGGTAAAGACGTTACTTGGCACATCCAAATGTGTCAGGTCCCTAGCTACACAGGATGCCAGTCTCATGCCTCACTGGCAATCTGATTCAATACCAGCATGTATAGCTTACACCAAAAAAGCTTTTTGTTTTTAGCATATTGTTTTGGTTGAGAAAGAATTAAGGTAAATGCTACTCCCTCCCCACTGACCTGTGGGCTTACGCAACTGTCAAAGTCGTCTCTGACTTAACCCTATGAATATGGCAAACATACAGCTGCTGGCTAAGTGAATGCTAAGGATCATAGAATCATAGAATAGTCTGGGTTGGAAGGGACCCCAAGGATCACAGAGCTCCAACCCCCCTGCCACAGGCAGGGCCACCAACCTCCAGGCCTGGATCTACACAAGGTTGCCCAGGGCCCCATCCAACCTGGCCTTGAACACTTCCAGGGATGAGGCATCCACTACTTCTCTGGGCAGCCTGTTCCAGCACCTCACCACTCTTTCTGTAAAAAAACTTCCCCCTAATATCTAATCTAAACCTCCCTTCCTTTAGCTTTAAACCATTCCCCCTTGTCCTGCCATTATCTGCTCTTTTAAAAAGTTGAATCCCCTCCTGCTTATAAGCTCCCTTCAGGTACTGGAAGGCTGCAATCAGGTCCCCCCGCAGCCATCTCTTCTCCAGGCTGAACAAGGATGCAAATCGAAATGCTGATGTTGGGAGAGACCTGGACCCACAATCAAAGCTTTCCCCTCCAAATAGTATTTTTTCCTGTATTCTTTGCCAGCTTAGTTATTTCAACATACAGCAAGGACAGCCGCTAGAGAATTACTGAGTTCGCCTCCCGGTCTATGTTTCTCACTCCATGATTCAGTGTGCTACACTTGGATACGGCCACTATTTAGGTCACATTTCTATCTCTGAATGATCAAAGCTGGCACTACTACTGAAATAATCAGCCCTATTGTGCCCCTCCCAGCTCTTTCCCTCATGCCAGCACAAGCATGAGTTCTCCTACATACCAGGCCGTCATTTTGTCGACAGCTTGTCTCTAAAGGAGAGGCAGCAACCACACTGATTCAGCATCTCCCTGCCCTCAATACAGGAACCAAAGGAATGTTTACCTAGACACAAGGTGGATAACTTTCACTGTCATCTAGAAGCTGTAGGGCCTTCTTGCTTCATGCAATTATTGTGATGAATAAAACTCACTTAAGGGAGGGATGTTAATGAGAAAAGGCAGAGTTGAAATCAACAGGCCTTTGTTAGAGAGAAACTTCTGAAAAATGCAAGAGGGCTATTTCAGCTTAGAAGAGCTCAGAGCCTTATTAACCATACAAGGCTCCTGCAGCACAGCTTCCTTAAAAAAACCCGCAGCTTTTTTCACTGAAGAAACAGATCGAAACCTTGACTTGTCCTCTGCTCCAGTTCTGTTTTGAGTCTGCAGTTCCCGGAGCAATACTCCAAGGGAAGCAAACAACTGAGATCTAAACTGATTAGACCTGAAGTCTTAAAAGACAACTCGTCATGCACTATTTCCTATCTCACTGCTGACTCAAGAACATTCAGCTCATGTGCATGTTCCACTTTCCCATCTGCCCACCGCTTACGGTTCTCGCCAACAGTTGCGCATTTCCAGCACAAACATCTTCGATATATTAAGTAGTAAGTGCAGGGCAGCATAAAACACACAGAGCTTTTCATCCAAGCACTGCTCTTCTGACTATTAATCTTTATTTGTGAGCTTAACTAATTAAAAGCCTTCATTTTAACATGATAAATAATGTAACTATGTATTGTAGCCTACTGCACCTAGAAACTTTAGGTAGAATTTCAGACAATTTTGCTATGGAATAGCTTTGTTTATACTCTTGATAGATCTGTGTAAATATGTGGCAATGAAAAGGAATCCCTTTTTATAAACTGCTAGGCATTATTAAATCCAGACAAATAGGCAGCTAAGAACAGGACTCTACACTTAAAAATTTATACCTAAAGTTTATTGGAGTTTTCTCTGAACCAATGAAGGAAAGAATATGTTCTCAGTTAAGACCATTCAGTGGATTTATTTTTTAAGCTAGCAAAACCACATACACTTGGCATAAAACCAGCTTGAAATCAAGTAAGGTTCTTATGTCCTTGCCTTTGAAATTGTTCCTTGTTTCTAGCCATTTTTTAAAACAGAAAATTGTTATCCATTTCCTTTTCATGTGTATGCTATAGTTTATATCCACAGAACAGAAAGAAAACAAATCATTGTTTTGCAAGCTCCTTTTATCAAGGCATCTTTAAGAATAAAAAGGGTTATTTGGAATGGTATGAATACCCTGAACTCCCACTGGCTTTGGGTGGGAGTCACTAAGCACATTCACTAAGCAGTTGTTAAAAGCCTCAGCACCTTACAGAATCAGTCCCTGCACAGCCTTCAAGTTACTTCATGAGTTTTCTGTAACAAGACAGACTGCTAGAATAAAAACTAGCAGTATCTTTCATCAGCCAGATTGAGGAACTGATTCAGGAGTGAAAATGGCTTGTGCTACAACAGTTGGACTAGCTCCTGCCCTAGCTTCTTCTTGTGGTTTAATCTGACAGGCAGCTCAATACCACACAGCCATTTGTTCACTCCCCACTACAGTAAGATGGGGGAAGAGAATCAGGAAGAAAAAAAAAAAGGTAAACAGGTTTAACAGGGCAGAAAGAAAATATGCAAGCTATGCACAATGCAACTGCTTACCACCCAATGCCCAACCAGTCGTCAGGCAGCGGTGCCCTGGCCAGCTTTCCCCCTAGTTTATATACTAAGAATAATGTCATTTGGTATTAAGTATCCCTTTGACCAGTTTGGGTCAGTTGTTCTGGCTGTGTCCCCTCCCCACTTGTGCACCCCCAGCCTCCTTACTGGCAGGACAGTATGAGAAGGTGAACAGTCCTTGACTTGATGTAAGCACAGCGCAGCAACAACTAAAACATCAGTGTATTATTGATATTGTTCTCATCCTAAATTCAAAGCACAGTACTATACAAGCTGCTAGGACAAAAATAAGCTCTATGCCAGCTTAAACCAGGACACTTTTCTCCTCTCTTCAGTTTTCCATCTTCACTGCAGGAGTGGCTCTGTTGCTTTGACATAGTGCTTAACTTTTGTCTACCCCAAAAGAGCGATGCCAACTTTGCGTTACCGTAATAACCCAAACTAAAATACATCAGTTCAGCAGCTACTGCTGAATCACCTCTAAGTACCAGAAACCTCTCAAAAGAGCACAGAAACTGCTATCATCGCTCCATAATCAGAGCACTAGTCTAGATAAAACATAGGCAACCTGAGGAAAGCTGTGTTATGGATTAACGAACCCACAGTCACCAATTACCATGGGTTACACATCTTGAAAGTCTGATTCATTTCCCTCCTACTTCTAAATTTTCAGGCAACTATTGCAGCCAAGGTAACTGAGCAACTGTTATCCAATAAGATCAATTCAAGGCATGCTATTTATGAACTCCTGAAGAGTATTTTTAATCTTTCTAATTCTTACACTTTCCACTTCATGAATGCCTTATTTCAGATGAACATTTTTAGTACATTGCTGTGTCCTAGACCCGATCAATACCAGATCTGGATTCAATACCTATCTATGTTCATATATGTAGCTATATACATTTATTATAGCCCATGTAAAGAAGTCATGACCATTTTGTTGTAATAATGTACTATAAAAAAAAAAAACAAACAAAAAACCCAGAAGAGACAGTGAAGGACAATTACTTTGCAAGCAAAGTTGTACCTTAAGCAATCATTGTAATGGGAGGTATTGATCTTTGTTCCATTCTCCTACTGACTTTAGTACTTGTCAAGACTGTACCAAACTAAATCAGCTTGTTAAGCCAGCAGAAACCTAGTACATTAAGTAGTATTTTGCCAGGCTTTTGCATTAGATCATCTCAGCATAAAGTCCAGCTAAAGCCAAAATAATAGTCTAGTCAGATAACAGGGCCAAAGTACAGAGGCCAGAGGACTGGGACCTCCCCTATGCTGATGAAGGGGCATTAAAGTTAGCTATAATGAGCAACTTCACTGAAAAAAAGCCCACACCAAATTGTTTAATGCACAATTTTATGCAGTTTTGATATTGAGCAATCAATTCACTACTTACTCGCAGGCTTGATATGTTTTCAAATGAAGAGCAGTGAGCAATGCTTCTCTTTTTTCCCCTTCCCATCCATATACTAAACCTTAACTCTCACTTAAGAGATTTTCAAGCTGCATTGCCAGTGAGACTGCAGCAACTGGCATTTCTACATACCTCCCCTTACATGAGTTTTCATCCTTGCATGCTTCTCAAATACTAATCATGTTAGTTGCTTTACACCATCTTTTGACAAATTACTGGTTCTGCAAGACAGAGATACACGACTGTGGTGGAGGAGAAAAAAAAAACCAAGTTCTATTCAGAGTTTTATAAAGAAGTTATATAAACAGTAGCAGTGTATTTATAAACAGTGTTTTATAAGAGAAAAAAGCAATTACAAATAATTCACCTGTTTAACAGCATGTCCACAAGCACTATAGACTAATACCTCACTGTGTTAAAACATCATACTGTAATAACAGCCTACTAGCAAGTATTGCTTCCCAAAAGCCTTGCTGGGCTAAGCAGTAATAATGCTGTCTCGGTCATCTACCCTGTAACTTGGAGCAATTATTCCTTTCCCTGCCCTCTGCAGGTAGATCGATTTTCACCCTCTCCTCTCAATCTCCCCAAGCCTTAAATGCACATGGCTTGTATATCCATACCACCTGAAAGTAGAAATAATAAAAAAAGAGGATATAATAAAAAAGGATTATAAGTTATTAGAGGTTGGACAAAGAGGCAACAGATATTCATGTAAATGGAGGAATATAAGGAAGCAACAAGACAAAGATGTAATGGTTCATTTATTAAACACACTAGACTGAGTTAATGCCCAAACCCTTCCAGATGCCAGTCCACCCCTCAAGTGAGTTGCTACTGCCCCTTGCATCACTTATGTATCCTAGCAGTGGAGAACAAGGATAAGCACATTGTATAATGACAGGATGATGACTTCTACAGACATAGGAATTCCTAAGGCATTGATATATCCTATGAGCATATAGGACTGAGTATCACTGCTTGCTTCTTCCTGTCAATTAACTACAGTTCCTCTTCTGTTGCTACAGCCTATGCTACCTGTCAACTCCATCATGGCAGGAAGTAAACTGCACAGTCTCTGCATCTCTCTGGGAAATGTAATACCATGCTTGCACATTTGAGGGACTTACCCACCTAACACCACCAAGTAAGGCATGAGAGCTTGATCAGTTCCTCATCTACAGGAATACCCAGAGTTCTGTAGAATCCTTGATACAAATAATCCATAGGATGACATGCACTGCTTCATGCTTTCGGGAGTTACAGCCATGTATTTCCTAATAGAATTTTTCAGTTTTGCCTCTAATATTCTCCATAATCATGGCATTTATTGGGGTGGAAAGTGAAAAGAAGGTCATTAGAAGTGATTACAGAATGAACTTCAGGTTACAGCCTTGAAGATGGAAAGTCTACATATCAAGAAAGTTCATTAACATAATAAAAATCTACTAATTAAGAAAATAAATCATTAAACTTATGAAATCAAAATACATGGATCTGTAGGAGCATGGAACAAGAGCCTTAAGAAGCAGCGTACACCTTATTTTACTAACACTACCACCCCAAATCAGGGAAATCACAAGTAATTTTTATTTCATCTCCAAGAAGGGCCACAGCTCTGTAAAACTTGCTAGGAAGGTTCTTATTTTGAAAGACAGAAAGTTAACACTTCCTTATGTAACATTACTTGCATGTTTGTTTGGGTTTTTTCCCCTTATTCAAAACGTGGAGCCAAACCCAAGTTCCTACATAAGGCCACCAGGTATTATCTCATGTTTCAACAGATGGGAGATCTTTGAGCTAACACAATGTGCAATACTTGAAATACATTTATGTTTTACAATAAGCAGCATTATTTTTGGCAGTTCCCATGCACAAGAGCGGTATGTGCCAAGCTGGGAAGAGAATCATTGCCTTCCTGCTTCTCCCTGTACAATTCCAGACTATGTTCAATATTTTCCCAGCTCACAAAAACTAAAGTGGGAGACTTGAAAAAGGTTCTGCATCAATGATTAGGATGGAAGCTTCGTTCTAATTATCACAGAAGCTTCTCTCCTAGCCCACAACATGAAAAGTGCTTTGACAGCACTCATTTCCCACCACTGTTCACACTTTCCTGTGGAAGATATACCTGCTAGCACATAGGTACAGGTAGCTGGAAGCAGATTTCTGAGCTTTGCATTAAATGCAATATATCATATGATAAATAAAGAACAGTTCAAGAATTGTAATGCAAAAAAGATTTAATTTTTCAAAAAGTGTTCACGACACAGAAGGTCACAATACAAAGTTTGAAGCAATACAACACTGAAACAAGTTGAAAAGCCTTTTTTTGATTGGAAGTGACTGTCTAATACAAAGACTAGATGCCAACAATACTTATTGTACAGGGTTTATGACAGTGGATTCGTATATTGATTCCCTGAAGATTCCATAATTTTCAAGAAATATTTAATATTAAGGTCATGGCTGAAGTGAATTCAGACTTAGACTTGTCTCTGCCCTCCGTTCCAAGCACTAGGATTGGGTTTGACAGTACAAAGTGGATAATAAAGGCACACTGTGGTTTGAAAGCAAGGCTAGACATTCTAGCCTTTAAAACTTTCTGACTGCTGTCTGGGTGTTTTATAAACACTCTAATATGCAATTGAAAAATCCAACCCTCTCGAGGAGGTGCAGAGTGAAAAAATATTTAAGTCTGCAAAATATTTAACTCACTCAACCTATAAACCAGTATTTACATCCTTTTGCATTTCTTAGTGTTTCCTCAAATCCTTGGAGGTTACACACTTTAGAAATTAAGTACCTTTCTCAGAGTTATTTCTGTCATTTTACTCTGACAGTACTAGCATAAAATACACATTTAAGACCACTGTTTGATCAGTTTTGTTGATTACGGAAAAGGACAGATGCATTGCCAAAAAGTGGAAGTTACTGGCCAAAGTCAGTTGCTTCAGTTACTTGCTCATTCAGCTTTTCCCATACAGCTTTGCAATTTACAAAAAAAAAAAAGCTTAAAAGAAAATGCTTGTTTAATCTTTAAAAAATGACTTGACAGCAAGTCTTCCATGTCAAATTCCGGCACAAAGTATTCTTCAATGTTAACTTATAAAGTCCTGACAGATCTATTGCAATTATTAACAAAAACTCTTGCCACTGAGGTGCAAAACAGCTTACTCTGGTTTAAATCACATCTACCGCAACTAGGTCTGTCTCAGAACCATGCCAATTCCTATATACACAGACACTATGAAAGACTTAACAGCACCAGTCTGCCCATATGCACAACTAAACAGTGTACACTATTTCTAGAATTACATAAAAAGCAACAGTTATATCACACTTTGGTTCCCTGAGAGAAGTGCTCTAACTACGAAGGTCTTTGGAATGCCATCAGTACGGTGAATAAACA
>VZTU01017549.1:16421-29453 GCA_013400835.1 Zapornia atra | reverse complement strand
TTGAGCTCAGCTGAATCACAATGTGACAATGCAAAGTAGCCTACAGAAAACTAAATTTAAAATATAAATGAAAAATTCAAAGCTGAAGCCATCATGGAAAGTTTGTCCTATGTAGAAACAAAATGTTGGAATGCTTGAATAAGTTATTGTTCCATGAAGAATATCATATTTCCCTCTTCCAATTTATTCTGAAATTTAATGAAAGCTGGAGAATATTTTACCTACTGTTTTTCTGGGATAAGACTAAAAAAATGCGATTGTGAAGTTCTGTGGCTCTTCCTTTGCACTATCATTGATTTGCCAGGAGGTCACTCAGTCTCCTGAGTTAGTATGTCTTGTTATCAGGGCACGAGGACTATTATATTTGGGAAGCAATTCATTATTCTGTATGTGTTTACTTTTTAATATTGCCTATCATTTAGTGATGATTACAGCACCTTCCAAGCACTGGATACTTCCTGAAATGTGTGTGCCATGAAAATATTTAAATCTTTATTTCTAACCAGGTAGTTTTTACAGATTAATCTGTGGAACGTGGATTAACTGGAGAAAGAGTATGACTTCCCAAGAGGCCAGGAGAAGTACTTGCTCTAGTGTATTCTCTGTTATCACTGCAGCATTGACGTAGTCTCTGTAGCCACCTTTGTGATTCTCACTGCCCTTGTTGCAGGAGGGCCTAGTGTAGAACAGTAGGTTCTGGCTGACAAGCAAAGAGAGAAATGGTCACAGTAAAACGTTTTCCCCTTGGGATAACACCAGTGTGTTTGCTCCAAGAGACATCACCTAAAAAGAAGAGACACTGTATAGTGTTTTATAAAAGGCTCAGTCATCTGGCAAACAAATAGCTGGATTTGTGACTTCTTGGTAAGGACTATAAATTCCTTCACTTACCATATGCAAAGGTAGTGGACAACAAGCCTGTGTAAATAATTTGAAACATCAAGGGTCTGAGACTGAGATCCATGCAACAGAGTAAGGTGAGAGAAAAGTTCTGGAAACAGAATTGAGAAACTCTTGGGAAGAAGTATGAAAATTATAACTGCTACAATAGTATTTTCTAAAATTTCCCCTACACAAGACAATGGAGGAGATAGCACTGCAGGACTATGAAATGAGAGTGCTTCCTATTCCCCATACATAGGTCCTCTCTCCTCAAGCTAAACATATTCTATAGTGACTAAGAATGTTACCCGGAGATAAAAAAACCCAACCATCTGTTTTCTTCCCCCAGGATAAGTAAAGGGCTAAAAGGAGCAGATTTTTCTTGGACATAGTAGTAGTAATGCAGACTTTGGTTGTTTATGTGTTTATGCCCAGAAACTAACATTTCACTATAGAACATTGAGTTACTAAGAACTATATCCTTTTTTCAATTAAAACCTGCATGTTTTTATTTAATGCATGTAATTCTGAGACAAATTCTGGTATATAATTTGCTCTGCTGTACCAAAATGGTATACTTAAATAGTACTAAATATCAGTGGTAAAATGTCTTCTATTGTGGGTAAAAAAACTTGTCAAATGGTTGGTGACCAAAACAAGGCACCTGAGTATATAACCAAGCCTCCCTGAGGACTGTTTTAAATTATATTTGTGAATTTGTGAGATTGCGAATTCAGTTCCTTGGTCCGGCAAATCATGCAGTATGTTCCTCCCATGTAGTTGGTATGCAATAGTATTAATTGCAATAAGTTTTTCAGTCAAAGAAAAAAATTTTTGAAGCACAGGAATAACATGCACAAAGGAGCTCCTTCCAATTATATATATGTAATAGGTATAGCACAAATAACATATATGAAAATACTGCTGTTCTTGTTACAAAGCAACCACTCTGAAAAAAAAAAAAAGATAAAATAATTCCTCCTGGGTTTGGGGTTTTTATATGTTTTCTTTAGTCTCCATGTTTAATTTAAATTTATTGCAATTAAAATATACCATAATGAACACTTTAGGTTTTTTAGCATCTAACTCTGCTTTTGTATTGGTTTTAGAAGTGTTTTCTTACTAAATATATGCAAAAATATCCTTAGCTGGTCCTCAAACAGTCTCTGATGGCCTTCGTTTACTGAAACATGGCAAAGCAAGATTTAAGGTCCACTCATGCTGATCTATTCCATTGTGGTGGTTTTAATATTTTTACATCTTTCTTTCTCTTAAGAGCTAATAATGAGCCACATTCATTGCTCCACTTTTGTATTTGTATGAAGTGTAATTTTTCTAGTGTAAGTGGTTATGAACTGAAACGTAAACTTCTTTTTAGTCTGCAGAGGAAATTTGCCATGGGTAAACACTTTGTTTCTATCAAATACCAGCTAGCTGCTAGATTTGTATTTGCCAGTAATAACTGGGACAACAGCATTTCTGGGGTGACAGACTGTAGCTGTCGAATATTCTTTTGGAAAAAGTGATCACAATTCTCAGGCATGGAAAACTATGATATAAGGTCACGGAGGCTTCGAAGGGTCATGGATGCTGTTTCACTAAGCTACAAAGGAGCTGATAAAGCAGAGTGTTGGCCTAGCAGAAATGCTTCCCAGGGGAAAGTGTTAATCAGACTATCCTTGGCAGGTAGAAGGGCAGTGGAGAGAGTGCTTGGAGGAGAATGTCTCCTTGGAATGGTAACATTGTAAAACCTTTTGTTTTTAAAGTTTTAAGTATGAAAGCAAATAGCCTTTTTTGTAGAAAGCACTTTGGAAAATATGTCTTTTAATAGGGATATGTTTTTGTTAAGAAACTATATAGAAGTTAAATTTATATATATGTTATAGAATTCTGTTCTTACTATGTGTCAAGCATTAATAGATTCTGAGCTCTTGCAAGTCATTTTTTGGTTACAAGAATCTGTATATTTTCTTAGCTTGTCTTCCTGTATTGATGTTCCCACTTCTGAAAAGGAAGAATACAAAATACAGAGGCAATACTACTTTTTAGGAATCTCAGCCAGAACACTAGAATCTGCTTCATAGAAAGCACCAGTACCTCGAAAATTGATTGATGTAGAGAGGAAAAGACAGCATTTTTTCATATTTCAAAACTGTATTTTTTAAATACTTCATTTAGACAAGGGTACCATACTGTTTTCTTAAAAAAAAAAAAAAAAAGGCTGTATGACTGAATTTGAAAATCTCACAGAAAGAGAGTGTTTGTAGAAAAATGTTAGAAAACCTATTGGAAAGCTTTCAGTAGCATCAGCTTATTAACTGTTCTGCAGTTAGAAGAAAGAATTTTTTTTTTTTCCAAATGCATCTATATTTTTTAGAAAAACTAATTTCTCTGTGGATTAGGCCACCTGCTCTGCAATTTTAATCCTTCTAGTAGTAGGCTTCTGTGTTTTTTCACTTTCAGTTCAACATTTGCGTCCTGGTTTTCACATCCATGATTTTCAGTTATGATTTTTATGCTTTACCATCAATGCTACACTACCTAACTGCATATGAGGACAGTGATTAAGCAAATACAGTTCATCAGTCTGAGCAGGATAGCAATTGCATTATTTGGATAATAAATTACCCGAGAGTCAGACATGCTTATACATACACTTATATAGTGATTTGTCTATATGTCACTAGTATTGATGAAGAAGTGATTAACTTCATCTTCAATGAAATAAGCAGAATGTGTTATAGTGATACTTCTATCTACAACACTGGGAAGGAAAAAATCCTAATAATAATTACCCTGAAAATTTAGATATTATTCCTTCTTTTGTATGCCATATGGGAACACACCATCATTAGCCATACCCTAACACTTTGAAAGAGAAGTATACAATTTAAATATACATCTTGTTTCTTTTCCTTCTATTTCAGTTAATTCTGCCTACAAACCTTAAGACGCAGCTTGTGCCTGGAAGAATTTGCAGTCATTTTGTGTTCATTCTCTGGTAAGATCGGGGCTGAAAAAGAAAAAATGTGAGTGCAACCATATAGAAAACTGCTTAGCAGAAGCAATGTGTGTGCTTATTTTTAGATAATGGAATCTTACTAAATTATTAATATTATAATATTAATATAATATTAATTAAAGTTGGTACAATTTTGTGCTACATATAAGCACTCCTTAAACTTAAAGCCTTTCACGGTATTAGGCCAAGATGCCATTTTGTCTCTATTAATTGCCTAATTTTTCTTTCACATTGCCTGAATATGTTACATTTAGCATCAGCTAGTAAAGTCAATCTTAAACCTACATAAAACTGCTATTTGCAAACACCAGGCACTGCATACTGTTCATAGTATTAAAACACAGTAGTAAAAGAAAGAAAAAAACTCACGGACCGATATTTAGCTTAATCTTATTAAACCGGACTTGACTAAGAGCTATTCCTTACATGCAGAAGGTGTACTAGACAAAAGAGCAGGGAAATGCAGCTTTAGTTAAATGCATCGCTGTGGCAAGAGCATTTACCACTGGGTGTCACTGTTGATTCATGCAGTTTTATACAAAATACTTCATTTGGCAGTTCAAATGTTTCTCCTCCTACGAACAGCAGGTGCTCTCTTAACTGTTTGAACATCCCTACAGAGAAGAGTGGCTGATTAGGAAAGAAGTGTCACTTTTTCTTTCTTTTTTTCTTTCTCTTTTGAAAGCACTCTCTCTTCCCCACCTTTGCTGATAGTTAACCTCACTGAAGACATACACAAGAATGGATAACTAGAACTGAGTTTAAAACTGGGATTGCTACATGTTTCGTGTGGAGGTTGCATGGATGATGATCTGTGGAATTTCAAAGCTAAAAAAGAAAGAATTTTGTGTATGTTATATCCTACTATAGCAGTGTTATATTCAAATTTTATATATTATAACCTATCATCATAAGAGAGAAGGACGTGAGGATTCTGGTTGATGAGAAACTTAACATGAGCCATTAGTGTGCTCTTGCAGCTCGCAAGGCCAATGGTATCCTGGGCTCCATTAGAAGAGGGGTGGCCAGCAGGGACAGGGAGGTGATTGTCCCTCTCTACTCTGCCCTTGTGAGGCCCCATCTGGAGTCCTGTGTCCAGATCTGGGGCCCCCAATACAAGAAAGATGTGGAACTGTTGGAGAGGGTTGAGAGGAGGGCCACGAAGATGATTAGAGGGCTGGAGCACCTGCCCTACAAAGAGAGGCTGAGGGAGCTGGGCTTGTTCAGCCTGGAGAAGAGAAGGCTGCGGGGAGACCTCGTTGCAGCCTTCCAGTACCTGAAGGGAGCTTATAAGCAGGAGGGAATTCAACTTTTTAAAAGGCTAGACAATGGCAGGACAAGGGGGAATGGATTGAAACTAAAGGAGGGAAGGTTTAGATTAGATATTAGGGGGAAGTTTTTTACAGAAAGAGTGGTGAGGTGCTGGAACAGGCTGCCCAGAGAAGTAGTGGATGCCCCGTCCCTGGAAGTGTTCAAGGCCAGGTTGGATGGGGCCCTGGGCAACCTTGTGTAGATCCAGGCCTGAGGTTGGTGGCCCTGCCTGTGGCAGGGGGGTTGGAGCTCTCTGGTCCTTGGGGTCCCTTCCAACCCATGCCATTCTATGATTCTATGATCACCTACCTGCACTTGTGCAAAGCATTTGATAATATCCTGCATTACATCCTTGTCTCTAAATTGGGTAGAGATGGATTTGACCAATGGACAAAGGGGGAAGTTTCTTTGCAGAGTTGGAAAAGTGGCTCCCCCATATTAAACTGAATCCAAGGGGGGTTTATTTCATTTTTTTGTCTGATCTACATGTCAGTGGGCAGGACTGTGTCCTAGTGGACAATGCCATCTTCCATGTTTGTCATTAGCAGTGATCCCCCTTATCTTATGCCCTATCTGTTTGCATTGTAGACCCTCTGGCTGGCCTTTATCTTACTGCTAGACAGCTGAATAGTGGCTTGATTGGAACTCAGGGCATATTGTTTATTGAAGGAATTCCAAGGCTCAACCCAGGTTTCGGTTCGCCATTTAGTCTCGTTTTGCAGGACAACTCATATCTGTGTTATCTACACAGCTCCCGGTGGGCTGTCTCTGCTGAGATGAGCAATTCAAGGCTGAGCCACATGACAACCCCCCATGAGTTGTCTGATGGCCTAGACATATTTTGAAAAATGTAGAGGTATTTGTGGAGTGTCAAAGGACCATGTACTGATTTTTAGGTATACAGCATAGTTTCTTCTGTTTGACAAATCAAATATCTACTCTTTGAGCAGGTGCTGTTTAATACCAGGGCCAGCAGTAAATAACAGAAGTAGTAAAAAAAAAATATTTTTCAAGCAGCATATTTGTTTAGCAGTGTTTCAAAAGGAGGCTAATTTACTGATGAGAGGTAAGAGGTAAGAATATGAAAAATAAAAACCCCTGAAGCTACACTGCGAAGATATGAATGAATTTTCATCACAAAGAAGGCCTGAAATAATACAGTGGTTAGAAATCAGTACTGATGAACTAAAAGACAGGTGAATATGAACTGAAAACTTTAACTGAATTATCAATTATACAAATTGCCTGTGACTAAGGAGATTTTTTTGAAATATTAGAAAGAAATAGTAAAGCTAGAGAGATTGGTAACTGATGGTAGATGAAAAAGACATAGACATATTTATGATAATGCAATGCTAAAAAAACTCCAACAAAATGCAACTCGCATCTCCAGGAGAAAGTGATGATATCTGAGTTAGTTATGATTTAAATGAAGTGTAGTGATGCTGCTGAAGCCTGAAGCGATACAAGACAAATGTTTATGAAGTTACATGTCTTAGAAAACAATATGGTGCCACTATTTTGTTTATTACTACTTCAGTTTCTAAATTTGGGTTGTTGTTTTGTTTTGGAAAAGGAAGATCAGATAGAACATGGAAGAATATTTAAAGAAGGAAAAGTTTCTATAAAGTTACTATTTGGGGAATTCTAGGTCCTCTGCCTCAACTTTCTTGAGAAAACTAGGACAGTTCTCACCTTTGGTATCTTTCAATGTCTCCAGATGCAAAATTAACAAGGTACTTCAGTGATGAAGGTAGTACACAGGGCGGTGTGTCTTTTCTGATAAGAATAAACTTTGTGGAGTCATAGATAACATACAGCCATTAAGAGGTAGTTTTATCTTCTAGTCAAATATTGTTATGATATCAACAAAGCAGAAAATATAATACATAAAATTATTTTCCTGAAGAATATAGTAATTCATAATTTGTACTCAGCTGCATAATACTCTTTCGCTGACAACAAAATATATACTTAACCTACTATGAATTTGGGGAAAGTTACCAGAAAAGGCTAACTTACTTTCTGAAAGTAATTTAAAAACAAAAAAAATAAAATCTGAACATAAACATTAAATTATTTTCTTGAGTAAATTATTGAGCATCATTGGCTTGCTCTTAGCTTGAAGTACACATTTGTGAGTGCAAGGATAACTGCAACACAGTCAGTGGTTAATAGAACTACAGATGACACATAAGATTTAGGATAAAATATAAAATAATAATCTCCTATCTTAAAATATGAGATTAGAGAAAAATCTCCTTGCATTATATGATTGCATATTAACTTGTGTATCACAGGGGTTTTTATATTATTTTTCTAAAGAATTTGTCTTGACATCTTCCAGGACAAGTTAGTAAGGGCTGCAGTGGTAATTCCTGTCTAGCGACAGGACAGTTCAGAAACCAAAGGAGTGGATTGATTCATCCAGGCCATGAACTCCAGATGACAACTTGTCATGGTTGGTTTTATGGCCAATGAAGTTGCTAAGCCACTATCCATCATATTTGAAAGGCTGTAGCAGACTGGTGAAGTTCCCAGTGACTGGAAAAAGGGAAATGTAACTTTAAAAAGCAAAAAAAGGAACAAGCAGGAAAGTACAGGATGGTCAGTCTCCCCTCTGTGCCTGGCAAGATTGTGGAACAGATTCTTCTGGAAACTATGCTAAGGCACATGGAAAACCAGTAAGTGATGAGTGACAGCTAGCAAGGCTTCACTAAGGGCAGATCATGCACGACAAATTTGGTGGCTAAGATGAGATTACTGTATTTGTGGATAACAGACTTGTGCAGGGCATTTGATACTGTCCTGCACAACATTGTCTCTAAAATGGAGAGACGTGGTTTTGATGGGTGTCCCACTTGGTTGATAAGGACATGGCTGGATTGACAAGGATATGGACTTGCTCAAGTGCCACAAAGATGACAGGGTGGCTGGAGCATCTCCTCTTTGAAGACAGGTTAAAAGACTTGTGGTTGTTCAGCCTAGAGAAGAGAAGGTTCTGGGGAGCACTTATAGCATCATTCCAGTACTTAAAGGGGGCTTACAGGAAAGTTCTGAAGGGACTCTTTATGAGATAGTGTAGGGCTAACAGTTTAAATTGGAAGAGGGTGGATTTAGATTATATGGTATTACAAATAAATTCTTTACTGTGAGGGTGGCAAGGCTCTGGAATAGGTTGCCCAGAGAAGTTGTGGTCCCCCATTATTGGAAATGTTCAAGGCCAGGTTGGATGGGGCTTTGGGCAACCTGGTCTAGTGGAGTTTCCCTGCCCATGGCAGGGGGCTGGAACTAGATGATCTTCAATGTCCCTTCCAACCCAAACTATTCTGTGATTCTATGTTCCTTATCCTAGGTCTAAGAAATGAAACAGGCTCTAAAAATGAACAAAAAGTAATTTTATTCTCCTTGGAAATTTTATATATCAGAGACGGCAATAGATAGCTAGAAATATGATTCCTATTTCATTTGAATGGGAATTTGGACTGTATGAATTAGAATTTGGCAATGAAATTATAAGACTTTAACTACTTCATAGTTTCTTGATTTATGCCTTATGGACAGACACATAAATTGACATTAAATTGATTAAGCTGTTGGAAAAAATAGGAAAAAAACCAATCTTAATGCTAATAATTTACCAAAAACTGCAAGTAGAGGATCCTGGTTTTGGTTATGTTCTTTTCAATGACAAAATAATAAATAATGGTTTTCAATTTTTCTACCAGTTCCCTCTCTACTTGCATTGCAGTATAACATCTAAAATATAGGAAAATATATTAAGCAGACAAAAGAAAGATATAAACTTTCAAACCCTTGAAATTGGTAACTGAAAAAAACGTTTTAGTCTGAATTCCTACAGATGGTGGAAGAAATTAAATTTAAAAATATGCAAGATTTTAGTATTTTGTGACTAAGTAGATAGACATTGTGGGGGGAGATGGAGATGGGGACTTTGTATAAGCAACTGCTGCAGTTTCTATCTGACCAGTCATAGAGCTATCTGTTAATGAAAAATAAGATCTATACATAACATGCTGTGAAGGAAAAGGGGCTTTATAGAATCTGAAAAAATAACTTACATGGAAGCACACACTAAAAATATGTTTTCTCACTGTTAATAGAAGAAAAATTACTATATTTCTGCATGTTAAAACTGTAACAATTGCCAAATAAATGACTAGGTTAGAAAATTCTCAATATTTTCTTTCAATATTCTGGGTGGAGAACAGGTTTTTTAAGACTTTGTCGTATTCTCTGTACTTTTGGTTTTTGTTATGCACCAATATGCAGAAGACCTTTTTGAGGGTGACAGAGCACTGGAACAGGATGCCCAGGTGGGTTGTGGAGTCTCCATCTCTGGAGATATTCAAGACCTATCTGGACGCCAACCTGTGCAACCTGTCCTAGGGAACCTGCTTTGAGAGGAGGGTTGAACTCAATCTCTGGAGTTCCCTTCCAACCCCTACAATTCTGTGATTCTGTGAATATGGACTTTTCTGTATGAGAAAAAGGGTGCACATGGAACAAACAGCTGGACAATTGCAGCACTTCTCTCCTTATATTCTCTTTAAAATCCACCCCAAATAGAAGTAAATATTCTGTTCTTATCTTCTTTGCTATTAAACTAGCTGAAGATTTTTTCTGCTTGTGTCTTCTTAAAATGTGCCACTATTAGTACTACAGCTGATACATAGCAACTTAAAATTTGTATGAATCATTGGTTGGCCCTCGTGAATTACATAAAATTGCTATTTAGCAGTGCTGCGCCTTAGAATTTTGCAAATTCCACATTTTTTAAACACAATAAATACACTGAAAATATATCAATCCAAGTTTATGGATCAAGATGGTTGAAACCCTATGCCATTGAATTTCCACAGTACAGAGATAATGGTGGTTGCAAATGAGGACCCATAGGCCTGCAATGGAAAACCTCACTGATTTTTAATTGTTTTGTTGTCTCCAGTAATATTAAAATGTCTGCTAAAAAATGAGTATTTATATGTCAGAAAAAGTTTTAAAAGTTCTGTGAACCTTGAAAAAGCTGGGTAAGCGAAAAGGTATTTACTGAAGAGAGTTCTCTCTCTCTCTCATTGATACTGCAATAGTTTTTAAATGAAGGAAAATGACATGAGATCTTGCATGAGATCCATCCCTCCACTTCAGACATACTTGGCTTGTTTTGTGAATTTGGTTGTGTACTTGGTCGACTGCTTCTTTCTGTTCTGTTGTTATAGAGCCTGTTTTCTCCTTATGCTTTGTTCTTAAATAAATAATTTAAGCAATATTCATTGTTCCATGTTGCGACTCTAAGTTAAGATTGCTCAGTGGAAACCTGAGTATTCTGTCTGAGTGTTGGAGAATTGCACAATGTCACTTCAAAATTTGCTAGTAAGACTTGTAAGAGCTAATGCCTGAAGGATGTAGGAGGGATGGAAGGCCTGTCTGGATATTGTCACAGGTAGAAATTTTAACTGCTCTGTAAATTTAGAATTGCTCTGTAAGGTTTTGTTTCTTTTTCCTGACCTAGAGAAGAATTACATTTTTAATGTGAGTTTCACATTAAAAGGAACATCCAATGTTTCGCAGGATTTCAGTTTATTAGGAAGTCAGCGTTGGTACAAATTCCAAATTCTGTCTCATTCATATGTAAGGATTTTCATTAACTCTAGGCAAAAGGAAAAAGCATTGGGAGTTCTTAGCGCACTGGTCAAACTGAAATTATTCCACAAGATTGCTTGTGCTGAAATCTCCCTTTCTTCAAAATCTCCAAACTTACAATTTACTTCAGTCTAAAATCTAATTCTTCTTTCAAGAAAACTGTCCTAAAACTTTCCCTTGCCTTAGTCGGTCTAACTTGCAAAGTAGGTTTTCAGAATATTAGTATAAAATACATATTGAATGAACTGTCCACAACTCAATTATTAATATATTTGCAGTCTGACTTTCTTAACAAACACAAGTAAACGCATGTCAAAATTATCTCAACACAAAGTTAAAGTTTCACTGGGGAAATAAAAATAAGCCTCTTTTTTCCTGAATTCTGAAACATGGCTCTCACTTTAGAAAATGGATCTCAGTGACTACCCTGAAGTAACTACTGAGATTTCTGCAATTAATGTGAGAACACCTTATTTTACCCATAACTCATTTATTCACATGTAGCAGCACCCCCTGACCAGGTCAAGACATTTTTCTTTTGAACTATATCAATAGTGCTTCAACATGCTTCTGTCAGAAAAGCATTTATAATTGAATCACTGGAACCTTATTTCAATATTTCTCTTGAGACTAAAACCCCCACTTCTCTGAAATCTAAGAAGTGCTTCATTCTCCCATGGGCTTCTCCTCAGCCTATCAGCCTAAACTGTCTGAGAGACCATATATACCTTTGCTCTGTCTGCAGTGTCTATTAGCCTCAGTTAAAGCACTGTTAGGCCAATGCTTAGTGGTTTTGAAAATCCCTTTTGAAAGGAATTTCATTCCACCTGATCGATCCAGCTTTATGACAAAGGACCAGCTTCAAACGCTGTATTTAGCCCTCTTCAGTTGTACACATAACCACTGAAACGATGAGAAGCATTAAACATTATTATACTTTGATGTAGAGAAAGTATTTGACTCCACTGAATGGTTTATGTGTTTGTTTTGGTTTTTTTTCTGCTTTAAAAGGTTCTGGTTTGGAGTGAATAAGATTAAATGGATAAAGCTCCTGTATATTTGAAAACAGAGTTTAGATCAGCTCTGCTTTTTCTAGCAAAACCAGTTACCTTACTTTGCTTTTGCTGCTATAGAATGTTTTTATGAGTATCTGTCAGAACAAAAGATTCAAAGGACTTCAGTTTGCTGATACTGCCAACCATACTTTTCTGCAATCTGATAATCCACTCAGCTGCTACCCCAGCAAACTCTGACCTTTCACAAATACACCTAATTGATCGATAGAATGATTTGTTAACTGCTGCAACACGCAAAAGCCACTTATTGCCTGCTTTCCTCCTAAATTAAACAGCTTTTGTAGGTAGGATGTATTAATCATAATATTGTTGATAGGTGGCTATGCTATCTCAGATTTCTTTGCAAAAAAACTCTGTCATTAGAGAACACATTCTACCACTAACACTTTCTCCTCTTAAGTCTTTATTTACCTGAAAACAGAGTCTGTGTGGCATGGGCAGAGAAGTGAATTTTGTCTGATATAGGGGGAGAGGACAAAAAGAAGTGATGAACACAAGGAGAAAAGGGAAACACAGAAAGATCAACCAAAAAAGAAATACAAAACATAAAGCATTATGCTACCTGGATATCACTGCTGTAGAAGCTTGAAATTATACAGAAAAAACAGTTGCAGGGCCTCGGCAGCAATGAGAAAAGCTCTAGTGGTTTTGGGGAAAAAACTTTCAACCATCTGGTAAAATCATGAAGACTGAAATGTCTTTGAGGACTACTAAAATTTGTGGGCAAAATTTTTGGTGATTGCTACTGTAAGATGCTGCTCTAACACCACAGAATGGCCAGGGGACAGGAGCCATTAATCTAGTGCACTGAAAGAAAAAATTCTTTTCTTCTGGTGGCCATGTGAGTAATTTTTTTCTTTTTCACAGCATTAATAGCAATTTATTTTTTCTGAAGGAGTTCGCAGCAATTTTTACCATATAAGGATAAAACAAAGTTTGAAAAAATACACTCCTGAAATAAACAGTCTCCTCATGAGTTAAAACTGCAATTTATTTAAAATTTAATGAAATGTTTTTTTAATGTATTTGTTGTATTTTGTCACAGCAGCAAGGGTATACATAATTTATATCTTGTTT
>VZTU01017549.1:934-16369 GCA_013400835.1 Zapornia atra | reverse complement strand
TATAAGCCTAACAAATGTGTTTTCGAGAGATAAGGGGTCTGTTTCTAATACCGGTTATTCTTTGCATAGCAGAACTTTCCGAAAAGGTTTATGAACATTACTTATGATTATTTGTTGATGCTGCTGTTTTTTAAAATTGCAGCCCCTGCCTTGCATGCCAGAAATCCGAACACTTATTCATGTCACTTGATGATCAGTGAAGATCAGCTTCCCTTCAGACAGTTCCACAGAGCAGCAGGGAATTCAGCATCCTGACGCCGGCCTGTAGATGTACAACTGTTAAGTAAGAAACTGTAATGCTTAATTACTGTTTATAGATATTTAGGTATCAAAAGCCTAGGGACAAGATAGTTGTCAAATAATTTTTAGCTTCATATCCCAGCAGTTTGCAATATAATCTAACACACTGAAAATCTAAATGCAAAAAGCTTTTATCAAATTGAACTATGTGGACTATTTTAGTTAAGTTTTCTAAAGGGCTTAATTTCTCCTTAAGCATTGTAATAAAGTGCCGGCTTTGAGAACTGAGCTCTTGAAAATACATGTGCTACTGCTCATTATACAGATTAAACTGGATAAATCATGGATGATAACTTCACCCTACAAGAACTCAGTGGAAAACCACTCTTGATTTCAGTGAAGTTGGGATTTCACTCAGCAGAACAGAAGCATTTTTTAAAACTCTGCTTGAAGTTCAGTCTTTGCCTCGTATGGGGAGAAATAAATCGCTGATTATTACAGTGTTATCATCCTTTTTTCTTTCGTTCTCTGCTCAGCAGTGAAATAACACTCACTGGTGACAAATAGGTTTTAGAATTATCACTCAGGGAGATGAATGGAGGACTTGCATACCTCACTCCTAGATCTACTTTTCGTTGCCGGCTGAACTGTCAGATCTCACAGGCACCTCAGTGCGCGTTTCCTTTTACAGGGTTTTCTTCACCACGATAAATTCTGAAGTGTAGATTTTTCTTCCAAACAAGAGCTTATACTGCAGTTACATGGACAGGATCTTATTTACCACACTGCTGGGAGCTAAGTTGAAGTGACCTGAGCTTGCAAAACACCCTCTTGGTAATCTGCAAAATTAAGAGCCAAGTGGCCATGAGTGCAGATACAAAGTTTGTCTGTGTTCTGTCTTATCTTTCAGGTTTCTGTGTACAGAGCTGCTTCAGCAGTCTGCCTCATAGTCCCTGATGATTATAAACAAGCCTCTGTGTATGCCTACAGGTGATTTTTCCTTGAACAGAGCTGATACCATTATAATAAGTTCTGCTTTGTGGCTGAGAGAGTGGGGTATTGGATTAGGACCCAGAAGGGGAGAAAAAAGTTATTTTTTCTCTTCTGTCACTGAACTCTTTTGTGAACTTGGGCATATTAGTTCACCTCAATAATTTCCCCAGTGTGTAGAAAGGGAATAATGCTTCTAGAAAAAGAACTGCTGGTTCTTACATTACCTCAGGTAGAGCTGTGACAGAACGTGTTCTGGTTGAAACACTGAAGTATATAGGAGAAGAATTGACAGGTCTTGGAGACAGCAGTAACAGAGAGGAACACAGGAGATGTAAAGGTAGCGGTTCTTGTCCTTGTCACTGACCCTGGAGATAACCTTGAAAAAGCCACACATTCTCTTTGAGCTTTAGTTTCCAGAAGTGTTCCTTATTAAACAATGGTGTTCTGAGGACAAATTAACTGTTGTGAGGTGTTCATCTACTACAGAGATTGGAAGGAGAAAATTTCTCTTTTACCTTCACAAAGCAGAGGTACTTTGTGGGATACTCTGGCCTATGAAGTACAGTACGAGTGAGCAGCAGGGCAAGGGTTCTCTTGTCATCATCACTGTCTCACGAATGGTCTACAATATGCTAAAGTTCCTTCAGAAATAAGAGCTAGAAATGAGCTGCCCCAGTTAATGTGAAGCTGATACCTAGGGTAGAAGAACCCAGAATCCAAGCCTTTTTGAAAAACTGGGCTTTGTTTTTTAAAATAATAATGAGCTCTTTCTATGAGAAGTTTACAGCTATTTAGATAAATTAAAAACTGTAGTGGAAAATAAAAGTATACTCCAATGCAAAGCAAATGATCAGCAAAACAAGAAGTAATGGAAATTCAAGGAAATAATAGAATTTAATAAATAATGAATCTCAGAGTTTAGCTAGGGAGCTAATATTTACATGATGTAATTATATTTTTGAGCCAATTATCAAAATTTGTGATGTGTTATTTGTTTCACTTAAGAGGATAAATTCATGACGCAAAGCTGTACATATATAGTGAAAGCATACACATTTGGGGCTTTCTGTACACAGCAGGAATCAAAACCCTGCAGAAATGTTTTTGTTTAAAATTTCAATTGTCCTTTACCTAGTCAGACCAGCATTGAAAGAGCTTGGTTTGGCTGTGTCTACTGTTCCCTGGATGTCAATTTCTTTGTGCTTCTGCTGTTTTTCACCTTTTGCACTATAGTAAAATTGCAAACCAGGTAATTATTCACCTAACTTCTTATTTTTAATATCTAACTCTTAAGGCATTATTAAAGTGCTAGGAAACCCAAGTCTGCATAGGATCTAGGCTGATTGGCCCCATGGTGCCCTGCTAGCGCATGCTACAATATGAAGAGATTATGAAAGGAGCTCATGAGTTGTGTTTTCCACATGGACTGATTGTACATTGTGCTAATCCAAAGCATAGGACAGTATCTGGGTAAAGTACCTCATTTAACAGAGAGGTGCTGTTTACAAGGGTGAGTAGTGACAGGACAAGGAGTAATGGTGTTCAAATACAAGATTTAGATTAGATATTAGGAAGAATTTTTTTTACAATGTGGTGGTGAGACACTGGCACAGGTTGCTCAGAGAGACTGTGGATCCCCCATCATTGGAAGTGTTCAAGGCTGGGTTGGATGGAGCTGTGGGCAACCAGTGGAGGGTGTCCCTGGAATTAGATGTTTTATAAGGTCACTTCAAACCCAAACCATTCTGTGATACTATGAAAGCCTGCCTCCATGTTGGGAGTGGATGGTATACTGGCACACATATTCGTGTATTTGTTTAATGCATTCAGCTGTCATGAGCCAGCGACCTTGCTCCAGCATGCTCCAGAGGATGGGAGACACACACATCTGAATGTGTAGCGGTGCATTAACAGTGGTTTTGATGGGTGAATTTGGATTTGAGAATGGACCTGGACAGCTGTTAAATGGGGATTTAGGCTAATGTTGCCCTGTCACAAATCCAGTTGCTTGGATATTAGTGCTGCAGCAAAAAAAATTGTGTGTGCGCAGGGAGGCTGTTTGTCAGCAGAACAGGACTTGTGCCAGGTTACCTTGTTCTCTGGAGCTGGTCAGAGCTGTGCTGCCTGCAGGCATCCCCTCCTTCTCTAGGCAGCTCTGATGAGGTTGTGGGTACTGCATCGGGCTGTGTGCATGGCTCTGGCTGTCTCGGGTCAGAACTGGCTGGCCTCTGGCATGGTTGCATTTTTTCAGTTATCACTTTAAGAAGGAGCATTTAACAACTTCCTTATTTAACTGAGGAGGAGGGTGGTGTTCTAAAGCTTCTGTAAAGACCATAACAAGCCAGAACAGAAATACTTCAGGGTGCAATACTGTGATGTAAAAGTATTATTTACCCTTTTTTTTTTTCCCTCAGAAGGTTTATGTGGAAAAGTTGTGTGGCTGCAGCACTTTCTCAAATTTCTCTCAATTAATAAGAATAAATTACTGATGTTTGGTTAAAAGGGTTTTTAAAAAACAATGGAGGATTTTAGATATTCTGTTAATTTTTTCTTAGTATTACAGTCATCAGATAAATCTTCCGTTCAGACTGCCTGTGCTTTCCCCTGGATACAGAAGGTTGCTTAGCAACCACCTTGGTTTAGTCATGTGATAAAAGTACTAGGATGCCAAAAAAAGTTCACATTAAAATTACCAAAAAAAGAAGGAAGGTGTACTTTTCACTTTCAGGGTACGCTTTATTATATGACAGGTTAGGAAAAAACTAAACAAAACTAGATTTAAATAACCAAAAATTTTGGTTTTACTTTCGCAGTTAACTTGAGATACAAACATTCACTGAACCCCAAATTCCAAGCTATTAGTTCTGAATTTTTTGCAGACAAATCCACTCCAGATTTCCAGTGTTCAGAAAAACACTCAGCTGGTTGCACTGCAGTGCAATCCCCCTTGATAACAGGATAAAATTGCATGTCTCTGCAAAGAGAATTAATGGCATTATGACATTTACTGAACACATAAAGTACTTAAACACATCAGAAAACATGTGACTTTGTAAAGGACTTCAACTTTTAAATGTCAAACTGTCTTTAAAGTAAAAAGATTTTCCAAACCTCTTTGGATTTCTAATATAAAACTTAGCACAATCACTATTTTTTTAAACAGGTTTCTTTCTTCATAGAGCTTATGCAGCCTCCATCACAGAAATTTTGATCCAATGTTATTGCCTGTTGGATTTAATTCCACAGAGTTTCAGCCAGCAAGGGTATAATAAGGTAAGTTTTGGTTTTCAAAACACACATCAGATAAATAAAATCTTGATGCATTTTTCTTTTCACTGTGTTAAATATTTAACTTTCCTTTCCCACAGAAAGATAAATTCATATGTTTATGAAGACCTTTGTTAAAAAGTCTCATGTTAGTGTAAATAATGACGTTTTAGTGTAGATAAACAGAGAAAGGAAAATACATTAGCATGAAACATCTGACTCCAATTTCCATTGCTGAAAAATGTAAGTTCTAATGGAGATTTTGAGCAAGAGGATGATATTTACTTTTGAAGTGGTTCAAACATGTAGTTTCAGAAATCAGGTTCATGTTCAAAAAATGAACTATTTTTTTCTTTGTGCCCTATTTTTGGCTAGGTACAGACATATTGTGACTTCTTCCTGTTTTGTGAAAAATTTCTTCCCCATTTGGAGATATCAACAAAATTAAAAAACACTGATGAACATGTTGATTTGCTGTTACAGCTATGTGAAATTTTAAAATGGAAATTCATGTTGCTAGGCTGGTGCCTCTACTACATTGTACACTTTCATTGTTAATTTAGCAATGTTACCCTGTTCTCTTCTGTTTCCTAACCCCACTCACTGAGCTGTTCATCAGTGCTTCTGCCTACTGCTGATACCTGTTCTGTTGGATGCAGACTGCAATCATTGCCATACTCTGCCCAGTGGGAATATTTTTTTCCTTTCCTTACCTTCATTACTCTCAGTTAGTCAGTCAGTTCCCTTTGTCCTTGGTTCTGCCACCTCTCTGTTGGAACTAGAATATATTTTCCTAGCTGGTGAAAGGGTGTGAATTGCTGTCCTAAGAAATGTGTTGCACCTGCCTGCTGAGCCTACTCTGAATTTCCAGGTAGATATGTATTTTCCAGATCCATATAATCTCTTATTTAGTGGGATATTACAGTGTCACTATTTTCCCCTTGCCCATGTCTACAAATGTACTCTTGTGCTTTTTTCAAAATTTAACATCAAGAGCTCTTTTTGCAAAATATACCATCTCTGAAATCTGTGAGAGGCAACTCTGCTAACAGGAACACAAAGTGAAAGCTGACAACCAGGGTTTATATAACCTGCATTTATTTGTTTATAAGCAAGGAGGACTAGTTACAAGGCAGGAATAGAATATCCTGGGAGTTTTATGAAATACTGTTTTCTTTTTGCTTTCACAGCTGAGAACAACAGTCCACTTAGATGAATAGAGGCCAAGCTAATTGACAGAAAAAAGTCCTGTGAAAAAAACCCTCTGATTTGCTTTGCAGGATCATGCATGGTGATAACTAAAGAAAGGAAATCCCCTGACTGCTCATTTCTTTCTCATATTTTAAATGGGCAAGGATAGTAAGATGATTATCTGTGATTTAAGAACACTGAGGTAAATATATATTTCTTATAGGCTTTATACCACATGACATTCAACCACTAAGTTTTGTTTAGTTAGTGCAATATTGATGAGGGGAATAGGAATGACATAAGACTACTAATTTGCTGCTGACTGAATTTTAGTGGTGTGCAGAACATACAAAGTTTCTATTGACACGGCCTCAAGCTATATTTTGAATTGTTACCTATTAGTTCACCTTTATCCTTCACACAAACATTCAGGAGAACTGAACGAGTGTTTGAAAGGGCAGGACTTTTTTGTTGTCTCACAATCCACTAAAGACATACCTATGAGGAAATTACCTGAGAGCAGACCCAGCTTTTCAATTTATGAAGTTAAAGAAAGCTTTGTCAGAAGAGTGTTTAGTTTCATAACACTTCATTGAATATATTGGAAGGGGCTGGAGGGGAGGGGAGGAAGAGCATATACATCACTGACATACTTCATCACTTCACATACAGACATCACATTCAATTAAATACAGAGCTCTCTGTCAACATACTTGACACATACATCTAGGGAATGTCACCAACGCCCCAAAATCAATATTCAAGTTATGATGGACTGACAGCTTACCAGCTGAGTGAGTGTCCCCTGATTTTACTTATTCTTCCTTCAGAATAGTGCAAAATCCTTGTAGCATATAGAATAAACAAAATTATTTTAGGGATCTGGCTGAGTACAAACCACATGTCCACAATTCATACAGCATTAAAAAAACCCAACCCTGGTTAATGAAATTCAAATCATCAAGAAACTAAAACATGTTTTTAAAGAATCTGAAAATATAAATTATCTATATCCTAGGACATTATATACTAGATGAATACCACTTTCCATATAGAATTAAATCACTATAGACCTGGAGAAGAGTTTACTAGTACTGCCATATTATTACCATTTTTCTTTTTCTGATATATTTAAGATATATATATCTTTTTCTTATATATATATAAGAATGTAAAGGCATCATAACCATAGCAGAAAAGACCAGTGTGGTAGCTAGTTTCTTTGACCATGACCAATATTGTATGAATGAGACGAAGGTTAAACTTGCTACCTCTGGAACTACTCTTTGTAAGTATAGCTCAATAGGTGTATGGCATACCTATAAAAGGAGGAGAATGTGTTTTAGGGTATGACTGCCTTATTATGTTCAGGACACTTCATGCTATGTAAGTAGTCTAATGGAAGAATGTACAGGTGGTCTTGTTTATGCTGAATTAACTAGCCTCTAAAAACAGACTAATTCTTTTGAGGGAAAAAAGCTCCAGAATGTGTTTGTCCTTATGGAGTCTTATTTTGGCAACTTGATCCTACTTCAAACTACCTATCAGTAATAGCAATTATTTTGATTTGGAGAGCCTAAAAATACAATATTAGGTATTTCTGCTGTCATACAACTGACAGGAGCTTTGGTATTTAAATTTCAGTGTTTATGGGAGATGCACAAAAGAGCACAAAAGCATCCCTATGCAGTAGCACAAAAAGGTCTGTTTGTGTTATTCATCATCTTTACACTACAAATGGCTCAGGTATACGGTTACTGCCTTAAAAATACTGCCTTGTAAACAGGCTACTCATAAAATCACTGAACAGTTCAGTCTGGATGAGACCTCTTGATATCATGTAGTCTAAACCCCTACTCAAGATAGAGCAGGTTGCCTGGAAATATGTCCAGATGGCTTTTGAATATCTTCACAGATGGAGACTTCCCAACTTCTCTGGGCATCCTGCTCCAGTGTTTGACCACCCTCAGAGTAAAACAGTGTTTTCTTGTGTTCAAATTGTTTTTTGTAGTTTTGATTTCTGCTGTCAGTGCGCACTGCTGAGAAGAGTCCGGCTTAGTCTTCTTCATTCCGTCCCGTCAGATTTTTCCACCTTTTGATAAGATCCCCCTGAGCCTTCTCTTCTCCAGGCTGAACAATTCAACTGTCTCAACCTTCCTCCAGTCCCTTAACCATCTTAGTGGCCCTTTGTTAGACTCTTTCCAGCATGTCCATGTCTCTCCTGTCACTGGGGAGCCCAGACCTGGACACAGGACTCTAGATGTGGTCTCACCAATGCTGAGTAGAGGGGAAAGATCACCTACCTTGACTTCCTGGCAATGCTCTGCCTAATGCAGACAAGGAGGTGGTTGGCTCCCTTCACTGAAGACACACTGTTGGCTCACGGTCAGTCAACAAACTTGTTGTCCACTAAGATCAACAGATCCTTTTCAGCAAAACCGCTTACCAGCTGGTCAGCAGTTAGAAATCAGTAGGCACTGATCCTCCTGCCCTGACCTCCATTCTCCATGTGCCATGTGAGGCAGAGAAGGAGTCCAGGATGAAGTTGAGCCTAGGGAAGAATGGAGGAAGGGTGCTGTTTTAATGTTTGCCTTTTTTGTTTTCCACTGCCAAAATCAGTAATTAAATATCTATTTTAATTGGCAATAAATTAAGTTAAATTTCCCAAAGTCAAGTCTGTTTTGTCATTGATGGTAATGGGAAGTAATCTCTCTGTCATTAAGCATGAACTTTTTAATTCCTCTTCTTTCTGTTTTCTCCCCCTGAGCCACTGCAGGGGGATGTGTTTGGTGACTAGCCAAGGCTAACCCACCACAATCATCTAATTCCTCCCCATTTCAAATCACCTGCAAACTTACTGAAAGTAAAGTGTCCCATAGTCCACATCATTAATGAAGAGGTTTAACAGTATTGGATCCAATATCAGCCCCTGGGGTACACCACCACTGGTCTGCCACCAGCTGGACTCTATGCCAATGATTAAAAACCTCTGCCATTTTGGGCAGTTTTCTGTCACTCCACTGTGTACTCACACAGCCTGTACTTCTTCAGCTTGTCTAAGACAATGTTATGGGACACAGTGTTAAAAGCCTTACTAAAGTCAAAGTAAATAACAAGCTACTCTCTTCTTCACCCAGTTGATCACCTCAGTGTAGAAGGCTAAGTGGTTGGTCAAGCATACTTCCATTCAGACTACTCCTGATCACCATGTCCTTCAATGACTTTCAGGATCACCTTCTCAGGTACTGGGTGAGGCTGACCAGCCTGTAGTTTTCCAGCTTTCCTTCTTGAAATCTGGAAGGACATTTGCTCTTTTCTACTCTTCCAGAACCTCTCCTAGGCATAATAACTGTTCAAAGATAATCAAGAGTCAGCCCACAATGTCATCAGCCGTGTTTGTCAGCACATGTGGGTGCAGCAACTCTGATCCAATGAGTATGTTTATGTATATCCATTTCATTTAAGTGCTCCCTGACCAATTCTCTTCCACTAGGTGTAGGTCTTCCTTGTACCAGACTTCCCCTCTGGTTGCAGGGATCTGGGATTCCTAAAGGTCAGTCATACCCACTAAAGACTGAGGTAAAGAAGGCACTGAAAACATTGGCCTTTTTCTTTGTCAGCAGTTTCCTTGCTCCTTTCAGCAGCAGGAACCTATTTTCCCTTGACTCTCTTTTACTGTTTATGTACTTGCAGAATCCTATTGCCCTTAATATCCCTTGCCAGATTCTATTCCAGGTCAGCCTTGGCTTTTCTAACCTCACCCCTGCAAAATGGGACAGAAAATCTATACCTCTTCTGGGTTACCTGTTCCTGTTTCCAAGCTTTGCACACTTCCTTTTATGTTGGAGTTCAAATAGGATACCCTTGCTATCCATGCAGGTCTCAAACTTGTTTTCCTATTTGTTGAGATGAATTTTTGGCTTCCTTTTATATCCTTGATCAGTTCTTCCTTTTATGAGGTCCAGCAGAGCACCATTCCTTCTTTGGCTACTCAGCCACCTGTGTCACAAAGTTGTTTTCAATGAGTTCTAGAAATCTCCTAGACTGGATGATCCCTAATGTAATGACCTTCCAGCAGATATCGGGGCAGTTAAATTCCCCATGAGGGCCAGGGCTGTCACTGTGAGGCTTCTTCCAGCTGTTTGAACAAGACCTCATCTCCTTTGCCTTCCTGATCCGGCTGTTTATAGGAGATACCCAGTACAACAGTAATTCTAAGATCTTGACTGGCTCCTGATCCATTCCAAGGTAGAGATCCATGTACACTAGCGGTACTCTCGCAGGAAGTGTAGCACTCCCTCCCACTGTTGTGGCCTGTCCTTCCTTAAAACCGTGTATCTATCCATCCATCACAGCACTCCGGTTGTGTGAATTATCCTGTGACTCCCTAATCTCAGTGAGGTCATAGCCCACTAACTGCAGAGACTTCAAACTCCTGTTTTTCTTCTAACTCCATTATGTGCATTACTAAAAAGGACCTTCAGAGAGTCACCCAAGCTTGCTGGTTCCCCAGTACAGGCTTGAGAGCGTTCTCTGTAAGGCTGTTTTGCATGCTTTTCCATCTCTACATGCCTAAACTTGAGGTGATTCCACTTCAGTTCTATTTTGTTGATTTCTCTGTTCTTTCTGTTCCCATCACCTCAGGCTTGCTACTCCATCCACAAATTTCTTTTTTTTTTAATTGAGGAATCAATGCTATGTCCGTCACTAATAAACTACAGATATACTACAGTGATCCTTACGTAGTATAGAAGTTATGTGTACTATACTCAAGGTCTTGAAGCTTATTATTTGACAGGCCTTCATATTAAATTTTTACAGTGAATTTACTAGCTAATTAATGAACTTTGAAAACAATGAGGAATAGCTTTGATTTTTTTGCAGTTCAAAGCAAAATTTTTACCATTAAATGAGTAGATGGGCAAGGGGCAATGGCTTCAAATTGGAGCGTAGGAAGTTCCACACCAATATGCAGAGGAACTGTTTCACAGTGAGGGTGACAGAGCAGTGGAATAGGCTGCCCAGGGTGGTTGTGGAGTCTCCTTCTCTGGAGATATTCAAGACCCATCTGAACACTTACCTGTGTGACCTGTCCTAGGGAAGCTGCTTTGGCAGGGGGGTTGGACCCAATGATCTCTTGAGGTCCCTTCAACCCCTACGATCCTATGATACGATTCTGTGATTCTATGTGCCTGTTGGTTTTTTGTTTGTTATTTTAAACACTGGTGATTCTGAATGCTTTTTAGAAAGAGGCTTTCAAGATTTAAATTAAAGTTAGAAATTTGTTTAAAGTTTACCTAAAGATTTCCCAGAAACATTAATAAAGAATATTGCTGGTATTTTGATCCAAACCTAATTTTGCCCGAATGTACTTCATTTAGAAAAATGTGACTTTATAAAACACATAGTGTTTCAGGAGAGACTTTCTTTAAGAATAAACTAATGTTTCCATGACAGTCATTGTAACTATTGGATAAGTGAAAGAGGAAGCCTTTAAAATTCTTTCAAAATCGTCTACAAATAACATTCTACATGAATATACTATTCAAATATTATAATATTTGGTTTCTGATCAGGCATCTGCTTTAAACCCACTAGAAGCAAGAAAAAACCTAGTGGATATGCAAAAGTGCAAGGTACACAGGAGCAATAAAGCAAAATGAAGTGACAGCTTCTTGATATGCTGGTATTGGTTTTTCAAGAACTCTTTCAAATACTGTTTTTCTATAATACGGCATTTAGAATAGCTTATTATTTTCTTTTGTATTTTAGTAATTGCAAATTTTTGCAACTGTTTGCCATAAACTGGCTAATCTTCATTTTCACCTTCCTTCATGTACTAAGTAGAATTTTGCTGTGGCTTGTTGCTACACTGTTGAACTGAGACTGCAGCTTTCTTCATTAATGCATCGCAGAGCTTTTGTTGTTTACATGGACTCATGATGAAGGTCCCAATGTCTTTATGTATATACAAGATGATATATAGAAAATACCTGTATTCATTTTCTAATGCAGATTTTAATGAGAAAATAGCACAAAGAAACATCTGCTTTCCATAAGTATTATTCCACTCTTTAATAAACTGCCATTTGTTACATTTGTCACCTACAGAGGAATAAAACCTATATTTGATTGTCTCCAGGAAAGTCTTTAAAAGAAAATATTTTTCTTGTTCTGTTGTAGGATCCTGCTAATTTAGCAGCCAGAAGGAGTTTTATGGTCTGAAAAGATGCAAACATATTTACTAGAGAGGCTTCAGGAACACAAATTTGCAAACATTTTGCACTCACTTAAGCTTCAGAGGAACAAAATGTGCTCTAACAAATAAAGCTTTTTAAATGTTCACTGAACACAGCTCCTTTAAATTTTCAATACGGCTGCTGTTCCAATATAATATTCAAACAAATAGAATAAGTCAGATTTACTGAGTGCTATTTAAAATTGAGAGCAAAGAGAGGAGACGTTCTTTCTTATTATAAAGTTACAGACAGGTACACAAAGTAACTGTTCAAGGTCAAACAGCAAGTGAGTTGAACTGGGCACAGAGTCCAGATTTCCTGCTATGCAATCTTGTATATCATCTAATAAATCACAGTAAACCTTATCCCAAAGCTGAACTCATTAGTTTGGAATTATTAGGGCCCTACCATTTGCTAGTAAAATCTACTTCTCTTTTGTGTCAAGATGTGAGGGTTGACATTATGATGGAAGTCTGTTTCAGTCCACTTGATTAGGATGAAAAATCAGATGAAATTTTCTTTAAACAACTCAGAAACCTCAGGCTCTTATGGGGGAAGTAAGGGGGGTTGGCAGGTGGGGACGTGGCTGTGCTCTCCCTACCGTCTTCTGGAAGGGCAACAGAGGAAGACATAAGGAACCCAGAAGATTTCTGGAGGATATCAGGGATAACTTCACCACACAAGTACTGGATTCATTAAGGAGTGATTCATAGTTAGATCTGTGGTTCACAGACAAAAATAGTGGAGTTAAATATCCTGACGTGAATGAAGAAAGCAAGGAGCAGAGGACTGACCCTGAAATTTAGGAGACCAACTTTCAGATTACTCATGGAACTTCCTCTCCCTCTTCCCCCCTTCCCCTAGCTGGTTCCACACCATGAGTGGAGCTATCTGGAATTGCATGGTAGGAGTAAGGCTCGAATATTGATAACAGAGAGACTAGCAAACTGGGGAAACTGAGACTGCATAGTATCTTTACAGACAGTTATTTTTTAACTGTTTCCTCTGGTACTGTATTCAGCTTAATATAATTTGGTGGTTTCCTCTGATGAAATGCAGATTGTCTATATTTGATCTAGCTTTTGATATTCTATTTATACTGGAGACTTCTATAGACAATCTAACGCACAGTTCATTGACTAATAAGAGGCCAGATGCTTTATGCCTTAAATGTGCTGGTTTTGTCATTGGCTAAAGGAAGGCTAATATAAAAAGCTTAGAATACAGATATCTAATGTTGGGTGAGATAAGGCTCATCATTATAACATAGAATTGAGCTGGGATTGGGAATACTTTTAAGTCTCCGAATGGTACTGCTTTTACACTTAAAGATTAGATCCTCAAACATTCTTATAATAAATAGTGTATTTAAACTTTGATGGTAGTTTATAGGAAGCCTCTCGGTATCTCCTGAGGATTCTTCTTTGTAACAGTGCATATTATACATAATTTTTCTTTGCTGCAATCTCATCTCAGCCATGATTTATAAGGATGATGTTCCTTCTCATACCAAAGCATCCTTGTAGGAAGTGGTAACACATCTTTTCCTTCCATACAGATGGAAGAAAACAATGCGCTAGGAAAATAACAACCCTATCACAGGGTAAGGGAATGTTAGCAAATCCACATTAGTCTTGCTTAAACCCAAAAGTAGAAGTGAACAGCATCATACACACATAAGGTGTGTCTTGTGTTCTGCTGTTATCTCCAATTATAGCTTGCAGAAGCAAGCTACGAGCTGTTAAGAACTCTGTAGAACACATCTGGAATATGTGATCATTGCTTAACTTTTTTTTTTTTACTGGAATCTTCTTTTAGATGTTGAGAATGTTTTTATGGAAGCAAAACAACCTTTTTCTTCCATTTGGACCCACATGAAGACTTGCATAATCAAAGCCAGGAATGTTTTTTCTCTATCCTGTAGTTGCCAATTTACATAACAGCAGTGATTGTATGGAAGTCTTGACACAAATAAAATCCATTCATTAACATTCAGAATACACCTGCACACTGCTTGAGTTAATTTTTTTTTCTCTAATGCTGCACCTGTACAAACCCTACTTTCTTTTCCACCAGTGGCTTTTTGGCATAATAGCAAAGCAATGGAAATGTTACCTTTGTCATAGAAAATGTGTGGATACTGTATATTTTGTCAAAGCCAGAAAATACTGTCCCTGTGGTAGGAGACAAGAAAAAAAAGAAGTACAACATGATGAAACAGTAGGTTCCAATTCGTTAGAGCTCACTGTGTTATGTGTTTGGAAGGCTTTAGGAATACTAAAAAACCTAAACATAACCCTAGTTGGGAAACTCAGAAGAGGAACAGCTGATGTCCTTATCACCTCATTGAAATCCCCAGAGGCAGTAATGATTAGTTCCTTGCCAATATTTTCTTTATTTATAGGCATCTTTCTATTTGTCTTTTGTTTTGTTTAGTTTTTTTACTCCCAAATTTAAACGTTTGTAAAGAAATAACACTGATAGGCTGTGAATGGGTCCCATGGCAATGTGTATTCAGTCCTTGCTCTTTCATCATGTTTTGTTTAACCAGAGAAACCTAAATTCATCTTCCTGCTGTGAACAAATGTTTCTGCTTATATTGCTTGAATTTTGGCAGTGATCTTATAAAGCAGGAGACTGAGGTCAAATACAGAAATGATGCAAGAGGCTCTTAGGCTCTCTTTATTGGTCTGGCTTAAAAGCGGTTATCTCTTATATCCTTTGCCAGTTCCTAAGCATGGAAGTTAGAACAAATAGCGCTACCTTGAATTTGAGTTAAATTTCTGCAAAAGCCTCATTTACATGCAGATTTAGCCACGAAGGCTACTGCAACATTTGCTATATTTTGCACCTCTTCTGAACTGTGACTTCACCATTTAAATAGTATGCCAAAAAATTTCTTCCTTCATCTAAATGGAATCAGTAATTTCACTAAAAAGTGAGAGCATGTAGTAGTATAGAGAGAAAGAGACAGGATGTAAGATCATGTTATATAAAAATTCAGAGTAGTTGATGTATTTGAGTCATATCTGTAATAAACTATGCATATGCTGAACAAAAATTAATATGTGAGTAATATATAGAAAAATGAGTGATATGTGTATGGGAGAAAAGTTTGAAGTGAGTCTGACTCATTTGGAGGCAATCATAAAACTTCATGGCAGCAACGTCAAAGGTACAAAATCATACAGCTTATTTACTACAACATTAAATTAAACCCCAACTAGAGAAGGATGTGGCAGTTCTAATGCATTAAGCAAACTGGGTTTTTTTCCCAAGAAATAATAAAGTGAGGATCCATTTAAGTCACAAATAATTTTATTTACATTTGGTTTACTGACCTCGGACAATAATTTGACAGAACTGAGGACAGCAACTCATCAAGATGCATAGCTGTATGCAGTGCTGAAGTTAAGCATGTTCTTAGATGCAGAGATGTCCAATATCTGCTAAGAAAGGCCACAGACAGGGTGCTTGCACAAGTCATGGGTTGTAGTTATAGTAG
>VZTU01017543.1:21174-40635 GCA_013400835.1 Zapornia atra | reverse complement strand
TGCCCTTCTCTGGACTCACTCGACCTCAGTGAAGGGCCCAGCATTGCACACATCACTTGAGGTGCAGCCTCACCAATGCCGAGTACAGGGGCACAATCACCTCCCTATTTCTGCATATTTAATGAAAAAAATTGCATATTTAATGCAGATGGTATGATCCCTAAGAGAATTTAGGGCTGACAGCAAAGCCAGTACCACTGTTGGCATTAGACAGCAGGAGTGTTTGCAGAGTTCAGACCCACATTGAGAAGATGGCCATAAACACACAGACCCCCGTGCATACCCCCCAACTTGAGCAGAGTTAAGCTTCCAAGAGCATTTCTGTATCAGATCCATGTATCAGAGACCAGAAAAGCAGCAACAATTAAGTCCCTCAGTAGGAGAGCCTGTGGTTGAATTTGGAGACACTTGCAGCAAACGTGCCTTCGCCTCCCTTGGTAAGAGATAAGGACCCAATTCTGTGAACCCAGAAGGGCTCAAGTGCTCAGCTCTTCAGATGCTGCCAAATTGGCTCTGCAGCCACCATTGATTTCCTCTCCTGCACACCCACAGCCTTCACGAAGCTTGCAGCAGGGCTGCTAAAATACTGCTCAGCATCCCTGCACTGCCTCTGACCCTCCTGCCCCAGGGCACGAAGAAGCTGCACAGCCCAACAGGACCCTGTACATTTCCTGGCAGCAACAGCAGAGACACCTGTGGTTTGTACCTTAAATACAACAACACAAACCCTCTTTTAAGAGGGTCGTTAGCCATCTAATCAGCACCAGAGAAGCCTGTGCACGCTGGTCCCCAGATAATGGTGGTGGGGGACCATTTGCTCTGCGGTGACTGATCAGAGTTCCCAGCAGAGACAAAGCCATTGCTGTGCTGTACACTGCAATAACAACATGGAGAGGGGAACCCTTTTCCTCAATGGCCCTGGGTAGGCAGGAGAGACACAGAGCCAATAGGAAAAGACAAAGAGCATGGTCGCAGTCACTGTGCAGGCACCACAGCCCAGCTGGGGGTACCTCCTGACTCCATCACCTGCCCTGCTCCGGTAATCATGGCGTCACCAGCAGCAACATGTACCAAAACCCCAATGTTTACTGTGCCTGCATCTTCCTGGTCATGTGCAGCCACCTACATAAGGCTCTTCACCAACAACTCAAGAATTATTTAAGAGGTGGTGGCTCACAGACAAGCTGATCATGATGACCTGTAAGGCTTTCAACATCAGAGCAAGAAGGTTCTCACCCTCCCAAAAACAGTAGGGGGAAGAAACACACAGCTGGATTTGTCAGGAACTTGGAGACTGAGTGGGTTAAGCTGGGACTAGACTTGCTGAAGACTCTGGTCTCTTTCAACCCTCCATTCTCCAAAATAATAATTTTGAGCAGGTGATGAATACCGTGGCATGTCTCAGAAAAAGTCATCAATGGCCCACAGCCCATCATCCTGGCATCAACCTCTCAGTGTTGTCTGACTTGATGGCACTTAACCATTCCCAGAGCCTGATCCAGCAATTTTTAAAATTTTTTTTTTACACCAACTACAGTGTAGCAGCACGTGCCCCACAAGTGGGCTTGTCCCCACCCTGGACCTGGTCACAGAAGGGTTTGTATTGGAAAGGAGCCCTAAAGGTCATTGGTCCAACCCCCACCACCATGAGCAGGGACATCTTCAACTAGATCTGGTTGCTCAGAGCCATGTCCAGCCTGACTTTGAATAGAATGGTGATAGAATGAGATGTTCACACAGACCAGTGGCCCAGCTCACCTACCACTAGCCAGAGCCTTGCAGATGAACATTTTGATGCAGATGCACGTCCTTCACATCAGCAGCTCAACTACCAAGCTGCAAGTCCTGCTTTTCCTGCAGGTCCAGCTGCTGCCCTGTGACACACACATCCATGCACCTAACAGGGCTGCCCACATGGGGATCATCTCACCTTAATATGTGCTATGTACATTCACACACCAGCAACCCACCCTGTATCTTTGCCAGGGTTGTTGGGTGACTACTGAGACATCTCTACACACAGGGATGGATCCCACACAAGAAAATACAAGAGCAACCCTGGATTTCCCAAATCCAGGACATGCAGGAGTACTAATGAAGAAATTGTGATGCCATGGTCATCTACATAAGGGACTGCTTTCTGCCCATCACACATCTCCACATTGTTCTCCAACCTAACAGTTGCTGTACAAATTGGTTCCTTTTCCTCACAGACAGGGTAATAGCCCATCACAGATACAAGGCTGGCAGCTTAGAGTAGCAGCTCTGAACACAGCCAGGCACAGACAGAAAAACTAGTCCACAAAGAAAGTCAAAAATCCTACAAATGCTTTGCACACATCTGCTAGCACCCACTGGAGGACCTGTAGTGACACAGCTACTTTCATCTCTAAATCCCAGAAAGTATAATTAACAGCTCTTTGCAGACAGGACCTCAAAGAGGGAAGGTCAAATGTCTTGCCAAAAGTCTGAGGTAAAAACAAGGTCCTTTTTTCAGTGTGTGACACTGTCTCAGCTGTTAAAGACAACTGTTTGTTGGCACAGCACCGTGGAAGTGAAGCACACCAAATATTTGGCATCTTGTATTCCAGGTTTGGGTGTTTAGCACAATGCATCAGCCATTGATCAAACACAGATGAAAGTCCTGTGCATTAACCCTGGTCTAGGAGAGATTGGAGAGGATGGGGAGTTGAGAACAGCTGCAAAACTTCTGGGTTTTTACTTCCTTTTAAAAGAAAATTTAAAAAAACAATCAAACTTTGGTATTTTGCAGCCCTGCACAAACCTCAAACACTAATCATCTGCAGAAACCTTATGACAAGGGTGAGGGCTGAATTTCTGAGACCTGTTGATTGGTAGCAACCAAAGAAAGCCTTTTTGCATTGTGTTTGTAGACTCCTACAAACCCCACCTAAACTATGATACAGGATTTCAACTGGTAATTGCATCTCCTTACACAGACGTGGGCTGAATGGCTTTATTTTTCTCTTTTATTTTTATTTCCTCCAAATCTCTGAGTCACCCTGGTAGCCTTGCCTACCTCTCATAATGCCACCCTCATCCTCTTCCCAAGGATCCTTATCTTGAAGGAGAACTAAGGCTTTGCAGCACACAAACTGCTCAAGACAGGCCCTGAAAGAACGTCAGCTTCTGGCCAAAGTTTCTTCACCCAGATAGGTTTCTTTTTGCTTCAATTCTTGGATTGGCAATAAAATTATCAGGTTTGTTTTTTTTTTCTCACTAAGAGAATTCGTTTAGAAGACTTCTGTCTGGGAGGATTAGAGAGATTGTTGCAAGCTGCCAAGAAACAAGAGTGGAAGTGTATATACGTGTGTCTGGGAAAGGGTAAAAGTAAAATAATTGCAGCTGAACTTGCCCAGATAACACCAAATAAATACAAAACTTTCTATTAAGCTGACATAAAAATAGAAAAGCTCTCAGAGTTATGGGGATCCAGACCTAACCCGAGAAATATTAATACCCCTTATCTGTCTGGGCCATGGATTTACTCTCAGGCTGTCAGAGCTGATCTAGTTATTTCCTGCAGGACTTGCTACTTGCTGTGCCTTATCTGAACATGGCTGTAAGCATGCAAATAACTTCCACAAAATGCACCACACCAGTTCCCTCCCCAGGTATCTGCTATGTTATGTGTCCATAGGTGGCTCTCTCACAGCGGCACAAGTGCCCTCCCTCTCATGACAACGAGCAAGCAGCAAAGGCTCAGGGATGTAATGAACATCAGGGAACCAGGCACCCAGCTTTATTTCTGAGCCTGACTGATTCCCTGCCCCTTCTGAAACCAAACCACCCCCCATCATTACAAATCTAATGGGCCACCCAGAGATAAAGCCCTGCATCATGACTAAACACGCTTGGCCACCTCCTGCCAGCAGAATGACTAATAAATTGTATTACAGGACAGGTGAACAGAAGTCCAAGTTTGACTCCTTTTTGCATCATCAAGTCTACTTCTCGTGGTGAAGAGCTGGATTTTGGTCTAGAAATCTCAGGTCCTGCTGCTCATACTGTGTTGGGACTGGTCAGACAGGATGGCTGCATTTACACCTGCAGTTAAATGTTTGGGTTTTAACAACAAAGTTCCCAATATTGGAGAATTCAGCACAGTCACAATAACGGTTCTTCATCTCCCCCATGATTATCTCCCATGTCTGACTTCAGCTTCCAATAATATCCTTTCTATTGATGCCTGCAAGACTGAGCAAGGCTGACTCTGGGTGCCCAGAAAAGCACCAGTACACAGAGACTGTGCTGAGATAAACTAACATGCATGACTTGCTGGTTTTCAGGCACATTTCCAAGAGTTTCACTATTTTCGTGTCAACTCTCAGCATTTCATGCACTTGACACTGAGACTATTACTGGGGTGTTACATCGGAGGCACACAGGGAGTTATTCCCACACAGGGACTCCTATCTCCACAGGAACCCCTATTTCCACAGGGACCCTTCCCACCACAGTAGGAGTTTCATGGTGAACCTCCTCTCATACCTGTGGGCTTGTTTCATGCTACTGCATATATTGGAGATCAGCAGAGATTTTTTTTCCTCATATTTTAAAATGTAGATTGAGAGCCAGAAGTACCTACCCAGCAGCCTGACTCAAAACCCAACCTGCTGAACCTCCTGAGGTGGTTTTGTGACAGCCTTGACATACTTTGTGCATGGAAACACCTGGGCAGAAATCCCCACTGCTCCATGACATCACACCAGGTACACAGCTATTAAGAAGCAAGCAAGGAATGGCCTTCATTTTTCCATGTCGTTAGCTTCAAAATTAGATTCCTGGGAATGCTGCATTAAACCGAATCCTCAAAACCCACCTAAAATTATCATAAACACATACTGTGTTACTACACAGCTAGCTCCAAGAACAAGAGGGTGATACAAGAGTTACTTGTATGTTCTGTCTGCTAGGAGAAAGGAGTGGAGAAAAGAAAGCTTTATATGTGCCTATATATGTAAGCATATTATGGTGGTTTGATGCTGACTGAAGGCCAGATACCCATCAAAGTTGCTCTGTCACTCCCCTTTCCAGCCAAAAAGGAGAGAAAATATATATTGAGAGACTCAGTAGTTGAGAAAAGGATAGGGAGAGATCATTCCACAATCAGCATCACAGGCAGAACAGACTCAGCACAGAATGAACGACAGAAAACTCTCTAATTGCTGGCACTGCCCTGCACCCCCAGTGACACCAGAGTCGGGTGATGAGAAGTGCGGCTAGAGCTTCAAGCACCTCCCCCCACCCCTCCCTTCTTCCCAGACTCAACTTTAGTCAGGATTTTGCTCCCTTCTTCCCCCCACTGTGCCACAGGGAGGGGCAGGGACTGGGGGAATGGGGGTTTCGGTCAGTCTCTCACGAGTTGTTTTCCTTAGCTGGAGGGAAATTCCTCACACCCTTCCCTTGCTGCACCATGGGGTGCAGCCCTTTCTGTCAGGGTGTCAGCTTCTCACCAATTGCCTCAGCACGGCTCCCTTCCATGGGGTACCCAAATTCAGGCCCAGACTGCTCCAGCCTGATCCCCCACAGTCACATGTTCCCCAGCAAACCTGCCTCATCATGGTTCAGTCTCTCCACAGGCTGCAGGTTTAGCTGCCAGGAGCTTGCTCTGACATTGGCTTCCCATGGAGTCTCAGTGTGCTTCAGGTCTCCACCTGCTCTGGCATGGGGTTGTCCACAGGCTGTAGATGGGATCTCTCCTCCCCATCATCATCCATGGGCTGCAGGTGGGGTCTCGGCCTTTTCCATGGGCTCCACCACGGGTTTCTCCAGGGGCTCAGGGGCATCTTTCTCTCTGGCACCTGGGGCACCTCTTCCCCCCTTCCCTGCCCTTGGTGCCTGTACAGTTTCTTCCACCTTCTCACTCCCTTCTCTGGGGCACAAAGCGGCTGCTTGTGGTTGCTCTGGGAATCACCCTGAGGTGAGGCACAGTGACCGTCGTTGATGGGCTCAGCCTCGGTCAGCAGCGACTCCGGCCTTGAGCCGGCTGGTGTTTGCTCTGTAGGGCCTGGGGGAAGCTTCTGGTTGCTGCTTGCAGAAGCCACCCCTGCACCCCCCTCCTCAACCAGAACCCAGCCATACAATATAAAACACATATACAACATACATATATGCACACAGCAAGTATACAAGCAACTGAAGCGCATACACAAGTAGAAGGGAGACTAAAAGTGCACCAACCCAGCCAGCACCATCTTTGCATTTGGCTACAGTGCGTGAAGGATGGATGTGAACCAGCAAGGCAGACGTACAGTATCTTACAGGTGAAAGAATCAGCTACAAAAGAAAAAAGAGCCACAGAGGGCCCTATTATGAGAAGGGATGAGGAGGGAAGTGTTACTACCAAATGTCCTCAGTCTGGGAGTCATGAGTCATAACCTGCACCATGATCAGCTCTGCCCACTAATTGAACTGAAAAGCCAACTGAAAGCACTCTATTTCCCAGTGTTTTCTAGGGGCAAGGGGTTAGTTCATGAGGCACTTCTGCTGTGACCAATTGTTAAGTGCAGAATTAGACCCAGAGGGTAAAATCCCAGCCTCAGCACCAAGCTCTTACTGAACTCAACTGAGGCAGGGTTTCTCCTCTTGGACTTTGTGGGCACTCGGAGGCTTCTCTGAAACCAGACCGGAATTCCAGCTTTGTTTAGGGGAAGCATTTCTGCAACATCTTTCCATTCCCTTCACAAAGAAGCTGCACAAAGTTTCCAAATGTTGGCATCCTAAACTGAGGCATGTTTTGCGCTGTTTCCACCAGGGCTGAGACAACTCCAGCTCCCACCTTTCAGACCCATCCTCCCACAAGCCAGAACCGTTGCAGCCAGGTGTGGATCTCAGCCCGAGCATCTCAGGGGTGGCTTCTTGTGGTTGATTCCAGACTTAATGTCATCAACCTGTTAGAATAATTATCACCTTCACCCTAAACCTGTCAGCAGTCTCACTGGAGGTAGCACATGCCAAACTAAGCAGCCCCTTAAATGTTACGGTGTATGAAGTTTGCTGCTCCCTCCTTCACAGGGAGTACGATGCTCTACGCAGCACAAAAGATACAAAGCCACTTGATGTGTTCAGCTGTTTGACTACAAGGCAAAAAGCTTTCCCCCTTTATTTAAGCTCTTCAATTCAGAAAGTTTTCTGGGAAAATTCCACAGGACACCTCTGCCTGGTGTTTTCTTTAAAGGGCATCAGCGCCTGGCAGGGCAGCCTCTGCATTCCCAAAGGGCTCTACACAGAGCCGAGGATGCACCTCCCCTTCATCATCCGTGTCCATGACATGGAACAGCCACCAAGATATTTAAAACCCATTAAAAAAAAATAAAATCCCTGCCTTGGATTTGTCAAGCAACAAGTGATATTTTGTGGAATCCTAATTTCTGCCACACATCTAATCTAACCTGTCGTCAAAGGATGACTTTATCCAACCTGGACCACAGCACATCGGTGACCTCTCTGGGCAACCTGTGCCAGTGATCTACCACCATCTGATTGAAGAATTTTTTCCTAATATCCAAACTAAATCTCCCCTTTTCTTGTTTAAAACCATCACCTCTTGTCCTATTGCTGCATGCCTTTGGGAACAATTCTTAAGATCATCAACTCCAACCCCCAATTGTCCATGTTATTTCATTTAAAATATCAAACATTAAACATCTTGCTTCATACTGCAGAAGCTTCACCTATGCACCACCACCCCCCTCAACCACATAGATTTAAGAAAGCTTATTATAACCATAATCTATCAAGTCATCATGTAAGTTTTTATTTCCAGATTATTAATTCATGTAAATTCAGTTCCTTTAAGGGCAGAGATGTGGAAGGCGATTGAACAGGCCACTCTGCTACAGTTTTCCCCAATTTACACATATTCGTACCAATATCCTCCACATATACTAAAAAGCAGCACTACTTTTTGATCTCATCTTCCCTCCTGTACAGGACAAGGTTGGCAGGCTTCAAAAAATTTGCCCCATTTTAGGTTTTCTACCTGACTGTCAAATACTGGTATCTGGCTCGAAGTAAACAGGAGGTGTTAATGGTATTTCTCTGCAAGTCTCTAGCTTCAAAAGTTTTTGTCTGCATGTTTTAACAGAGATAAAAAAATACTCAGGGTAACATTTTTTCTTTCTTCTCTGCAATTATGGCAGGAAAATAAAAAGCCACGTCACAACTTTTAGATATACCTCAGATCAGCATTGTTTGGGATCACTTTCTGGAAGGAGGGAAAAAGGAGTCCGTGTGCATCTAGATTTCAGGGTATAGAAGACAGAAAGGTGAAGTTCATTACCCTACCAGCACACCCACCAGCAGACTGGAACGTCTTCCCCCACCACATGGTGACTTCTCTTGCTCGAGTTGTGACCAGAGCGTTCCCTTCTTCAGCTGCTGGTTGCAGAGGACTTTCTTCCCAAAGTCTCAGGGGTACTTCAGCAGATGAACTGGCCCAAAGCAGGCAGGAGGGGAGTGAGGGTATTTATGTGCCAAAGGCCGTCAACTGAGAGCCCTGCTAGAGTTAATGAGGGCTTTAAAAAAATATGAAGCCAGCAAGGACCTATCGACCTCTGAGAGATGGTGGGGAGATGAGAACATGAGGAGAACAAAAGGAAAAATAAAAGAATAACTAATTGCACATTAAGCAGATGCTCTGTCATTGCAAGCTTCACCTGTAATTTCGTTTCTGCTGTTTAACTCACCTTGACTTTCTCAATATGCTACAGACCAGGTCCATTTTATCCTTCTGCACTACGGAGGGAAAAACCCTCCAGCTTCTGACTTTTTACATCAGATCAAACCACAGTAAAATCCCTTTCTTAAGGCAGAGGCCAGGTTTTTTTGATGGAGTCTATCCCATATAACTATCTCCAGTCCTGAAGTTAAATGGCCCTTAAAGTTTTATTTTGCTTCTCAGTATTCAGACTTGAGCACAGATTTCCTCCCTCTTTCACAGGCATGTTCTACCTGGGCAAAGGAACAAGGGGTGTCAGGGACAATGTCCAGCTTCACCTCTGCTCGGTGAAAGGGCAGGTCACCACTGCTTTGCAATGGAAACAAAGATCAGTAGTGCAGAAGCCTTAGGAAGATGTGATCCAGAAACCCTGGTTTGAAGACACCATCTGTAGTTCTTAACTCACGTCACAACTCAGCAGATGCACTTTCTTTTGAAAAAGGAAAAGTTTTCACTGTAATTAAAATACTACGTAAAGGGTTACGGAGCTGGTTTCATGGAGATCTGGCCATGGCTGCAGGCCAACAGCAAACTAGAGCAAGCAATGTCTCGTGAAGTCTCTTTGGAACAGCAAGTTTTAAGACTTAATGCTGAACTTCAAAGACATTGAGAATCTCAATTCTCATTTGAGATGGTGGTATGGGGGGTGTTGGGGGAGTTTCAGATCAAGCACCGCCGGTTTGAAATACAGCATGGACCAGCAGATCCCACCCAGGAATGGTCACCCACAGCAGAGTATGCCTGAGAGAGAAAATACTGAATTCAGGCCTTGTTTCAGTTTACCTATTGTGAGGGCAAAGCACTTTCCCACAAATGGTTGTTTATGAACAGGCCCTGGGTTTTCTGAGCTTGCGTATATGTGAGCATGTACCGATGTTGTGTTTTCTTTATTGGCTTTTGTAAACTCAAAAAGACCAACCTTGAAACAAATAAAGGAGCCAGTTAGTAAACTCAGCTTTTCCAAAGAGCTAAAAGAACCAAAAGTTTGGTTGTTTGTTGTTTTTTTTTTTAATAGGAAGTTCAAAGCCTAATGAATTCACAAGTTAAGGGGTTGATGGGAGGCATGTTCCAAAATTCAGTCTGAGTTAGGCTTTGGAGGTTAGAAAAAGTAAGATATATCACAACATGGATTTTCTAGAGATACGGTACCTGGATAACCTGAATCCTCTCTTTGATTTTTGACCATTTTTAAAGGCACAAAAATGTGACAGCTCTCTCATATCAGCAAGTTAGTTTGTCACAGAATAAGTTGTGAAGTGGAAATTAACTTAATTCAGCTACAGAAAGTATGGATGATTCAACCCTCATTGTGCAGAGAAAGGGAAACACATTTTTTTTTCTGAAAGGAGAATAAATGAGATGGAATCAAATGTAATCCTGGGGTGCAGGCATATGTGTGAGAGAAAGACACGGAACTTACAAAAAAATTTTAAAATTACAAGTGTAATCAATATGAAGGAAAAGTCTTTCCATTCCTTCAGAGTGAAACTATGAAACTATAAGGAACACCTTCCTTCTGGGGAGAGGCTGAGGGAGCTGGGCCTATTTAGCTTAGGGAAGAGGAGACTGAGGTGTGGCCTTCTTAATGTTTATAAATATGTAACAGGTGCGAGTCAGGAGGACAGAGCCAGGCTCTTCTCAGCGATGGCAGCGACTGGAAAAGGGGCAGCGGCACAAGCTGGAGCAGAGGAAGTTCCATGGGAACATAAGGAGGAACTTTTTCTCTGTGAGGGTGACAGAGCCCTGGAACAGGCTACCCAAAGAGAATGGGGAGTCTCCTTCTCTGGAGACATTCAAACCCTACCTGGATGTGATCCTGTGTGGTCTAGTCTGGGTGATCCTGCTCTGGCAGGGTGGGGCCTGCCAGGACTATGCTCCAGGCATTCAGAGCAGCTTCAAGTACATGTACTTAGTCTCTCCACATCATCCTTCTCACCTTGAGCTTCCTGTCTGACCATCGTGTCGGGTTAGGTTCTTTTGCTTTTTCAGGTCTTTTTCATATCAGCCCACTGCATGTGATAATGACAGGGAAAAGGCTACTCAGGTGCTGCATCAACATCGTCGTTGGATAGTAAAATTCATGCTTGGGAAAGTTTTAAACACAGTTCATTTATCATCCCTTTATGCTGGCAACATTTACCCCTCCTAGATAACATCCCTATTACCAGAGGAAACTCCCCAAAACCGAAGTGTGAAAGAGGATTCAGACTACTCTTGTTCAAACCAGAAAGCGAAGTAACGGTGAGGTGATGGTTCATCACGCGAGCACCAACACCGTTGCAATCTTGAGCTGTTGAATTCAGCAAAGAGCAGAGGACCTGTGCTGCACCACCCTCATTTACACAGCGCACCCACCTAAATCCAGTACATCCAATGCTGTTTCACATACAGCCAGCATTGGGCTCCATCAAACACAAGCATCAGTTTCTTCAAGCTGTAATCAAACAGCTCTAAGGGTGATTGAGGTGATCGCCCTTAGGTGCCTTGGGGCTTCCTGATGAGCACAGGAAGAGATACAGAAAGGTCAAGGACATGTCATTGGAAAGATGAAGGAAGGGAAGCCATGCTTAGAGCAGGGAAAACAATGCAAGGGTGGTGAGCAGGAACATCATCAGCCTCAAACACAGGGCAATTTACAAATGATGACCAGAAACTTCTCTGCATTGTGCTCCACTGTTTCCCTTCTCTGGGCTTTTCTCTGCCTGGGCCCTGCTTCCTCACACCAGAGGCAGTGGAGATCTTGCTACACTGATATTTGGAGTTAGACTTCAAGACAGTGATGCTCCCATGCTCCCTGCAGCCCATTCCAGCCTGTAATCTCACTTTGAAGAAAATCAGAACAATCAAGTCTCACACCAACAGGTTTCTTTGGGTAATTATATATCTATAATTCATATATATATATATATATGATTTCTGCACTGTGTATTTCAAAGGTATTAACAAACTCTAGTGAGAGTTTGAAGATTAACATTGCCTCAGTCACTGTTGATCCAATCGCCTTTGGTATGCACGTCTTCCCCTGTTTTCCCCTCAAGCCTTTCTGAAGAAATCCCTAGGAAACATGTAAGACATATCTCTGCGTTATAAATAAAGCAGCAGCATTAATACTTAAAGTACTTAATAACCATCTATCTAGCTATGGCAATAGAGCAAACTAACACTCCAAAGTCCTGATTTGGGTCTCGCTTACATTGGTGTTACAGCACCAAAACTATTGGTTTCAGTTGGGTCGTTTACAGGCCCTGAAGAGCCGAGGCTGGCCTGACCTTGCAATGCTCTGATAAATACATGGCAGTAACAACAGATCTGGAGTCAAAAGGAGTTTGCCACCGGTTGCAACAGTAGCATAGTGTAAATAATACATGGATATTAGAAAAGCAATTACGTCCCAATATCAGAGCCCATATCATAGTGGCTCTGCAACTCAAGCTGGCTCTATTGGGATGAATGCCCTTTCTAAATTACAGCATTACAGACCAACAAGATACTCACTTTGCTTCTGTAGTTATGCAAAACAGGAGACTGCTATGAGTTTCAGGTCAGCTGGATTTTTAATTTTTTTTTTAAATAGACTTTTAAGGGCATGAATTCATCCTTCAGAGAACACAAAGCCTGGCCTTGGCCTTGGCCTTGGCCTTGGGCAGGCGCAGTATGTTTTGCTCTATGCCCCCCAGGGTGATGCAGAGGAGAGAGAAAAAAAGCAGGAAGACACATGCTCAGGAAATCTGTGATTATTATGATGCCACTTTGGTGGAACAAAACACTTACCTGACCTAAACTGGTAAATCTGGGATGTGTTTCTGCAAACGGCCCTGGCAAGGAGCTCACCTACAGGCTCTACGCTGGAGATGCTTGAAATTAGGAGACATTTTTTTCCTGCTAAGTACTGTTGCCTTGTATTTGCAGGAGGGGCAGACTCAACTTTTCTCTGTCTCTGTTTTTCCACCTATAAACTGTGAATATAATTAATATACAGCTAAGCTTGTTAATGATACCCAGGTTGTTGGCCAAAAGAGTGCTCACCTCTTCATTTGTCAGGGCTTTACCACTTGTGTTTGTTTCTCAAAGGGTTAACAAGCAAGACCTTGACCTCAGCTTTGGACAAAGCCATTTGCTACTTGGCTGAGATCTCATTTGCCACTCAAAGATGATGACAGATGACACAACCCTCTGAGAAGACACAGAGTCTTCTTGTGCAAAGAATTCGGCTTAAAAACAGATGGTTGAAGCTAACAACCCAACCAGACCCATCTGAGTCTATGTGATTCATGGTTAGGCTGACCTAAACAAATACCTGTGCTTCATAGCAAGTCCCTTTAAATAGCCAAATTTGTGGTATAACATTATGCAATGGAAAACAGTAAGATTTTTTATCAAAATAATATTGGCTAGGCTAAGGAGGCAATTTACTGTCTTCTGAAGCATCTACTGTAAAAACATGCATTTGTTTGCTCAGGGAATGCGTGGCATTTGCTTTCTCTGCTGGTTATTAGTATAACATTAATGATCAAAAGGCTAATAGATGAAAAAGTTCTTAAGGCACAGGTTAATTAAGGTATAGGTTAATTAATCTTTTGCTGATGCAGCTACATAGTTTGCTTGTCCTAAAAAGTGTATATTTTCAAGCAAAAGTTTAGCAATACTTGCTAAAAGTTTACACTGGGAGTGGTCAAAAATATGCTGTGCAGAAGGCAGAAACGAGCTGTGCCACAAAGAGCCACAACTGATGAGAGCTCTGTGGATTCAAGACCCTGCAGAGGCCCTTCAGCATCTGGTGGGTGGGTTGAAAATTCACCCAAAAACTTTAATAAGAGCTTATAAAGATGGACATGCTTGCTGCTTTTCCAACCGAATCACTGAGTCACATTCATATGTGTCTTACTAGCTGCTTCTCTGCGACCATCTGCTTATCATCAGCCTGGGAAAGTGTCTGCAGATCCACTTGGATAAAAAGAACTAAACGCAGCAGAGCAGCTTATGGGGTATAAATATTCAATATTTTGAGGCCAACAGTGCCTGTTGATGTGATCCTCTATGGAAAGGGTTGTGCAAGTCCCTGCCCACACCTGCCTGCCAGCCTCTCCCTTCTGCCTTCCCACTCCTGTGCCAAATTTCCATCAAGGCTGAGATCCACTGGGAATAGTGCACATACACTTGTGCTTTCATTAGGCTTGAGAACTTGCAAATGGGAGAAATCCCAACCAAGGAAGGGTGTCTCTGGTGCCTTAATGTGGCAAAAAATCTGATTTAACCTCTTCTGTTCGTGCAAACATTTGTAACATCTCTATGCTGGGTCAGTCCTGTAAGGTCTAACATGGGATAAACCCACTGCTTGCACTTAAAGTAAAAAAATAAAAATAATCTGCCCAGCATGATCTGTAAATCCAGAAGGTAAATTTCCTCAGCTTCACTGCTCACAGATCTGTCCTGGATGTGTTTTAGATGTTTTCAGCCTGTGGACATGGCTTGGTTGGTCCTGTGGTGATGTGTAAACATCTAACTCTGCTAGCAGGCTAAGTGAAGTGATGCCAGCGGGTTTATTTTAGAGAATAAGAAGCCTGTGCAGACAGATAGCCAAGATCTGCTCCCTATACAATATTGTATAGATTGATTTTTATTCATTATTGTTTATTCAGATGAGTGAGGTTAACAGTGATCAGATATAATACTATAAACAGGACCAGATTGTCAGTAACAGTGGATAAAGAAATTCTGAGAGGTAAAAGGTGTTTTTCTGCCCATGTTAACAGGTCTGTGATCTGAGATTAAACAACTCAAGCTCAGCATGAGCTGGCAGTGTGTGCTGGCAGCTCAGCAAGCCAGCCATGTCCTGGGCTGCATCAAGAACCGTGTGATCAGCAGGTTGAGGGAGGGGATTCTGACCCTCTGCTCTGCTCTGGTGAGACCCCACCACAAGTACTATATCCAGCTCTGTGGGCCCTAGTACAGGAAAGACACAGAGCTGTTGGGGTGAGTCCAGAGGAGGCCACACAGATGGTCAGGGGGCTGAAGCACCTCTCGTATGAAGACAGGCTGAGAGAGTTGGGCTTGTTCAGCCTCAAGAAGAGAAGGCTCCAAGGAGACCTAATTGCTGTGTACCAACATTTAAAAGGATCCTACAGGACAGTGGGAGAGGAGCTACTCACCAGGGAGTGCAGGGACAGGACAAGGGGCAATGTCTTCAAGCTGAAAGAGGGCACGGTTAGATTAGCGGTTAGGAATAAATTCGTTACTCTGAGGGCAGTGAGGCCCTGGCACAGGGTGCCCAGACAGGCTGTTGAAGTCCCATCCCTGGAAATGTTTAAGGCCAAGTTGGATGGGGCTTTGAGCAACCTGGTCTAGTGAGGGGTGTCCTTGCCCATGGCAGGGGTTGGAACTAGATGATCTTTGAGGTCCCTCCCAAACCATTCTGTGATTCTATAACCCCCAGCCTCTGGTTAAAGCAGCTACCAGATATGAGCTAGTCATTATGGTTGTCCTTCTTTATCCCTAAGAGTTTGCAATAAATAAGAATGTCAAATCAGCATACAGCTATGGGAGAAGTGAGTGGCTTGTGTTTACGCCTGGGTGAGCTGAAGAGGCATCTGGAGGAGGGGTTTCCCCCTGCAGCCCACATGTGCAAGGGGATAACCCTCAACCATAGTATTCAGGAACAAGTATAGTACTGGCTTATGTAGTGCTGCTGCAGATGATCCCGAACCAACAGGGACAGTGCGACTTCTCTGAGCTTTTCAGAGCACTGAGACAGGCTGCCCAGGGGTGTGTGGAGTCTCCTTCTCTGGAGATATTCCAGCCCCGTCTGGACGCTGACCTGTGTGACCTGTCCTAGGGACCCTGCTTTGGCAGGGGGGTTGGACCCGATGATCTCTGGAGGTCCCTGCCAACCCCTACAGCTCTGTGATGCTGTGATTCTACTCCCATGATTATGGAAAATCCAGGGGAATGCATCTAATCCCAACAGCTGTATTGCTGCATACAAGTCACTGTACTCAGCTGCAAGGAAAGAGAGACTAAAGAACCATGAACCTGTGCATGTTAAGGGAAAGAAGAATTGTGTTAGAAAAATGCATCTTCATTAGAAAAGAAGGCTGCTCGAGCAAGACCAGGAACCTCCTGAGGTAGGTTGCAAAGGTGCCAGGGGAGATAGGCTTTTAAGTTTTCACAGTGGCAGGCAACAAGCAGAAGGTCAGACCAAGCCTGGTGATGGAGGGAGCTGGGCTTGATCAGCCTGGGACCTCATTGCAGCCTTCCAGTCCTTGAAGGGAGCAGAGAAACAGGAGGGGAACCGGCTTGTTCAAAGGGCAGATAATAGCAGGACAAGGGGGATGGAGTGAGGATGGAGGGAAGGGTTAGATTAGATATTAAGGGGAAGTTCTTTCCAGAGAGAGTGGTGAGGTGCTGGAACAGGCTGCCCAGAGAGGTGGTGGATGCCCCATTCCCTGGAGGTGTTCAAGGCCAGGTTGGATGGGGCCCTGGGCAATCTTGTGTAGATCCAGGCTTGAAGGTTTGTGGCCCTGCCTGTGGCAGGGGGGTTGGAACTTTGTGATCATTGGGGTCCCTTCCAACCCAGAGCAGTCTATGGTTCTATGTGCAGAAGCTCTGCAGCACCTTCCTGCCTCCCTTTGGCTGCTGGGAAAAAAAAGAAGCAGAGAGATGCCCCAGGCCATAAACAGCAGCCTGAGGATTGCAGTGGACCAAAGTTCTTCTAGAATTGTGTGGTCCAGCAGAACAAGAAGGGAACCCTCACTGCTTCCATATTACCTTGTGGAGAAAGTACAAAAGATTCCCTGGAAAAGGCAGGAGGAAGTGTGAGACTCATCCCACCTCAGCAAAGGAAGGGGGGTGGTGGGCAAAGCAGTGGCCACACTTGATACTTCCTTCAAAGGGTTGTGGCTGCACATGTCACCCACCCTAAAACTCAGCAGGAGAGAGGGCACGGACATGTAGAACCACCTGGTTATGGGGGTCTCCACACTCTGCAGGTGGAAAATGCCACCATCACCCTCTGGGGTCTCCTCCCACAGGTGGCAAATCTGGGTCCCACCACCCATGGGACCTTCAGCGGAGGTGAGTTGGTCTTAAAATGGGCATGCCAGGTAACCAGAGAAGGCTGTTCAGCCAAACATCCTTGCTGCTGGGCTCCTTTCTCCAAAATGTGATTAATTTAATCAGCCTTATCTGTAGGATACTTGAACTGTCAGAATTTGAGGGGAAAAGGAGACCATCTCCTCTGGTTGCAAGGGCATCACAGGTTCTGCAGACGTAACTGGTACTCCAGAAAGGAGGAAGGGAAATAACTGATGACCATTAATTCTCATTCTCATCACCATTCAGAGATCAATTTTCCACACAGTGAGATACAGAAATCCATCACTGTTGAATTGCCAAGTGAAAAAAAAAGTTTCTGAGGGATTTATTAAGGACATGATTGAGGAGACACTTCTGAAACAAAAAAAAACCCCAACAGTCTCAGCACACAGTACTGCAAGAAGCACCTACACAGGAACTCAGAAATGCCATTAATCTCTCCAGTGAGAGGGATATCTATTCCATATTGATCACCCTGCACCACATGTTGACAGACACACCCAAGGAACACAGCACTAGGGACTCAAGTATTTTATTCCATTGCCTGGTAGCGTTTGTGCTGGGCACCAGAGATGGCAAATTATTTGCAAAATTAACAGCCTCCCCCAGCACCTCCATGCTTCTCAAGGGAAACAGCACACTGAGGAACATGGATGTTGCCAAGATTAACTTCCACTGGCTGAAAGGCATTTCCCTGCCTGTCCTGACCACAGCACATGGTTTTATCAAGTGCTGCCAAGCAAACAGGCGGTGATAGGAAGAGGCTCCCGTGAAGCTCCTACTCACCTTGTCTGGGAAAAAGGATGAATTTCGTTTTTCAAAACCTGACTCTAAGCCCAGCCAGGCAGAGAGGCTGCTGAAGATGACAGCATGGCAGTCCTGGCTCTTCGTACATCTGACAAGAACTGTTCCCTGCAAAAATAGGTGTGACCTGTGAAAGGGAAGCAACAGGTTTGTGTCCTTTCTTTTCTTTCAAAAGATGCAAAAAACACCATGAAAAACTTATTTTTGATGATTAATTCTATCATTATGTATCAGAGCAGTTAAACACAGACAGGCAGGAAACTGTGCATCTGGGAGACTGTCTGGAGGTCTCAAAAAGCAGTACCAAATCACAGGAACTGGGATAGACAGGGGTGCAAGAGCTCCTTGTCCTTCCCCTGCCAGACCAGATACTCCAACAGCAAGGGCCTCTGTGCAACTGGATTTCTGACCCAGAAACCCCCATTCTGGGATTACACGGAATTCAGTGGCTCCCCAGGGAATACTTCTGGTGCCAAACCTATCTGCCTGCTAATTCCCTGCCAGGTGCTGCCAGAAGAGGGGTTGCGGGCAAGGGATGGAGAGGGCATTGGCCCCAAAGTGTGGGAGGATGTAGGAAGAGAGATGTGGGTGCCGACACTGATGCTGTCAGCAGGGATGCAAGATGTTCATGCTACAGTGTTTTTCACAGAATCACAGAATGTTAGGGGTTGGAAGGGACCTCAGAAGATCAGCTAGTCCAACCCCCCTGCCAGAGCAGGAGCACCCAGACTAAATCCCACAGGAACACATCCGGGCAGGTTTGGGTGTCTCCAGAGAAGGAGACTCCACAGCCTCTCTGGGCAGCCTGTCCCAGGGCTCTGTCACCTTCACAGAGAAAAAGTTTTTCTACAGTTCTGAGCAGGTGAGTGGTTACTGGACCTCGGATTTCACCTCTGTGAGTTGCAATGAAATGCAAAATAAAGCTGGTGATGATGATCTGAAATAACTGCCCATCGATTTCACACATTTGTGAAATGATACCCAACACATCCAAGGGAGAAAAAGACCGTACCACATACTGGGTAAAACTGTGGGCTTAGGTGATAAGAACAATCTGAGTGTGTTGGGGAATGTGTACATCACTCATTCACAAGCAGAGCTAGAAAAGGATTATTTTGTTAAATATTTCAGAGTTCTATTTCACATCTCTGCCTTGTTCTGCCTACAGATGTCTGCTTGGGGCAATCCCAGTTACCAGCAGACATCTAATGAGAAACCCTCCTGTAGTATTTCTGTTGATTCAGTGGTAGGGTTTGAAGTCTATGTGATTGTCCCCGAAGGCTACACAGACATCAGTTTCCTACACCCCACCTCCAAAAAAATACTCTTCTCATGCTCTCAACCCTTGGTTAAGACCCGACCATGCTAACTCAACAGTTTCCAGGTGTATAAAAAGATTAGTGGATGTTGTAGCTTTGCATGTCTGGGTTCTGGTGGAGGAGGGTGCTGCAGGGGCAGCTTCTGCAGGGAGCAGCCAGAAGCTTCCTCCAGGCCCCACAGAGCAAACACCAGCCGGCTCAAGGCTGGAGTCACTGCTGACCAAGGCCGAGCCCATCAGCGCCGGTCACAGCACCTCTGGGAATCCCCCTGAGGAGAAACAACCGCAAGCGGCCGCTTTGTGCCCCAGAGAAGGGAGTGAGAAGGGGGGAGAGACTGTGCAGGCACCAAGGGCAGGGAAGGGGGCAGGAGGCGCCCCAGGGGCCGCAGAGAAAGATGCCCCTGAGCCCCTGGAGAAACCCATGGTGGAGCAGGTGTCCCCCCACAGCCCATGGAAAAGGCCCAGACCCCACCTGCAGCCTGTGGAGAGGCCCCAGGCTGGAGCA
>VZTU01017541.1:895-18537 GCA_013400835.1 Zapornia atra | reverse complement strand
CCCCCAGCCTGTCCTGACTCCAGCAGTTATTCCTCCCCAGGTGCCAGACTCTCCACTTGCTCTTGTTGAGCCTCATCTGGTTTCTCCCTGCCCAGCTCTCCAGCCTGTCCAGGTCTCTCTGGATGGCAGCGCAGTGTCCTGTGTGTCACCCACCCCTCCCAGCTTTGTATCATCAGCACTTGCTGAGGGTGGGTGCTGTTCCCTCAGCAGGGTCGTCAATGAAGATATTGAACAGAACTGGACCCAACAACAAACCCTGGGGAACAACACCTGGGAAGGTGAGGGATGACCTCACTAAGCCTGAGATACAGACTCAAACTGGTTTTGGTCCCAGAAGCTCCATTTCCTGCCTGCAATAAGTGCTGTTGGTGGCAGCAGCCAACATGGGAAGCCTCCAAATACTTCAGAAAACGATGGAACTGATGCCTGGCAGTTCACCTCCATGGCCTTCCACCCACGTTAGCATTGCTCCCTCACTCTCCTGACTTTCCTTCTCCCTAATGGTTTCCTTCCAAATTTATAAGCACCCTGGAAAGCAAACCAACACAATACATTTAAGGAGGGATGACTCCCTCTCAGCAGGTGGAGCCCGAAGGGATGAGTGGGTTGGAAGAGGAAAGCAAACACATTTTTCAGCTTGGAGCTGTCCCTCCCCCCCACTCTGTGCCTACTCACTGGATTATCCCTGTATTAGCACTGAGAATGCAATAGGAACCTGACAGTTGCTGGCCCATGTTCTTAAATCACAGAGCAGTTGTGTGTCTGCCACATAGGCTGCAAAAGCTGCATACACCAAAGAAAGGGCCACACACACATATAGAGGGCACAGCTAACAATACAATGCTTACTTCTCTCACCCCCTTTCTACACCCCTCCTAAGTTAAGACATTAATTTATTTATCTATTTTGAAGAGGAATAGAAGCAAAAGAAGTGTGAGTATCCTATTAGGAAGGAATGCATTTAGCAGCAGCACGTATCCATGGACACCACTAACTGACATCCTCTGTCATCATAAGCACTGTGAACACTGAGGGTAACCACACAGGTGGTATCTTTATTTCACAAGATTAAAGATACAGTACAAAATGAATCTGTACATCTTTCTATTAACAGAATGTTTACACAATTATATTACATTTGACCAGCCTTTATACTGATTTTAAATACAAAATAAATTTACAAAAAACTCCTACAAGACCCTTTAAAGAACTGCAGCTGATAAAAACAAAGGGTTCCCCCCCAATAGTCCCTATTTGCCATATGCATTTGCAGTAGTTCAAATCAAACTAGATCTTTTTTAGTTTAATAGTCTTCAAAACAAAAATAGAATTTCAGTTCACTGTTGCCTATCTAGAAAGGAAGTAACTTGCAAAGGTGAGTGTAATCCCCTTTTATAGGCCAAAGCTAGCATATAATAGGTGGAAACTAGATAATGCATAGTCTTAAAAGTCCTTTCACAATCCATGTTTTAATGTTCTTCTCCAAAATAAGTAACATTTGATAGCTGGTTTTTTAACTTAACAAGAGCAGCTGACTTACAGAAGATAGCTAAAAAGTAAGACTGGCTCCCAGAAGCCTCATTGGGATGTTTGTATCAAAGGCCTTATCTGCTATTATACTGTCCAACGATAGACACTATGAGGGAAGGAAAATTACTTCAACAGACAACTCTGGGCCAAGTTCCACCAGTGATGAACTGGAATCCTGTTTTCTCAACAGCTAGTATGTTTGATTAATTATTTGAGGTGCAGAACAATGTTTTCCCCCCACTCCTTCCATAGTTTTCTTGCATATAAAAACTCCCACTGACAACAGTTACTGCTCTGTAATTCCATTCTCTGTGCAGGGAAAGAAGAGCATGTGCCTGGGAAGGTTAAATTAGGCAGGCTCTGGTCTACCTTACTACAGGTGAAGAATTTTTCCACTCAAAGCATGCTGAACAAACCCAGAAAGGCTTCTCTTAAGTTTTCCTTCTAAAACACTCCTGCACATAAACTCTTAAGACAATCTTTGTGCTACCAAAAGGGAACAGTACTTCACTGCAATAAGCTGAGCAACCCAGCTCCTTCAGGAAAAAAAGCTGGTTGATAAACTGAGTGCACAACAAGGAACATATTGCTAGTAAGAGTTAAAGATACTCCCCTCAACATCCAAGTTTCAGAACAGAGTAGCAAGGGATTGTCAGAAAAAACTGAAAAACTCATGTTGTAGACAACCGATTTAGAAAACCTAGTCGTTTCTTTAATCCCTGAGTTAAGTTGTCATTACTTATTGTAAGTATGTTTTTACTGCTACCACTTCACTCAAATGAATGTCATCTGAAAAAGTTAGTGGCAGCAATTTGGTGGAAGGGAAGAAAGCAGGAGAAAGACTTCCTTATTGCTTCTTCAGAAAGCAGTTCTTTAAAGCGAAATAACTTGCTGATCTTCAAAAGCATTTTTCTTCTGCTGATTTCTTGGATATTAAAAAAAAAAAAGAATGTATCAGGCTCAGTGAAAGTCAGCTTTAAGACTGTCACATAGCAGCAGTAAGAGATTCTCATGCAAACAGGATAGAGCTTGTAGATTTTAGTTCTAGTCGATCAAACGAACAAAATTTAATAATGCAGTAACGAAACTGTCAAACACCCTAAGAGACCACTACCAATGAACCAATGGCATTCAGCTGAGAAAAAAAAACCCATTTGCCATATAATCTTTAATTTATTCATGCCAAGATATAAAGAGCTATTAAGTGACAGAGGCAAAAATACTTCAGAGGGAGTGTTCAGGAGTCACAGGTACCTTCGAAACGCAGCTGGGGAGTGCTGTACATGTTAGGCGCTGTATTTAAGTTCAATACTGTTCCACCTGCTAACGATGATTGAGGCTGAACAAGACATTCCTCCACCACATGCTGTAACCCTCCAAGCTAAAAGATTTGTCTTCACATAACCAGCAGAAGCATTTTGAAGTACTGAGAAGTGCTACCTATGTTTTAATACTAGTCGCTCGTGACATTTCAGTCTACAAGAGAGTGGATTGCTTATCTTCCCTCCCAGACTACAGATATATTGTGCAGTGGGCTCCTTGCACATGTTCTGAGTATGGAAACATACACAAAACATCAAATCTAAATAAAGCATGTTGATATGCTGCTGCCAATCCACTGGAATAGTGTTTGCACAAAAGGAAGCCCTGAACCCTTTAAACACAACAGCTTTTGTCAGAAAGCAGCTAAAGCCTCTTCATTGGCATTTCATTCAGCTCTAAAACAGCATATTCAAAGGATTTAATGCTAGTACAGAAGCAAGTATTTAACTGCCACTGGCAAATAAGAACAGAAACTGCTGCATTTTTTGACTTTAAGCTACTCCCCCTCCCCCCCCACCCCACTGCTTCACACTCTCAACCCCTGAAATTGAAGTTCAATGAAAATCATTACTAAGTAAAGATTCTTCTTGCAGTCTAAAAACATCAGTCCACAGGTTGTCTTCTTTACACTCATTAAAAGGCCTTTGCACTGACCTGGTGGTATCAAGAAGCCATAAACCATTAGTCTTCCTTCTCTTTGGATTTTCTTGTTACAAGGAATCCTCAGGTTGGCACAGCCAGAGGCATTATTTTGAGTGTCTCATGTATGCCAGGTAGAAGAGATGTAGGCAGCAATCAGAGCACTGCTGTAATCTAACATACAGCTTTTCTCAGTCTGCCCAACTCTAGAGTAGCATTGCTGGCACAGGCCCACACCCTACTGTAGAGCATGTGCATCTTTGAGGGCCTTTTCTGCAGATGCATTAAACAGATGCACTCATGAGATACCAAACACACACACACACACACTTCCTTCTTGCAGTACAGATCACTGCAAGATCAGGATGGCTGAAAATTAAACACACAACTTCCACCTCCAAAACCAACCAACAAAACAGTAAGCTAGCTCACCAAGATTCCTGGCTCTGTCCTTTCTCCACTGTCCACAATAATACTGGTGCTTTCTGCAATCTAGACTCTGCCTCCTTGCAAAAGCAAGTTTAAGTGATTTAGGAACACTACTGATTTGTTCTTATGCCATGAAGTATTGCAGAGGACACAGGCTCCAAAACAGTTTTAGAAGGACACTGTATGGATAGTTTTCAACTGATAAGCTTTACAGACCCAATCTGTCCCAGTCTGCCTCTTGGGCTACGTGTCTGCTGAGAACTGTCTAGTCTAAGGGGAATAGAAGAAAATACTCAAAGCAAAAAAGCACAAGTGAAAAGTGGCATGTTTGCTGGCTTAGTTTTAGGGAGTTGGTAAATAATCCATGTTAAACTATCCAAGATGGCATAAAAGATCAAAATGTAAGAAGCACTAAGAAGTAACAAAATAAGGATTGTAGAAATACTTGGGATGCAGATCAGAATATAAGTTCATACAGCTCTAGTCTTGTTAGAGTTTCAATATTAATTCAGTTTTAGACTTAAATTTGCCATAAAATTATTACTTTTATAGAGGGCAACTGCTATCAAGCAGGCAAAAACCTTCCAATCCTAGCCTTCTGCTCTCTGGGAGATAGAAAGGACTCTAAATAAAGAGGAACTAGATACAGCAGGCAACATTTTTGTAGTAGCACTCTCATGTTTCCATAAAAAAAAAGCCATAGTGTTATTCCATTGGCACTGAAATAACATTCAAATCAGTTTGGAAAGAATTTTCTTATCCCTGAAAAAGGCATCATTCTAAGCAGCTTTCAGACTTGTTTGTTTGTTTTATTAACATCTTTGTGCCTCTTTTTGGGGAGGGACCGTTGATCCACAGTCCTAAATCACAATGGAAATTGTTCCTTTTGGAAAAATCCAGTTCTGTCACTGAGGCTCTTGTTGCTATTGTGGTGGTTGATGCTCTGGTGGTGGTTCTTGTGGAGGCACAGCTGGCCGCAGTCCTGCTGGTCTGGGAATTGCCTGATGCTGCCTTTGTCTGTAAGCTATGATTGTTCCCAGAAGCAAGGCGATAATGGTCATAAGGTAAAGGTCCCATTCAGGCCCCAGCAGCTGGTCCATATCAATATGTGAGAATAGCTCCCTTATCTAAGAAAGAGAAAGTCCACATCATCATGTCAAAGAGCAAGAATGGGAAGTTACTTTGATTTTAGATTTGACTTGGTAACATTTTTTTCTGTACAAGTATCAGTTTTAAGACTTCAGTAGCTCTATTCCTCTCTGGGAAATAAAACCCATATTACACCAGTGACACTGTTAATTTCCAGGAACTAAATGCCAATAAGACTACAAGCCATGTTCTACAGGATGAGTTGCTCTGTTTTCCATTCTAGAGATGAAGGTTCTTGATATGTAGCTTTGCAGCTTTCACTGACAAGGCATTGCAGTACACCATTTAAATCAGACTCCAGTATGTAACTACAATAGGTGTCTTAAAGAGGAGCAAGTACCACCTACACAGAGGCAGTAAACTCATCAGTCCAACCAAGGTGGAAGATTTCAACAGGCCAGCATGAATGACAGAACATTAAGTCCCAGGACAGGTATGTGACACAAAGCTGAGGTTTGCAGATAAAGTACAGGCAAGTTAAAGGGACTTACTAACAGCTTTGAGTGAACTGCCCTTTTATCAGACTTCTATCAGCAAAAGCATTAGCCAAAACACACTTTATGCTTCTCTATTGTACATGATGGTACTACAGTCAGTCAATTTAAAACTTGGATTATCTGTGTTCTGCATACTAGCTTTTGTGAGGCAAGTACTCAATTGATTTTGAGTCTTTTGACCATCTCCTCCTGAAAGGCCTCTGTCTTGAGACTACTAAATTTTGTCAAACTTCACTGGATTCCCTGAACTTGAATTTGCTTTAAGTGGTAGTAACTTCCATATCATTTGAATTTATGAAGCAATCCAAAAGGCATTAAGGTGTCAGAATACTGAGAAATATTTCAGGCACTATACAGTGTGCTGGTTTTGGCTGGGATACAATTAATTTTCTTCACAATAGCTAGTACTGGGCTGTGTTTTGGATTTATGGTGAAAACTGTTGATAACATAGGGATGTTTTCATTACTGCTGAGCAGTGCTTACACAGAGCCAAAGGCTCTTCTGCTTCTCACAACAACCCACCAGTAAGCAAGGGGCTGTGTAGTGCTTGCTGGCTGGGGTTAAATCATGACAATGGAAAAACTTCACCTAAATTCCAGGCAAATTTTTTTTTTCTGTTGAGCAGTGGCACTGAAACTCTGTACAACAGCTAAACTAACATAAATGCCAAGTGTCTCCCCCTTCTTTCACCCAAACAAACACAACTCAAGTAGGACTTATATCTGAATATAAAATGAGAATTAGGACTACAAAAAAAGTATTAATTTTCCTGAACAGTGATTATGTCACTGTAATCATCTGCTGCACTTTGACAGCAGATGGTCATGGACAAGAACAGCCAAACAGGTTAATTAAGGAAGTTCTCTTCAAGGGGAGAACAGCACAGAAAAGCACTCTCTGCACATTTCAGTTTCACACCACTGCACAACTAAGAAATCGGAATCACAGCTTTAACTGTCCTAACATGCAGCAACACAAAACTTTTCAGAAAGCTCAATTTAAGCTCAATTTAACACAAAAGTTTTCAGAAAGCTTCTATTGAAGTAAGATTACAACTCCAGCTTCTTTTTAAAATGGAAACCACATTTGTTGTTTTCCCTTTGTTACTTACATTGATTTCTCGTACATACTGCAAGGAATAAATGACTCCAAGCTTGCAAAGTGCTAGGAAGACTGGAACCTGAGCATCTGGGCTTGCTTCAGCTGCCATGTCATAGAATCGTTTTGCCAGATGAATATCCTAAAGGTAAGAAAAACACAAAGCTCAGTTTTGAAGAACTTGAAAGACTAACTGTAACATGCAGAGGTTTCTGTAAGCTATTGTGCACTGACATCTGAACACAAGGGTTTTTAAATGAAAAGGATTCAGTAAAGCTTCCCCCTTTTTTCCTGAGGGATGTTCACCTTTGCATAGGCAAGTAAAGAGAAGCTTCAATTCGAGGGTGAAGCTATGGTAATTGATGCTAGAATCGAAGCTTGTAAAGGGATTAGCATTAACATATTCAACCCAGGCACTGTAAACTAAGGCACATATCATAGAATCATAGAATGGTCTGGGTTGGAGGGGACCCCAAGGATCATAGAGCTCCAACCCCCCTGCCACAGGCAGGGCAACTGGCAGGTAACTGGCTGTAAAGTCTCCAACACCACATCAAACAGGAAAGACTAAGAAAACACAAGTCAGAGGAGTACACAGCAGCAACTCCTCCCAGTTACACTACAGGATGCCTGCAGAGCAGTGGAGCTTCTAGCCATTTCTACACATAAGACAAAAGCCAAATGCTGAAGCTCACTAAAAATAAGGACAATTTCTTATGGTTTCATGTAACCCAGCAGACATGACTAAATTAATACATTGATTACATGAATTAATCATATCTTAAAAGAAGGTAGGCTGCTCAAAATGAGTATGCAATTACTAGTTGCATTATTTTGGCACATGCAAGAACGTGTTGTTCTGGATTCCTAAAGTTTTAGCTAACTCACAAACAACTTCTTAAGAACTTCCTAAGTCAACTAGGTAGTCTGCCTTCTTTTAGGCAATGTAGTTTGGAAAGGAAATTATGGCCAAGCCTAATTTGAAACAAAAAAATAATCACATTGTTGGTGCTTATGGTTTGTTACTTGAAGATGCACAGAAGTTGTTTTCAAGATGTCATGACATCAAAAATGGATTAAGTGCTGTTTCAGAGGATGAGAACGATCTTGTGCTAAAATACTCTGAGCCTGGATTTGATGTGCATTCATTCTAAGCATTACTCAAACATATGGCACTCTTCTTGCCAGTCTTCACTATTCTGGGCAAATAAGTTTTTTCCCTGTCTGTGCCTTATTTCTTGACATAGGTAAGTGTGCAGTGGATATACTTACCCATTTGCTATTAGAGAATGTATTGGGAAGCAAGCTAATTCCTACTACGTGTTTATATGGTGCCCAAAGCGCTGCAGTGGTTATGGACTTAAGGAAGGTTTAGATTAGATCTTAGGGGGAAGTTCTTTACAGAGAGAGTGGTGAGGGGCTGGAACAGGCTGCCCAGAGAGGTGGTGGATGCCCCATCCCTGGCAGTGTTCAAGGCCAGGTTGGATGGGGCCCTGGGCGACCTTGTGTAGATCCAGGCCTGGAGATTGGTGTCCCTGCCTGTTGCAGGGGGGTTGGAGCTCTATGATCCTTGGGGGTCCCTTCCAACTCAGCCCATTCTATGATTCTACAATTCTATGACTTAATCTAGTATTAGTAAGTGCACTGTCATGAAGCAGACAAGCCTCCAGCTTACTCACCTGCTTGATGCCCAATCCCTTCTCATGCATGTAGCCCAGATTAAACATTGCTTGGGCACTGTGCTGCTGCTCTGATGCCAGCCGATAGTGAATAAATGCAGTTTCATAATCGACATCAGTACCAAAGCCATAAAAATGGTAATCGCCAAGTTTAATCCTTGCAACGGTGTATCCTGTAAAGCAAACAAGGTGAAAACAGCTAGGCAAAGAAAGTCTTTCTGTTCAATATTAAAATGCAATAAGGACTTTAGTATTACTTTCTATAGTTTGTAAAAAAAAAAAAACATTTTCCCTTTTCCCTCTCTCAAATAAAGAGCTTTTTTTTTTTTTAAAAAAAATTGGTTTAGCAAAACCAAACGCAAACAGCTCCTAATTTAAGTCAAGTCCTTTTCCCTGTAATCCTACCAACATTTTATTGCTATTCAGTGGCACCAGTTGAAAAACTGTATCACATTTTTCCACACTCACTTATTACAGAAAAACTTTTAATTTATTATATGGTCATTAAGGGATTCAGCTTTGTTGTTAAAACAGAGACAATGAAAACTTGGAAAAATGAAGTCTCTCATCACTATTTGGTAATGAAATACTTAGTCATTCCATCCTCACAATTTTTAAGTTTGTACAAAAAGCCAGGTAGGTCTGAAGATTTTCAGACAAAACCCTTAGGTTCTATTTGCATGATATAGCTGCTTTTAAGTAAAAAGCTGGTAGATAGACATTAATGTAGATACACCCAGATGAAAGTTACAGACCTCACACGGAGAGATTAAATTCTTAAGTTCAGTTCTGCTTATTTTAGGACTGGATCACAAGCACCCAACTGTAAGCTTGGGTTGGATGGACTTCAAGACTGTTCTTCACCACTGAGGTTTGCTTGCTTTGAACAGGAAATTTGATTTCTTATAAGTGATGAAAAGTACCAAAATCCTAAAGGGTACTTTTAAAATGGAACTATTTTTCCAAGTGGATTTATTTTTAGAAAAGCCAGTGTAAACATTCCTAATGCTGTTTGACACTGCTCTATAACTCCATACGGAATGGCAGAGGAAATGCACTGTACATTTGTGGTTTAGTCCTTTTAGTCTTCATAATCTCAGAATGGCTCAGATCTGCAACTACATTACAATAACATAGTAACAGTGGAACAAAGGACAGGACAGCGGAACAAAGGAACTACCCTATGTGTAATCGAATTAACGTTCAACAGGACAAGGTAAGCTTTCCCTCCTTCCCTCTTTTATAAAACCAGGAAATCAAACATTAAAGGCTCTACTAAAGATATTCTAACTTGAACTGTGAGGTATGGCTATACCTTGAGAAGCTGCTCTGTTCCAGTGAAGCAAAGCTCGAGGGTAGGTTTCATTTTCTCCTACTATGCTGGCTTCTTCTAGAGAAGAAAGTAATTCAGTTAAATAGGAGCATTTTATATGCACACAAGACCAACCCCCCCCTCCATGCTTCTATTCAATCTGCCAACATGAATGAAAAGCTTGAAGTAATCCATGATACAGCACAAACAAGGTTCAACCCATCTGAAACTTGTAACACACCCTTTTCCATATATCTGCCCACATAAGAGGGCATGGTATTATTTTACCCAGAAATATTGCCTACCAAGTCTCTCTCCCATTTGTGAGCTAGGAGATTCTGAAGCATACTTAAGGAATGACAGAAAATGCAAGTCTTAAGAACACACAATTCAGGCTCTGGCAAATGCAGACTCAAATACAAGGCTAAACTATAAACTATTCTAGTTTGACCATCTAAGAAACAAGACCAGTCAAGTAAAATGAAGGTTTAAACTCCTTAACTAGCCAGAGACTGCATATTTTACACAGCTTCTTCAGAACAGAAGTCCTTGTCATAAATTGAAGGTTTGCTTAAGTTTTGGAGTTCAGACTCCAAAGTTCAAAGGATTTGCAATTCTTTTTTCCCCATTTTTATGGGGAAACTATGGTTTCAGCTATACAGCTGACATACAAATTCTCTGTATAAAGTGTATTATATAATTTTAAATTAATCTACAGTTGAGATTCAGATATATCCAAGTAATGACAATCGAATTTTAAGCCAGGGCAAGATGCCATTTGTTTGCAAGAATGAACTCCCAGCCAAGACTGTGATTGGTGTTGCTTTTCTACAGATGAGTCACTAGGGTAACCTTTGTGGAAATTAAGATGTTAGACTAGCCTATCAGCCACCAGTAGCTGGTTTTTGTATTACAATAAGCCTGAAAGCTGGTAATTAGACATCCAGATTTCTCAATTTGAGATCCAGAAAGTTTAAACTAATGGGGTTTGTAATTTCTAGAAAGACTTGTCACTTGTACTTCTATTTGTCACTTGTACTTCTGTTATTTCCCTGTGACCTCAAACTCTTAAAAAAAAAATCCAAATTCTAGACACCTAGTTCAAGTAAGAGACCTAGGACAAGGGTTTTTTTAAAATCTAACAGAACCAGTCACACAGCTCTTCAACCCTGTTTTAAGAGTAGTAAAAATAAAATTAAAAAAAACCAAAACTGGGAGGGGAGGGAAGAGTTCTGAGAGATGACATAAAATCAACAAAGGAAACTGAAGCTTGTATACACAGTAAAAGCCAAAGGTAAGACCAATGCAATTCCAGCATGTTTAAGTAGTCTACAGAAGAAAATTTTCATCACTGCAAGTTTCTAAAGCAATATGTCCCCATCCCTTTTTAAATCTCCTAAGTCAGAATTTAAGTGTATTCTAACTTTTAGGCCAGAAAACTATGATTGAGCAGTAAAGACGACAAGAGTCTCTCTGAAATTCTAACTTAACAGGAGCTATGTAACTCTATCTTCAACTACTCCAGCATTCTACTAAATTGGGTACTGCAGACCAACTTCAAAAGAAACTGTCAGTACAGATTCATGGCCTTACTCTGATCAAGTATGAAAGCAGCATTGCTTTGTGCAACTTCGTAGCCTTGTTCTGCCAGGAGGAGATACTGAACCACAGCTGAATTGGAATCACCATCTTTATAGCTGTTGTAGGCAGTCATTAGTCTCTCAGACCATCGCCCCCGTTCACACACGTTCTTAAACAACTGCAGAGAAAAAAGAAAAGGGAAAAAACCTGGTTGTCAGGAACATCAAAAATTCCAGTGTTGCAAGAGGTAAACTTTTAACATTCAAATGCCTGTTCAAAGTATTTACAAGTCACAGGAAAAACTCGATAGGTTAATTCGCTGCTTAAGACAGGTTCATTTTAAGATACAGGTTGCTAAGCAAATGCATGCCAAGATTCAGATGCTTACTTAGAATTATTCTTAGTGTCAAGTTTTTTTGTTACACTTTAACCCACATCTAAATGAAGAATTCAGTACTTATAAAACACCAAAATTTGGTTTGTATTATTGCATTTAGGTTTTCTTTAAAGCTAATAAAGCAAATACAAGCTTGCCATAACAACATAGAAATTACAGATTTTTCTCATGAGATACAAAGGGGTTTGATAATATATCACCTTTCCTTTTGACAGCACTGACTCTGCAGTCACCAGTGGATTTCAGCTAAGACAAATTTCCTATGTAAGACAGTGTGGTTATACCCAACCTTTTGCAAGTTGATTTATTTGACCTTTATAAATGCATGACCTTACCTCAACAGCAGTATGACACGATCGCATCACTCCAGTGCCAGTAGCATGCATCTGAGCCAGATTATAAAAAGCCAGAATGTGACCACCCTGGGAGGCCAAGTTAAAGTATTTCAAAGCTTGTTTATAGTCTCTCTTGACTCCAATGCCATCTAAAAGAAAGAGTAAGCCATTGCTATTCTTTCAAAAGTTGCATGAAATACTTAAGTCTTTAAAATTACTAAAGAAAACCATTGTGAGAGTGTTATCAAAACCCGAATAAAATATAAATGAAATGCAGTAAGATCACTCTGCATGCAGTGTATCTACACTTCTAATGCCACCTAGTGAAGAGTTACTGAAAGGGATGATGCTTAGACCCAGCAAATAATTTTTTTGATGCCACTTACTGTAATACATGGAACCAAGTTGAAGTTGTCCATCAACCCATCCCTGTTCTGCAGCCTTCTGGAAATACTTTAGTGCTAGCTCATAGTTCTGCAGGAATATTTGATCCAGTCATTAGAGCCTTGCAATACACCATAATTTAAAAGAGAAATTATACATGTGCACATGCATAAGTGCATAGACATCTATATTATAGAACAGTTAGTGAGATGTCCTACTGTGAAATTATTCACCTGGTCAAAATGAGGAAAAAAAAGAAAAGAAATAGTTTGCAATGATATTAACATGTCTTAAACCTGTAGCTATCTCAAAGCTACCATCCTATATAGCACTGTTCTGTGTAACAGAACGGATTCCATGCTCTGTTTCTAGAACAGCTAACTTACAGCCTCACCTCTGGACTAATTCAACTTTCGAATACCTGATTGCACAGGTAAATATAAAAACACTTGACAAGAAAGCTTCTTTCAGGAAAAGCAACAAGGCAAATGAACTCATTAAAAATTTCAAAGCATTCCTCCACTGTCATAAGATACAGAAAATGGGAACAGCTAGGATTTTATTTCACAAAAACATTAGAGCCAAGCTCAAAGAACTCCTGCTAAAAAATAACGTTTTTAACGGCTTCAGCAACTTTTCAAAACTTGTTAGAGGGAACTCAGCACGTTTCACAGCTAACTCTGTCACAATATTTTTTTCATATTACAGATCTCCTTATGCAATTTTCACTGTAACAGGTCTCTTTTCAATTAAATCTCCTACAGTACTTCCATCCAGAGAAAGTTTGTTGACAACAAGAAATGTCAAAAGCTTACCACTGGAACCCCTCTTCCGTAGAGGTAAGCCATTCCTAATCCACTCTGTCCAACTGGGTTACCCTGAAAAAAACAGGAACACACTTCTGCAAAGAAAGGCAAAAACTACAGCTGTGTCTTTCAAAATTGGTATGTCTTTAATATCACTAAACCAGATAATGCTTAAGATTAGATTCTCTTTGTAACTTTGCTCCTAGTAATAGTTATTTAGTGGGAAAAAAAATAGCATCTTCAGTAACTTTTATTCATTAACTACAGAAGTGATTAACAAGAAAACCTTTCAACACGAGCTATGGAAGTCTACTGTGCACTAGCAAAATATTGTATGAGATATAGAACCTACACCCCTAGAAAGGTGGGGCACTAACAGCTTATTCATTGTTAGTTCTTCCAAGTTTGTGATGGTCTGGATGCTACAGAAGCTCTTGAAACAGCTAGAGAAACTCTGAGAATCCACCTTCATTTAAAAGGCAGATTGGTGGCTCTCCTGTGGGCTGCATTACTGACCACTGTGGTATTCCTTCAATGCCAGGGCAGGCAGTGGGGCACATCAGAAGCCTTCAGTGAATGTAGGAAATCAGCAAACTGAGACACCCTTGCTCTAGGACAGAGGGTAGAACAGCAACCTAGTTGTGGAATGCAAGAACCATGAAGGCAGTTGTCTTATGACAGTCCCTTCAACACTTCACCTACTGTGTTTCACAGGCTGAACATCTTTCCTTGAGGTCTACTCATGCTTTACCTGTACAAAGGCTACTGTAACAGATAGGTCAGAGACAGACACAAGGTATTAACAAACACTCCAATGAGATGAGAGAAAACCATTATATATTCACTGACTGCAAAACAAAACCACAACAGCATAGTATCAGTGCACTGCAAATTTCTGTGACAAGATGATTTAAGTGTTATTTTTAATGAATTTGAACAGAATTGCAAGCTGTTTAGGTGGAGAGTATTTTATACCAATGCCAGCGTTCATGAGAGTTAGACTCCTTGTGCTGAATACAGCTTTGTGAAGCACCATGACCAGAACAGGAGGCAGTTCCTGACATAAATAGGCAGGGTTTAATTATGGGATAATCTGGGATAGAAACTCAGAGTAGATGTGTGGAAGTGAACAAAAAGAAGCACTTGCAGTATTTCTAATCAACTTTCTAGTGCATATGCTGTATTTCTAGTTTACAGATAAGCATACCATATCAGCAGCTTTCTTGAAATAATGAAGAGCTGTTTCATTGCTCTGAGGTACAACATCACTTCCTTCTGAGTACATCTGAAGGAGAAAAGCATTATTGAAGAACAGCTGAAGAAGTGAGTTTAGCATGGGGATCATGAAGCATCTTCACTCTGCATATGAGAGGGAGCCTATTGCACCATTAGACTATTCCAACTACTGCATTACTGAATCATTACAGAACTTGCCTGGAAGCAGAACACACATCTCTGTGCTGTAAAATTCAGATGGCTTGATTGCCTAATGGAGAATGAACTGCCATAAAATTAAAAAGCTTTCATGAAAATACCCTTTGGTTTTGAATTCTACCAGTGTGCAGTGAAGAATACATAGGAGAAAATCTAAGACCAGTGAAAGCCAGACCATACTGGCAGTTAAAATACTTCTTGAAAACAAAGCAAAAACTGGTTACTGAATTCTATTCACTTCAGCATCTATTAGATGCAAAACACTCAAGTAGTAGAGAAAGCAGGAACCTGCAATTTCTCATGTCAGCTGCCTTGATCAGCACATTATACTGTTTTTTCTTGCTCTAACGACTTGAATTTTGCATCCTCTACTGCAGTGGCAGCCTGAAAAAGATAAGCTAGAGCTGCTGCTTATTGCAGCCTAACCTTACAGGGTATTCAAATGGAGTAATAAGGATTTAGCTCCTCACAGGGTGAAGGTAGCCTGCAAACCAGATCCTAGGCAAGTGACCTAAATACCTTTTTAAGTAGTAACACATTATCACCACAAATAGCACCTTGTCAATCATATTTTAGTTTTAAAAAAGAACATAAATTTGAGAAAACTGATACAGATGCCTTCACCCTTTTACTTCCTGAATGAAGTATTTCCCACTAGGCAAAACTACAAAAAACCTAGCTTTTCTCCAGCACAGTGTGGAAAAAAGCATAACAGCCTACTCAGAGTTTTGAACTCCACCACAGCAGAAGCAGGACATTTAGGTATTCAACTATTTAAACTAATCAAGAAAAAATCTAGCTCAAGAGTTGTTTAGAAAAAAAAGACAAGTTCCTAGGAGCAATTAGAAAATTTAAACTAAAAAATTTAAACTAGACATAATAGACTAAGATAATAGACTAAGATATTAGAATCCTGCAGGACATTTCAAAACAGTAGCAAAACAGAAGTATGTAGATTCTAGCATTCAAGTTTTAGACTGCCTGATATTAGAAAGCAGGAAGTATTTGTTACTCTTCATTGAAAGGCAGTCAACTTGCTTATTTTTGAGAGCAATCATATCTTACCTTTCCTAGAAAAGCCATGGCATGTGAATTGCCAGCATTAGCTGCTTGATTGAAGTACTCAAATGCTCGCTGTAGGGAAGAAAACAAGTATTTTAGCCACTATGACTACAATTTCAGTACCTTTTCTGCCAAATGGAGCACAGGTGAGTAGATTGTTTCCAAAGTTAACTCATGCCCAGAAGAACCTGTTACCAATTCCACTTAACTTAATGTATTTAACTGGGTTCTCCATTTAATCAGAATATTGAGAGGCAATCCCTCTCAGCATATTCCAAAAAGCAGAGGAAAAAGACAACTGCTACTATGAACAAGCTACACAGGTAAATCTTACTTCCTTTATTGTACGTCCAAACCCTGTTTAGAAGAGGAGACATCTGCCAGTTCCTACTCCAGTTTTACACAGAGCTTGGTTATACTCATTCTGACCACTGGATATAAGCTTTGAACCCTTATAGAGCAGTCATCTTAAAGTATTTTAAATGTGATTATCATGAAATAATTTCTGTTTCATAGCTGATTCTGAAATAATCCTCAGCTCTCCATTTTTTTCCAGTACATAGTTTAAGAGGTTAGCTACTTTTACTTCTGTAAGCAGAAGCTAGGTTGGCTTACATCAGCAGAAGTTCTGTTTTCTGTGCACATTTAATATCCTTAGTATTGAAAGCTGTGCTGTTTTGTCTATAGATGCAAACTATTCTCACAAGCCACATGAAGTAGACTGTCATTGCTAAGGCACACAAAGTGCTGCATGAAAATTTCATGATGTGTAGAAAAGCTCAGCCAGTTTTGAGTATTACTTGATGAAAACCTGGTCTTTATTTTTGACTTCCTAATTTCTAAGATTTTTAGTCTCAAACTAACAGCTTAAGAAAGTCAGCTCCACATACTGTTTGCAAAAACGTTATGTTTTATTGAACAAGACTACTGAAGCCATTAAATACCTCATGGTGGTACTTTAACAATTGTGCTTCACTGTGGCCTCAGCTATACTTTCTCCCCCTCCATCAAGTATAACCTGCATCAGAGATACACAGAAAGGGTACCTGATGATTTTGCTCTACTCCTCTTCCTCCATGCAAGTGCAACTGTCCAAGGCCAACCTAAAAAACAAATTTTACACTGCAAATAAGTATTATTTTTTCCCTAGGGAATGTCTTTTTCTACTAACACAGATGCCAGTGAGCTAATCATAGGCACAAAGACAGGCAATATCAGAGTTAAAAGATGCCACAAAATACAAAGGCACAGATTTGCTTCAATAACTACAGCACAGTCCTATTCTTTCCACATAAGCGTAAGCAGAAATTTATCCTGGGTGAAAGTAACCTGACTGTCACATATAGAAAATTATAGCTGTTCACTTGAATTCTGCCACCTAATTCTTAAGTCATATACGACCAAGTTGAATTGTGACAGTTTGCCTATATTAGTGTCCTTCCCTCCTGCATTATGTGTAGGAGAGGTCCAGCCTGCACCATGAAGAAGCCACGTAGAACAGAAGCAGCAAGAAATTGAGGTTGCCTGTCAGGGCCAGTTCTTTTGATTAAACCTTCCTCCACAGCACCTAAAGCTATCCTTAAACTAGTCTAACCAGGTTTCTAGTAAAGGCCTCTTTCCCAAGATACTAAGGGAAGTTGTATTTATTTTCCAGAAGAGTTTGCACTTTTTGTCCAAGTTCTACCTTAAACACACTAAAATATAAGCCTCTTATAAAAATGAATCAGGAAATAGCACCCAGGTCAATTCAGGAGGAAGAGAAAACAAAAGCTCCACTGCCTTTTTGTATTTCAAAGCTTTTCCTGTAATTTTTGAAGACCTCTGCGTGCTATCACATGAACTCAATCTTACCTGTGCTTGCACATCTCCTTTCTCTGCTAAAAACTGGTAATACTGAATCAAGTCTTCTTCTAGCATCCCACTGGCCATTCCTGGATTTTCTACTTCATCTGCTAAGCGAATTCGCTGAACCACTGTGCCACCAGT
>VZTU01017538.1:0-18338 GCA_013400835.1 Zapornia atra | reverse complement strand
TTGCAATTAGCTTCCTAGAATAAAACTTTTAAGCTTGTTGATGGTTTCTAGGGAAAGAAGTAAAGTAACTTGAAAAACAGCAAAACAAAAGATTAATAAACGCACAATGAAATACAAAGCTGTGTTGGCAGGGAAATAGACAAAGGGTTCATTTTTCAAAATGCATAAGGAATGAGCAGGCTCATACCTACTTTCAGATATAATATCAGAATCTCAGGGCTTAATCTCCTGGCAAGTAATTTAGGTTACAACAATCAAATCAAGTCAGCATTCCTAAAGATAAGCTAAAATGACAAATTAGGCTTTTTTTTTTTCCCCTAGACCTCTGCGATAACATTAATCATGTAGCCGTGGCTTACTCATGATCCGTTCTTTGATGTTCACAATGCATTTCTGCTGGGAGACTTGAAAGAAATAAAGATAATTTTGATTTATTTTTGGAAGGTGTACTATTTTAATATAAAAAAGCCAGAAAAAATAGTGATAGAATATGACTAATACTGAAAAAAACCGGTCCTTGTTTCCTTCCTTGGTAGAGGATCAGTTTAGAAATATCATTTGGGAACTCCTTAAGACTAGAGAGAAGTAATTCAGCAACAATATAAAAAGAGAGAACAGCAATGTTACTCGAACATACCATGGAGAAAAAAAAAAAAGGAAGTGTAAGAACATTTTATTATTTATTTCTCTAGTAATAAAAACACTGAAGTACAAAGCCAAAGTTCACAACACACAGAATATTCTTCAATGAAATTTGGGTAGGTGATTCAGTGATTGAGTCTCACTGATTTTGTAAAATAGCATGAGGGCATTGTTTAGTAAAACCAAACTGAAAATTCTAAACACATTTCTTTTTCCCGAGTCATAGAATGAATACAAACCGGGATATTGAGTAGAAGTGATTTGCTTAATTTCTATGATACAAAAGGGGTTCCTAAGTCAACCTTGTTATTCTGCATCAGTGTCCCAAGCTGATTACAGAGAGGAAATGTACGCAGTTACAATCCAATGAATGATCCTCATTCTCATCTTTGTGGAAAATATTGTGAATTATTCATAAAAAAAGCTTCATCAGAAGGGGAAAAAAAAAAGAAGATGGGTTATTTTTTACAACATTTCACTTATGTATTTTCAAAGGAGGAAATGTAATGCTAGGTTTGAGGTTTTCAATATTTATAGAGCCAAGCCCATAGTTATGACTATGCATGTATATTCTTAGAGACTCAGTTTACAATGTAATGTACACTGTGATCCAACATAATTTAGTATATCTCAAAAGAATGCATGATTTACTAGCCCTAATGAATGTAGTACTTCAAGCCTTCTTCCATCTGGACTTTTGTTATTCTGCAGTACATTTGAGAACTATTTGGGATTTGACTCTGTTGCCACATGATATTTCATATAATTTCTAAAGAGATTTTTTCATTTTGAAGAACTCCTGATTAATGTCTTTGTTTGCCCAATTCCTTCTGCTGGCTCTTAATTGTTTCCTGTATTAACATTTTTAATGAATTTAGAGCCAAAGTCTATTAAAAAAAAAAGAATCTATAACTCCATAGTAAAAGTTGACAGACTTGGGGTTTTTCTAATCCCTTTAGCTGCTCAATTCCCAGGATTCCTGGTTGACAGCAATTTTTTTGTCCAATTTCCTGTGAGAAAATCCAAATTTCCCTCATTAAGCCTAGCTAGGACCTTGTGTAAAGTGATAATAAAATATTGCACTGCTTATAGAACATTTCACACATTCAAAGCTTTGGGGAAATAGTAACTAATTAAATGAGTTGGACCTTCTTGTTGTTAATGTTGTTCACAGAGCATGCTCATTTCTGTCTTGATTGATCTTCCGATGTGAATAACAAAACGACATTTACTGCATCTTGACAGAGAATTTGTCAATTTTGAAATAGTTGAGAAAATGTTGAAGTTGACAAACTGAGGGAAAATATAAGAAATCAAATGTAAATCTCAAGGCCCATCAGCTAGCAGTACTACATTAGTCTAGCCACATTAGTGAATTGCAAAGGATACACCAGCCTTGTGTTAACCTCTTAAATATTATGGTAACAAAGGAAGTGGTAAATAACATCCCAAGCATTTATTTAAAATACCGAATGTCATTTATCTTTTCATTATTTCTTTTTTTTTTCCCACTAAACACACTTCAGAACTATCTTAAGCCAAACAAACAACATGTTTTACAGGTTTATTGGTAATTTACAGCACTGCTGAGAGTGGCTGAAATGAGATTGTTTACCTTTTTGTAGAAATTATTTCAATCACACAAAAAATGGGTTAAGATCATTTTTATTTTGCCTTCAATTTTTCTACCCCAGACCTTTAGGAAGACTGTATCATAGAATCATAGAATGTCATGAGTTGGAAGGGACCCCAAGGATCATAGAGCTCCAACCCTCCTGCCACAGGCCCGGATCTACACAAGGTTGCCCAGAGCCCCATCCAACCTGGCCTTGAACACTTCCAGGGAAAGGGCATCCACCACCTCTCTGGGCAGCCTGTTCCAGCACCTCACAACCACATCCTGAGAGTCCATTTCTTCTACTATTCTTCCTGCAATGCTATGACTGAACCTTCTCCAAACTGATTCTGGATTTGGTAGAGGTAACTGATCCACAAAGTTTTTGAGTTGATTTGCTGATGGGGAAAATAAAATGTCTGAGCTGCTACTTGTAATGTAGTGTCATGGGGAAAAAAAAAAAAAGGTCAATCCTCTGCCCCATGACGCTGCAGATAGCGTGGAGCTTAGCATGAAATTCAAACGGGTCTGCAATATACCTTAGTTTCGAAACAGAGATAGAAATCAGCAGTAAGAGAGCATTGAACTCCAGAAAGAGGCAACAAAAGGTTTAGCTACACATAATGTTACTATAGAATGTAGAAAAGACTCGTGTTTTGGTACTATTTTCTTGTAGCCAATCTAATAGCATAACATCTCTCTGATGATGTGTTCTTTGCTTACCCTTTAGACATGAAAGTCCAAACATAATAGATCAAAAAGTAGTTGTGAAGCAGGTATTAAGGATGCTAAGAGGGTTGGCTACACTAATGAGTTAATGTTTTTTACCTTTTAGGCTTGTACCTATTGTATCTAAGTGTAATTAATCCCATTGCAAGTAAAAGGAGGACTAAAGTCTTGACACATTAATCAAGAAGGTTCTCCTATTTAGGGCTAAAACAAATCATTCTATTTTCAGGCTAATGAACAGGTGGCTGCTAGTTTGGAGTTATGTCTAAACATATAACTCAAGAATCAGGGCAGTACTATGGAATACAGGAGATACTTATTGAAAAAAAATAAGCATTTCAGTGATAGTATTTTGAGACACCATAAGAAGACTTGTTTTCATTTAGGCTTCAGGTATTAAAAGATTACTGTGATTCCACATGTCTTTCCAAACCTAAGGGTTTTATTTGTGAGGACTTGGATGTAGGTGACACGTTGGCATGTGAAATCATTACCATTAAACATTTTGGTCAATATATATGAAACATTGGCAAAAGAAATAGATGTGAAAAACATAAAAGGTACTATGGTTCATGAGCTTTTTCATTAGGAAAGGGCAAGAAGACAAATAATGCACAAAATTATTTAAAAGGATGTTAAAATAGGAAAGTGAAACACGTGAAATTATCGCAAATTGTTTCATATACTTTTGTTGCTGAGCATAAAAAGACATCAATTATTACATTAAATCACTGCATTTTACAATTAGCAGCAAATGCTCAGCGTGGAAAATTACAACTTTTCTAATAAAGCAAACAGATTTATAAGTGACTGTAAGAGTATTATTGAGGAAAGCTTTGTATAGCATAACTATACTAACTACAGCAGATCACAAACACAGAATCACACAGAATCACTAGGCTGGAAAAGACCTAGGGATCCACCTGTACGGTGAAGGATGGGACAACCACAAAATCATAGTAGTATTTCTTTTTCCATCAAATTCTGCCGGTACATTAACAAATATAAATGTTGTATGAGTTAACTAGCCAAAATAATGTCAAAGTAACTTAAAAAAACCCACAAGACAAAACAAAACAAAACAAAAAACCCCCAACTATGAATAACGGTAGCTAAACCGATCTTTTAATGAAATTAATGACTCCTTGCAGACATGCAAATTCAAAATATCATTTTAAGACAGCTAAATATATGGGAGTTTTATGAAAGAAAATTATTTGCAAAGTTTCAAAACCTATCCCAGTTTATGATTTTATCCAAAACTATTTTTACTGTGATTTAAAATTATTTTCTTTGTAAATCAATGTTTTGGTTATTAACCAGAGAGATGAGCCTGAAAATGAAAATGAAAATGTAATTATAGACACCCAAGAGAAAAATACTTTCTTTCTCACAGGATAGATGTGTTCTGATTTTTTTGATAGTATAGTCATATTATTCTCAGATTACTGAACTAAGAAAAACTGCAGTGAACTTGAATTGAAATTATATAGCTGTTTCAGCAGACATTGAAGTGCTAGCAAAAAAATCTATAGAAATACAGCTGTAATTAAGAAAGCTAATGGAAAACTTGTATAAGAAAGACTCATAGTTTTCCAGAATTGGTGCCTAATGTTTGAAAAATACACTGAATGGTATTTTGAGGTCATTCACAAATAAGATCAAGCATGCCAGTACTGCAAGCGAGTTTAAGAACCTAAGTATCTATTTTGTGTCTGTTAGCAGATCTCATTAACAATTAGATCACTCTAACAAGATCCTACTATTGTTTGAACACCTGGCAAAAGAAAGAGTATTAGTAGAGATGGTTATCCAATTTCCTCATTCATATTCAAATTGCTGAACAAATGCTGAATCTTAGCGTGAGCATTATTTACCATTTTTTATATGATTCGTGTGATCCTTATCTTCAAGCAGAACATAAATCTATAAATGTGGCCTTTCTTATAAACAGGTAAGAAGGTAAAAATCCTCCTTGCTCAAACACTTAAATAGAAACAAAATACCAGAAGTTCAGCTCAGTGAAAAACAACCCCCTTCCAAAAAAACTATCTTGTGTAAATCTCCAAATAGGTCTTTGAGAACATTGTGAGTGAGTTAGTGGCACAGATCAACTTGGGATTTTTCAGAAACAATAAATGCGGTTTTAAAGGTGATATCTCTTAATTTATAATGTAGAAATTCAGCAGCCACCAGCCTAATGGAAGCAGCCATACAGCTTTTACTTGCCATCTACTTACTTACTACCAGCTTTATTAGACCTTTCATACCAGTGAGGCATTAGGTATCAGTCTATTCTGTAATATTTCACCTCTTTCCAATCTCCATGTATCATACTTCCTAATATAAATGGCAAATCCGTGTACACTGGGTTTAATCCAGTCACAGACTACATAGAATACTTACTTTAATTTATGAAGTAACTAACCTTGTATTATAAGGCATTATCACACATTCTGGTTTTGTAGACACAGATCATGAAGGTCAAACTGTCTTACCTACTTTGCACAAAGACACTGAGCTTTGACTGCTTTTTACAAGTAGTCCTCTTGAAATGTGCCTAACTCTACTCTCAAACTATCAAAAGGCTTTAGCATTTTTCTTCCTCCCTCCAACCTGAGGAAGGGTTGCAGCCAACTGTGAGACCAAGATCTCTGAGGCAACACATGTGTCCAGATGGCTTGCCAGTCAGGCAGCTGAAGTCCATATTCCACAGTCCAAATTCTACTTCTTTCCGTTTGCTATTTCTTGCCCCCAGTTCTGCTAAATAGGCAAGAACAAATACTAAATAAAAAACCCCAAATAACTAAACAACCCCTCCCCCCAAAAAAAAAGCCCTGAGAAAACATAACCTTTTTTTCAAGAAACCAACTCAGATCCAAAGCTACTAAGATATAGAAAAAATACAAAAAAGGTTGATTTAGTGTTAATATTGCTGTGTCTGTTACAGATACTCTTTTCTTAAAGTTTCCTCTCAGTATTATGATCATCAAACAAAAAAATTCAAGGGCAGAAAGCTGATTTAGAGATTCTTGGATACACTGAGATGTGGAATTAAGGTGACATTATAAAGGCTAACATGCTTTAATTACAGCGGCAATGTCTAGTATGCACTTGCATTATTTTCCTAGGAGGAAAATGTTTATAATTTAAGGAAATTTATCTTCAAAGAAAAATATCCTTCAGAGACACACATGCTTAGTTAAAAATATATGTCCATAAAGAATTGTATTGAATGATTCACAGATGTGAGAAGCCAATATATTACCAAATTTTAACAAGGAAATTGTGTATTAGCATAATTCATTCTTGCTAAATTTTCACTAACATACACAGAAGACAAGAAAATTTCCAAATACTGATAAAGAAAAGCAGTAGCACAGTACCAGTTGCAGAAATTGGTAAAATCTGAAGAATAAAGGAAACATTTCAGACATTCTTTTGAGTGAGATATATATATATATATAAATAAAATGTAATCTCTACTAGGAATTTACCTGCTGTGTCAAAGATGTTTCTGTTCACACTGTGAATAGCATTCTTCCCCCCTGAGGTTATATTAGTGTTTGATTTACTTATATTTTCCTGTGCCATTTAAATATAGTGATTGAATCAGCTATTGAGACATCACAAAAAGCAAATAACTTTTTGACTTCCTTAAAAGAAGTGAGCAGTAAGGAAAATTGCTGGGGAGAAACAGCTCTCACGAGAGGATCTATGTTGGTCATGGGATATTCCCAAGATAGAAACAATTCCAGCTTCAAAGACCTTAACACCAAAGAGCTGTCCCATCAAACGATTCTAATCATCACATAACCTGAAAGCAAACAGCCTCTGGCATGTGAGATGTTTCACATACACAGTTGTAGGAACATTTGGAACAGTAGCAGCACATTTTGCAGGTAGTGATATTGAAGTTAAGACTGAATGGCATAGTGTCTTATAACAAACATCAGTAGCAACAGTGCAAGATGTTCAGGATCATGAATACACATTTTGAACATCAGCTGCATCTTTATGACAAACAGCAAGGTGGGTTGGCCATATCATATAGTGGCATTCAAGTCACAATCATTCAAGTCTCAGGAGCAAAGTTTCACTGCCAAGGTGAATCCTGAGTGGTGGTTTTAGTAACATGACCTAAAAATTTCATCCAGCCCACAACTTCCTCCTGACTGACTCTATCCCTGCTTCCCAACATCTGCTCCAGATGGTGGAGTGTCTTTTTCTGTTCCAGGAAACAGAGATATCAATAACAAATCTGTATCTTGGACTTTAAGGTGAAAGGGACTGGTTCGTGCCCCTTGTTTGATAAACCTTTCTTAGTTTTGAAGAAGAACAGACTGTTCATCAGACAGCACAGGTTCAAGTGTATAAGCCAGTTTTAGTCTCCAGCCAGTTTTAGTACTCCCATACTCACTATAAGATAGGAGTAGCTATTACTGGTTAGATGGAAACATTTCTCTCTTCTCTGCCTCCCCATCAGTCTGCTCGCCAAAGAAAAAGCAGTAAGCTTGAGAATACTTTGCTGGTGTTTCACAGCATAATTGCTGTGATTATTTACTAACAAATTGGGCTCCATACTGCAGTGAAGAAGGAAAAGGAAACATGACATATTTTTCCAAGACAAGTTCTTCATGTTCAAAGCCCTCGGTCATCTCTGTCCAGAGACTGTTGTATAACAACCACCAGCACAGCACAGTCTGTTAAGTAACTTTACAACCTCAATCATGGTGCCATGACTATGTTTTTTCTACGCCAGAACAAGTGTGACTCCTAATGGCTTGCAACATTAACAGAGCTTACTTGTAGCTATTAAAAAAAACAATCGAACCAACACAATACCCAAAAGATACACCAACTCTATTTTTGTGGAAAATGTGGTTAACCTTCACATCAACATAAATGGCTACAAACTGTATTTCTAGGTTAGATTGTCCCATTCATTTTATCAAGAACAAGATTTCAACTTAGGTTGCTGCATCTTATGAAGGAGAACTAGTTCATTGATTTCCATCCATTTTATATTATATGTATAATATTTATTTAGCTCAGAAATAGCCACAGGATTTCTGTTCCTTGCCTGACACATGCACCACAGACTATCATAGAGTAATTTTTTGACCTTTTTAGGAACACACAATTTCTAATGCTTCCAAATTAAAAGATAAAAATCCAAGGTTAAAATGGATTGGATGAAGAAAATGGAAAGGACCAAAGTATCATCTTGCAATAACTATTTCTAATTTACTTAGAGCCATATTACCCTGGCAAATGATATACTGGGATATGAGCAGATTGACGTAGCTTGCTTCAGGTTTGGAAGCTCACTCTGAAGTAGATGAAGGTTAATTTCCATGAGTACTGGACATCAGCAGAAGCTGTGGTTTTTATAGCTTTCTTAAAGTCATGACTAAGATGCTTCATCAAGCCAAAGCCTGAGTAAGGCAAAATTGAGGTATCCCAACTAGCTGCCATCTCTGAAACAAATAAATAACTTGAAAACCTATAAAGCTTTACATTGGTAATGTAGTTTGATTCATAAATCATATTAATTCCTTGAAAATATTGTCTTGATTTTCTAAAAAAATGATGCACTCTGGACCTACTTGTATCTATTACTGTGGTTCTTCAAAAACTTACCAGCCATAGATGTAATTTGGTATCTACAACTGAACACAGGGTTAGAGTATGGCTTTCATCTGGCCAAATGCGGGGTTTTTTCAGCTAAAATTATACTCTACACAATTTCTATAGTCAGTAGAGAGAAGTAGGTTGACACTTATCTCATGCTTGCATAGAAGTTTAAAATAGATCATCAAAATCATACCCTAAACTCACTGCTTGTTTCTATTGAATATTAAAGTTACTTTCAAGGCACTTCCTTGGATGCTGATTTCTACAAAGTAGACTTTTAGCTTTTGTTGAGCCAAAACACGCCCTTTATTTTCCTTTCTACCCTACAGTTTCACTCTTTTATTTATAAAACTAATGGACTTTTATGAAAGCATGGTTGTTTTCTTCCTTATTACTTTACTACATAAAGAAAAGGTCAGTAAGAGCAAGAAAGATGTAGTCTTGGTGAAAAAAATAAAAACCCCAAGCCTGACAGCAGGATGTAATCACTTCTTTCCAGTGTACATGAAGTAATGATGGGGAAAGTACTAAAAGTCAGAAGAAAATTAGCAGGCCAGATAGCTGGTGAAACAGTGACAAAATGACAGCAAAATGAAAAACCTAATAAAAATGAGCAAGTGACTAAAGGAAGAGCATGCAAGACATTAGAAATTAAATCATAAAGAACCAAATAAAATAAAGAATATTATTGGAGAATACAGAAACCAGATCAGAAAACTCTGGACAGGGGAAGAAGCAAGAGAGGTGATACGTAGCAACAGATGTTTCCATGTGGCAAATTGATGAAAAGCCACATGAGTAGGATGAAAGGCTACTAAATATACATCTTTCTCACATCATTGGTATGTGATTTTTAGGTTTGTTTGTAGCTGTTGTTGTTTGGTTTGCTGTTTGGATTGTTCGGTTGGTTGGTTGGTTGTTTTTAAGAAGGATCAAGAACTCCTAGAGACAAAGATTAAAAATAGTGCAAAGTACCCTAAGTAGTGGTAGTGGTAATAATGATAAAAGTATTCCTCCCTCTACAGCTACTTTCATTATAGACTTCAAAGCATACATAGAAACATTAATTAACCCTTACATGATGTTTCTGAGGTATGTGAAGTTTTATGGTCTGTTTATAGATAAGCAAACTGAGCATAGAAAATTGGATAAAAACCAAAATTATAAAGTAAATTCATAAAAAAGACAGAAATATCACCTTAAATGCCCAGTACTCTAGCTTAGAGAAAATGCTTGTAAAATGTTACAGAATTTTGTCAAATGGCTAGAAAACCTGTTTGGATAAGGATGAATTCCATGATCACCAAAGTAAACAAGAATTTTTAGTAGCCTCCAGTGCAATGGAACATGAAGATCCTGATGCATTTGACATATGATTTGGGCAATTGGGTTAAAGCTATTGGAGTGTGAAATAGTTGAATGGAACATTGCAAAGGGCATTTGTTATTAATTTAGCATTTTGTCACAACAGTAGTACTTCACTCATACATTTTGTTCTTTATTGGATAAGATTTCATTATAAAACTTACCCAGAATGTGTAAATTGAATGAATTGTAATATAGGACTTAAACTGAACTCAGAATAGAATACAAATCGGAGACGTGGCTGCTCACCAAACAGGAAGAGGTTAAAAAAATGGACAAAAGCAAATCCTAAAAAAAGCAAACTGAAAAGTTTGTTACTAAGTACAGAACAATGCTTTAAGATGCAATTCCACTATCCCATCTCTATTACTCAGCTAAAAAGTCTGGTTCAAGTGCTGATGGTTGGAATCCTTACTCATTCTTACACAAAATATTCTTTACTTAGATCTGTACACGTATGAAGGGCACAGAGACACAAAACTTTACCTGAAAGAAAAGCATGTCAGCATATTATCATCATATTATTTGGTAGTAAACAGTTCTGATATCTGTAAATATCACAGATACCGTGTGCTTGGTATATGAAAATAAAGTGTTGTGTAGCTTTAAAATGTGTAGTATAATAAATACAAGAGAAGAAAAAAACACCAACTATCCAAATGAGAAAAATGAAAATAAATAATCTGAGGCAAGTACACAGGTGAAATTAAAGTTATGATATATTTGATTCATGCAGGGGTTTACCAAAAGCTACTAGTGACAGCATGTAACAAGAAGGCGTTCAGCGGTCATGTTTACGGATATGAGGGGCAAATTCAACACTTCAGTGCAGAGCACAACCTGAATGTTCTGATGGAGTAGCCAATTTTTTTAGATATCAGTGATTATTAAGGTACTTTCAAAATAGAATTTATTCAAATTAAGGAGTGTTTTTTAGGAAGTTGTTCAAAGCTATCCACTTTATATATTTTTGTTAGATTTGCAGTTAAATTCTTATTTTTGGATCAAAGTGCAGCCCTTTTCTAATTTTGAAAGACATTTCCAATTTATCCTTACTTTCTTTGCTTTCATTTCCAGTCTAAAGCAGTTTCAGAGCACATGAGCTGGATAACTTCTGGATAAAATTAAAGAACAAAATAAATTCCCAGAAACACCCCTCGTCCACTGCATCTGCTAAGAACATCCCTATGGAAACAGAATAGAGTTAGTTCCAGGGAGGAGATGGCAGCATGGACAATGTGGCTGTCAGATCTACACCACCTGGTGCCTTCCACAGTTCACCCTGTTGGCTATTGTCTTCTAGATTTGCATTGCTACTATGTGGATAGCTGGAGACAAACTTGTTTAGCTCTGTTTTTCAATCAGTGATATGACATCAGTAGGTATTTTGTTGAAAACATAGGTCTATAATATTGCCAAAATACAATTATAAATGAAATTATTTTCAAAATCAAAGCAGTACAGAAAATCTTGCTGCTTATAGCAATGACAAAGAACACTTGTTACTTCTTTTAATCTTAGAGAGGAGAAAATGGGTTTTGACATAAGAACATTTGTTTGCATTTTCCAGTTGAATAGGTATGTTAGTGACATGGACTCCAACATGATTTTTATATTGTTTCAGGCCAAAAGACTAGAAATACCCCATAGCAAGAAGCAAGATGGCTATAATTCTGACTCTCAGGCTTATAACACCTACAATTGTCAGTACTATGCCTATCCCAAAACCTTTTAGTTTAGTTCTATTATCTAAAGCACAAATAATTCCTGGAATACCTTAATGAAGAGAGAAAATCGAACTATCTCAAGGAGAGAAGAAATTAGATTAAAATAAGTCTAAGATCAGTTTGATCCACAGTTATACTATGCAGTAAATAGGAATATTATTGATGAAGACATAATTGATTCAGTGAATTTACTCCTCCGTTCTTCTTGTGAAAAGGTGATTACAATTTTTACCAAATGTAATATATGGTAATATAAAATGGAATATACTTGATAAATCTCGTTGCTGGTCACTCCATTTACAGCGTGCATCACTGAAATGTGGCTGATGTACACAGCATTGTCTCTCACCCCTTTTAGGTTCGACGCACAAGAAGTTTTGTAATTATTAAATAATAATAAAAACTATACTTGGGGTAGCTTTAAATGTTGTACAAAGGTACATCATTAAGTTCTTTTACTATAAGTTGCCAGAAATAGAAAGAACTAGGGGAGAAATTACAGAAAGAATACTAATGTAATGAGAAAAAACCACAAAAACTAAGCTGCATACTGTCTTTCAGTATCTGCAAGTAACTTGCTCAACTGAAACTACAGAAACAATTTTAAACTTGTCCTGGTTTTGGCAAGGGTGGAGTTAATTTTCTTTCTAGCAGCGAGTAGGATGCTGTGTTTGGGAGTCAGGATGAGAACAGGCTGAAAACACACTGATGTTTTTAGTTGTTGCCAAGCATTCAAGGACTTTTCAGCTTCTCACACTGCCTTGCTAACAAAAAGGCACCCAGGAAGTTGCCTTGCTAACAAAAAGGCACAGACAGGACAGGTGACCCAAATGGGCTAAAGGGATACTCCATAACACACAAGGTCATGTTCCATTTATAACTGGGCGTGGGCAGAGGAGCAGCTGGGAGCCTGGTGTGACAGCTGAGGGTCTTGCTCAGCATTGAACTTACGATGATGGCTGAACACTGGCCTGCCGGTGGGAAGTGGTGAATGAATTCCTTGGTTTGCTTTGCTCGTGTGTGTGGGCTGAAAGGCCGGGAAGTTTGGGGCTCTTACATAGCAGTCAGCTTTCTTGTATAGTACTGACTTCAGGTGGAGAGAAATCTTGCTGTTTATCACTTGTTTTCTGTGTATATTATTAATATATATTATCTTCCATTTTTGTGTGTCCTATTAAACTTTTTATCTCAACTCACTCACTCTCCCAATTCTCTTCCCTATTCTATGAGGGGAGTGAGCAAGCGGCTGTGAGGTGCATGACAAACAAAGATGTGTCCTGAGGAAAATATTTAATATAACCTATTTTAGATCTAGGGGACAATTTATAAAATAAGTGGTTTTACAGCTTATACATCACCCTTTGGGAAGATAGGTGAACAAACTGGAATCAAACTTATTTTTGAAAGTGAAAGAAAGAAAATGTAACTAGTGTTGGTCATAGTAAATGAGAAAGGCTGGAAAGGAGCCAGAGGAGACTGACGACTGGCAAGTGGTAAGAATAAGAATGACTTCCTGTGGAACATAGCATCAGGAGCTTGGAAGATCATAGCCCCCTCAGATCTTGGCAAATTTACATCTTCCAGAAAGTCAGCTGGATTTAACAGCATGGCAACATCCTGCACAGTTGGGGGCAACAAAAAGAAATTTGAAGCTGGTGTTCCTTTCCTGCTGAGTTTTTACATCTCCAGTTGAGAGGCAGCAGGCAGCCCCAGCAGAGTACCTTTATGTGTGTAGTTGTTTCATGTCAAAATAGGGAATAAACTGTTGGAGTAGTGCAGCAACAGAGAGGAAGCTTGAGGTTTTCTGAAGGAAGCTCACCAGCTGCACACATAAAAATGTTCTGCTGGGAAAACACAGAACTAATATTCCAAGGACATTTATGGGGAAACAGTAACAATATAATGAGCAAAGAATGGGCAAAACAAATAGATAATGAGTTGGTACTACCATAGTCATTACAGGAGAGTTGAGACACTGCAAAAAATACTAGGGAGAAGATGAATAAGGGTATGTCATCAGGGACAAATCTGAAGCTTAATGACCTATAGGAAGTAGAAAGTTTATTTCTAAAAGGGCATATTGGGCAATTAGAGACCTGTCAACAAAATAGGAAAGAAGAAATCAACATAAAACATCATCAATCTGAGAGCAAAAGATAACACACTTACTCCTCTGCCTGTCATTAAAGCCAGATTTTTTCAGGTATTGAAAAATATTTGCTTTCTATTTTGTTGATTGCTTTTGTGTACTTGTGTGTTTGTACTGTTAAGCATACTCTTAATGAGATTTTACTTCTATTTCAACATTTCTGAATCCAAAATGCACATATATTTAGAGAGCACATGCAAAGAAAGACTTACACATCATATCCAAATAATCAGCTACTCAGATAATGTATCCTCGCAAATTTAGTTTTCTCTTCTCCTATGAAGACAGGCTGAGAGAGGTGAGGTTGTTCAGCCTGGGGAAAAGACTCTGCAGACACCTTATCGCAACCTTCCAGTAGCTGAATGGATCCTACAGAAAAGATGGAGAGGGACTGTTTATCAGGGACTGTAATGATGGGACAAAGGTTAATGTCTTTAAACTGAAAGTGGATAGATTTAGATGCGATATTAGGAAGAAATTTTTTACCATGAGGATGGTGAGACACTGTAACAGGTTGCCCAGAGAAGCTGTGGCTGCCCCCTCCCTGGCAGTGTTCAAAGCCAGGTTGGATGGGGCTTTGGGCAACATGTTCTAGCTGAGAGTGACCCTGCCCATGGCAGGGGAGTTGGATCTAGCTGGTCTTTGAGGTCCTCCAACCTTAACCATTCCATGGTTGTATGATTCTATGATTTACTAAAATTTCCTTCTTTGAAATAAATTTTTTTTTAAAATTGCCAATAATAGATTAGGATTTAGTTAATAAAAAGGCAGTTTTCATCATCAGAAATATACTATTTTATGAAATGCTATCATCATATGAGGCATGCCAATTGTAAAAAATGCCAACTTCCACAAGACAGTTGCTTATTGCATCAATTGGATTGAAAGAAAAAAGTTCATACCATTTAAAGAACATGAAATTTTGCAATGATTTGGAATGAGCTGCATTTTATTTCTACCATTTTCACAAGAGTCCAGATATACACAAAAATATATTAAGTTGCCTGAATTTATGTCTTCCATCCCACCTTGAACATTCCCTGCTAGTACTTTTGAATATTTAGCAGTAGCATCATTTCTAATGTGAAACGTACCAAAACCAGTATATCTTAAAGGCTTGTGTGAGGACAGAAGATTTGTAACTCACAGTAAGGAATGCAGTCTAAGAGTACTCTTTTCTAAGATGCATTTTACATCTAAGATATACTTTATCTTAAAGTGTTCATATGAAAAGCAATTAAGTCATAAAGACTAGCAAAATGCAAGAGATGAGGCTGCAGCAATAATTAGATCCACAGTGTGGCCAGGAAGGAGGAGTCAGTGATGTGATTTAGCACAGTTGGAAATAGAAAATAATACCTGTGTTCACATGTTAGAAGAGATGCAGTTAGAATTTCAACAGATGAGAAAGAAAATATAGGAGCAGAAGTAAAACAATATTGAGACACAGAAAGTGAATAGAAAATATAAAGCAAAAGTTTATATTTATAAAATATAAAAAAGATTATTTCATTATCTTTTCCTGACTGAACAAATTAAAAAAAAAAAAAAAAATTATTTCTTCCATTTTTCTTACTGCTTTTGATACTTAAGAACGGCTCTGCAAGTCATAATAATATATTTTTTAAAATTTGAACTGGCAATGAGATATTATTGACACTAAAAGCTAATTAATAATATCCAGGCTTAAAATTACTTTAGCAAGCTACAAACATAAATATTTCTTCTAAAGAAAGTAGTTGTTACAGGAGAAGTGTTGCTATTCTAGTTATAATATACTTAATTTCTATTTTATTGTAATGAATAATAATTATTCACTATTTCCCAATTTTCTTGCTACCTGTAAGTTACAAAATGAAAAGATATATCTTGATACACGTCACTTGCATTCGGAGAATCCAAATATTACTAAATGTGTCATATCTTGATTTTAAATTAATGCAACAATCAAAAGGGCCACAAGGGCCACAAGGATGATTAGAGGGCTGGAGCACCTGCCCTACAAAGAGAGGCTGAGGGAGCTGGGCTTGTTCAGCCTGGAGAAGAGAAGGCTGCGGGGGGACCTCATTGCAGCCTGCCAGTACCTGAAGGGAACTTATAAGCAGGAGGGGATTAAACTTTTTAAAAGAGCAGATAATGGCAGGACAAGGGGGAATGGATTAAAGCTAAAGGAAGGAAGGTTTAGATTAGATATTAGGGGGAAGTTTTTTACAGAAAGAGGGGTGAGGTGCTGGAACAGGCTGCCCAGAGAAGTAGTGGATGCCCCGTCCCTGGAAGTGTTCAAGGCCAGGTTGGATGGGGCCCTGGGCAACCTTGTGTAGATCCAGACCTGGAGGTTGGTGGCCCTGCCTGTGGCAGGGGGGGTGGAGCTCTATGATCCATGGGGTCCCTTCCAACCCCGACCATTCTATGATTCTATGATTCTATGAAATACACCTTTGCTACTTCCATAGTCCTGTGTCTATACATCCCTAGGATAAAGTAACATAAAAACCCCTCATACCTTGTGAAATACTGAGCTCCCTTCTGACCATATTACAAATTGAATAAATTAATCTCAAACGTATAGACTTGGAAAAATCTAGTTAAAATATATGCGGTGAATGTTACTACTTTCCAGCTGTCTTGTTTTGAACCCATACAAGGTTTTTGCTGTAAAAGATTACCATAGGTATCACTTAAATTGCATTACTTACATTACATTACAAACTAGAAACCTTGCTCCATCAGCTTAAACTTCACTATATTTATGGAGCTTCATCTATTGGCAGCTTGGTGAGTTTCAACAGCATTTGTTTCTCTGAGTCTGGGAAGTATCTTAAAGCCTGTGTTTAAGTTAAACTCAAGTGGTAAGCATCTAAGTGCATGTTGCAATGCGCTTATGAATCTGATCTACCACTTCAACAGGACTTCTTCAGTTGTATACATCAATGTTTGGTAACTTGTAAAGATGGAGACAAAAAAAAACCCCAAAACTATGTTAAAAGGAAAATAACAGCAGGAATTCTATGTATCAGCAGGTGCTTAGAAACAGCAGGACTTCCACATGTATTTTCTGTAATTCCCGTAATTACCACCTCTGTACTTGTAATGATGTCACAGCACGTGGCAATTTTGTATGTCTTAGTGTGTGATGTTCCTTATTAGAAGTACCATTTTGGGATAACAACCAAGGTACCTATGACAAGTTGGAAGACTGCTGCATAAACACTTTTCCTGACTCACTTGCAGCATGTAACAAATGCTTCAGTTACAAGTGTCCACCAAATACAGATTCTAACAGCATTTGTACCCAGGTACCCTTTCTTTTGTGTTCCTATGCAAAACCACCCTCAGCCAAGTTTAACAGAATTTGGTCCTATTTTTTAGTTCTTCTCAGAAAAATGCATTTAAATGGAATTTAATGTTTCATGAAAGTTGCTGATGTGAAAGTCCTTGAGCTCAAGGCTCTTCCTCTCCTGCAGAACATATCCTCTACTGCACAGAGAGAGATACTTTCAGCTCCTGTGTTTTCTATGCTGTTAATTTTTTCATCATTCTTCAGGGATTTAAAAAAAAATATATATATATATGTATACACACAGGTATTGAGTTATTTTTTTATCACGTTATCACAGAAACAGCTCAAATTATCAATGATTAACTCATTGTTAGTCTAAAGTGCTTGCCATTTAGAGAAATGCTATTGATTACTTTTGGGTTTTTAATTGAATTATTTTAAAAGAGTGCTCTTCTTTAGTAATGACAAGTCTTGCTTAAGTGGTACTTTAGAGCTTCCCCAGAAAAGCGTATAATGATAATATGTCAAAACAGTGAAAAAATGGTTCACTTAATGCTAGCTGCTGTTAAATAAACAAATTAACTGAGAAAATAGACAAAATCACATTTCTCTTTTACCTCATCATTATATGAAATATCTCATACTTTCTATTTCTATTGCCTAGATTTAGAACTATATATATGCATATTTCATCTGAACTCATTATTCAGTCAGTCTTGAATATTTGGCAGCAATTATGATAGGACACACTCTGTCATCCTATTGACAGACTTCTCTATTTGCTGGTTGAAATAAAAATGTGTATTAATATTTCTTTTAAACATGTGTGCATGTTTTTACTCTTTTTTCTAGGAAACACTGAAGAAAATTGAAGAGAAATAAACATGATATAGACAGAGAACTGCATTTACTAACAATTATTTAAAATACATAGTAATGGCTAAATAAGAAAGTGTTCCTAATGCAGAATGGTGCCGACAATCAATACAGCTGTATTTTCCATAACTTTATAAACTCTCTTCTTCAGGCAAAGTATCACAACTGGTATCAATATTGGTTCATATCTTGTAGAATATGCATAAATCTCGTCTACTTTTCACTGGGTTTGTAAGTTAATTAAACAATATCACATGTTTTAAGATCCTTAATCACAGAGATTATATTCCTGAAAATATGTGGTGGTTTTGGCCCTAA
>VZTU01017535.1:0-31165 GCA_013400835.1 Zapornia atra | reverse complement strand
TGATTCTATGATTCTGTGATATCATAACTTCCAATTACTGAATACCACTGGATAAGGAGAGGAACCTGAAAAAGAACATTCTGTGTGGAGGAATGGTAGGCAGGAGGTCATGATGCCTTGGGTCTCCTGAACATCAGCTATTGGAAGAAGACTGTAATTTACATGACTCAGAAACTTTGTCAGGATTACTAGGTTACTAAAGAAAAACCTCTTGAGAACTTAAGCCACTGTGTTTTCAATTCTAACTAGGGCTATAAAGTTAGGACTGCCTTAAGAAAATGCAAGAGTAATATGGAATATTCTACTAAAATCCAAGTTCAACACCCTGTCAAATAGGTTTTTTTTCATTATTTAGCAGCTGAAGGAAAACTCTGCTTACTCTCTGTATGTTAGTATGAATAGATTATGAACTTGGCCAGCTCAGTTCGAAACAAACCTCTCGTAAGAATATGAACATACAACAATTATTGAGTAGAGAATCACTTGCCTTCAAGATAATTTGCAATTGTTTTCAACATCTTCAAGAAACTGTCAGCTGGGCAGATCAATTATATTGCTGCCTTGAAATTAAATTCTGTTAAGAGCCTGCTTCCTGACGTGAAGGATTTCATGGTCTTTTTACAGGCACTGCTATAATTAGTGAGAGAGAGCAAAATACAAGGTAATAAATAAATGAGATGCTGTCATGTGAAAAATCGAAACAAGCAATGTTTACCTTGTTCTTCACTAAGGATTACTCTATGGTGTATGTTTATGTTTTCACATAAACCCACACAAGAATGTCCTGGTTCTGGCCAGGACAGACTTACCCTCCCCAGGCAGCCAGCCCAGGTGAGCTGAGTCAGCCTGAGCTGTTTCCACACCACCTGACATCACTCCCCTGTAAAAGGGGCTGGTTGGGGAGGGGTGCTCCTATGTGCCTCCAGGCCAGTCTGACTACCAGGGCAGTCTGACTACCAGGGCAGGCCTGGCCTGGCCCCTCCTCCTCTCCCATCATGCAGTGCTTAGTGTTATCATCTTGTTGGGTCTGTAAAGTACTGTGTTATCACCAGCTGTGTGCACTTTGTCCTGGGTTTTTTGCTATTGCAGTGCTTGTCAGCAAATTGTCCTTATCTCAGGCCATGGGGGCTCTGTCTGTTTCTTCTCTAGGACTGAGCGAGTGGTGTGTGGTGCTCAGCCACTGGTTGGGGCTGAACTACCACAAAGAAACATATACTTCCACTTCAATGTACAAAGTAAAGGTATAGGCACAAGTGAAGGTCTGTGTTGTTCATGGCTTGGGGGTTGTACTTTTGAAAAGGGGGGGGGAGGTGCACCATGATCTATCTTAGCTCAGTCCTTTTAGGGTCTGTTCTTTTGTCAATACAGACATAAGCAATAGCTAAGAGGCACTAGGTGGCCTTAATGAAATGGTAGTAGTTTAAATGAATGGCTTTTAACAAAAATGTGAACAGTTTAACCTAAGTTTAACTATAATAGCATGTTTCCCATGGTTAGCATGGTCTGAGGGGAAAAAAAGTACTTTGTAAATTCCTCGAGTAACACATCCAGTTATGTAATTAAGGTTTCACTTCCCCAAGGACCATGATTCATGTTGCTAAGGTCTGGCATTGATGTGAAATATTAAATTTCTATATTCATCATTATTTCCTCAACTATGCCATTAACTACAAAAAACATGACCCAAAAAAATCAGGAATGTACTTATTTTAGTAAAAATATACTTTATTTCACAGAGTTGGCATCCTTCTCCTCAGTTCCATTGCAAGACTTTACATTGAAATACATCATCATATTCAAATTATAACTGCAATACCAGTTGTAGTCACAGTTTAGCAGAAAGCTTACTCTTGTTTCCTTTCACATGAAATAGCCATATCTTCCCATTATTCAGCAGAATGCACTGGTTTATTCCTAAAGCAAGTCTTTATTGTGTTAAAATTATCAAGGCATAGTATATTAAGTCTTCTCTATAAATAAAATTCATAAAGTTTCATTCTAAAGCATGAAGAGATGCTTAACTTAGTCACTTCAATTTCCTCTGTTTTCAAGTATGTTGAAGCACTTAAAAAAATAAAAAAAAAGCCCTGAAGTAATATATAAAATACTGGTCCCCTAAGATTATATTCTAAGCAAGCAGGTATAAAGACAGGTAGGATATGTGTAGAAGTTATTTGCACTCTTACATGGTGCTACGGGCATGGTTTGTATGATAAAATACTCACGGCCAATATCTGGTGTTTCCGCTCCAGACCCCGTGCAGACATCCAGCCTCACTGAATCTCACCAAAGTGATCGCAGATCTCGGTTTAAATCACGGCCTGCGTTACAATCTAATTTTGCTGTAAGCATCTCTACCTTGTTGCTACGGCAGCTTTATATTAAATTCAGTATTTACTTTATTGGGAAATAAAAATGAAAAATGCAGTCTTTGCCTTTGAACTGATAAAATATTATTTACCTGAACTGCAAGTGCCAATATAACTTTAGCCTCTGAAAATACTTCTCCTGTTTCTCAGTGTCCTGGGGAGCGTTAGTCTATTTTTCCCTGTTTTGTAAAGATTAAACCACAGAGTTTTCAGTGCCATTTCTCAAGCATATTTCCGTGTGGATGAAGGCAGTGCGCTTTTATAAGTTACAGAGGTTTCCAGACATGTAGCTTCCTCTGATACTAAATGAACCTATGCTCATAATGGGCATACAGTATTTTGTAAACTTAGGGATGATCTACTAGAAAACTTGTAGTTTACATTAATAAACAACTTCAGTTTACTTCAGTGATGATGAAATCATTGTATCTATTGCCAATGACCAGAGCATTATTTAGGGTTGTCTGTTACAGTAAAGTATCACAGAACTGGTAGACAGCCCCTGTCACAGAAACTCACAATCCAGGCCAAGCCACTTAACAAACTTTTTAAAAAAATAAATATTTGTTTTACAAGATGGAAGGATAAAAACCCCTCAAATTAAGTTTTATTCTATGCACAACCATTTTGAAGCTCCAACAGACATTAACAATTCACAAGTTCAGGATGTCAGTCAGGATGGTAGCACTACACCACTGGTGTAAGAGATCCTAAGATTTATGGTTAATGACCCAAAGAGCAAAAAATAACTCACCCATGTATGAGGTCTCTCCATCTGTACAGAAGATGAACCAGAGGTGACATCCCAACCCACGGGAGAGCCTCTGACCACAGACCCACTTGAAATGTCCCTCTTGTGGGACTCTATTTATACCCCATTCAAATCTGACCTGTGGTCATATATAGTCTCGTAGCCCTCCTACTGGCTGATGACCTCAGCTTTGTCACCTGTCAACTGAACTTTTGAAATCAAAATACTTCCATAAGACCTAAGCCCACTAGTTTTAGCTGAGCGCTACAATGGGCGTATTAAAACCAGGCTGCTCTACAGCAATAACGCTATGTCTTGGGTAGGTTAGGACTACTTGTCTAACAAAGGAAAAAATATTTACCTGCATAACATACAGATCCTGCCTCTTTTCCTCTGGTTTTATCAAAGTTTTCATTTCACAGAAAAGAAAGTTTAATATGTTCACTACACTGAATACAGAAAACTCAAAAACCCAATCCAAATATATTAAAATAGAACACACAATGGGAGAGGCTCTAACTGCTGTGTCCTCAAAATCTGTCATAGCCTTGAAATAACTTAGTGTTTTGCATGCCCCCAACCTCCAAGTCATCTTGGTGGTCATAAATTATTCCAGCTGCTGCAATTAATATTTTCTTTTGGCTTGCAGTTTGTTTTTCCATTCATCTTTTCTCCTTCATGTTAAAAAAAAACCCAACAAACCAAACCTGAAACAACAACCAACAAAAAAACCCCATTACAAGTTGGGGAGGGAAACGGTTGCACTATGCCAACTGAGATCCCACAAGGAGAATACTGAAATGCTGACAAGACTCTGGATGCTTCAACGTGCTGACTCACACACTCATCACACTTGCTGATGAAGCCAGTTTTAGAAGACAACGTAACTATTACAGCATTCATGTGGCAGGTAAAGCTTTTCAAGTTTTGTAATATGCATTGCATTGTTTTCATTCTAGAAACTCAGTTGAACTTCTAACAAATTTATGAGTTCTTTTTTCATCTCAATTGCTCAGAGCTTACGATCAGTGATGGGACTGTGTAGACCTTCGTAGTCTTAAAACAATATGAATATAGAGCATTAAAACTCAATATATACTGGTGTAACTCCATTTACTTTCTCTTTTTTGACTAGTTTGTAATGTGAGAAAACATTGGAGGCCATTTTTTATAAACTATTTTGAGGTTTTAAATATGATTTAGAACTCTATGGGGTTTTTTCTTCAAAATTATTTAATGGCAAAAAAGTGGCAGTCTTATTTTCTTGGATCACTGGGTTGATATAAAATACATAAACACATGATCCAGTCGACCCTTATGGAATTTCATTCAGTTTCCACAGAATGTGGACATCTCCCCGTAGGCTTCCCATAGGAAAATTTCTATCACAGGTTTCAATATAGCTTACTCCACTGGGAAAAAAAGTTGGATTAAGCTATGAGAACAGCTACTACAACAACTACTATTGCTACTACTACTGCTATGTCGAGAGAATGACTACTGACAGTAAAAGCTGAGTAATTCACTAAAGTCATTCAGAGGCCTGAGTTACATCTCATTCTACCACAGACTGACAGACAATCCATTGGAGGGGAGGGAAGCATGTCAAGCAGTATTAATTTCCCATGATTTAGTAGCATTGATAGCTCTGACAAATACACCTTTGGGGAGAAAATGGATAGAAGTCTAAAAGCTAAGATACTAAAAAAATAAACTTGAATACACCAATGTATATGAAAATCATCACATTTTTTATTTCATATATTCTTAAGCCTCTGTTTTACTATCTCTGCAAACACACAGATGGCCTGCATGTCATCAGAAAGAAAAATCAGAACACAGAAGTATCTTCCCAAGGTAATCTGCTCTGGACCACTCCAGCACGGTGCTCAGGGACATTTCCTGAACTGGGAGAAGCTCAGAGGACTGGACACGCCTGCCAGGAGCCCACAGCTCACATGACCAGCTGGCAAGGAGCAATGGCAGCTTCCCTCCAGCTATAAAAGAAGCCCCCAGGGAGTGCTAGCACCAGGAGTGCTGCAACCAGGATGGACAAACAGGGTGTGGTGTGGCAGTTTTTGTGGGAGGGTGTGCAGGAAGGGCGCTGTGGCTCTGCCAGCTCCACCAGGGAACAATGCTATCCACCTGGCAGAAGGATATAACCCCTCTAAGCTCTTCACCGACCACTGACAAAGCTTCACAGACACAGCTCTGATGGGAAGACGCTGCCACCCAGGTGCCTGGCTGCAGGGTGTGCCCTACTCTTAGGCCTGTACCAGACAGCAGCATTGAACACCCCCAAGGGAGGTGCATCCAGTGGAGAAACTCCTCAGCTTATTTGCACCTCACCTCTGGGAGGAGGTGAGCAGGTTGGGGAGTATCAGGGACTGTCAGAGAGAGACAGACTACTGGAATCACACCCGACCTTTCCTGGGACAAGCCCCACAGGCAGACAGGAGCCATGGTTCCCCATCCTCTCTCTGCCTGGCTCACACTGTGGTGTAAGGGATGGGGGCAATGGTGACAATTTCCTGCCCAGCACAGCAGACATGTCCCCCTCTGACTTCTCCACCCTCACAGATGCCTTTGCAAAACACGTATGAGACTCTGCAAGTAAAACTGAACAATAAGGAGGACAATGCTTCATCTAGGTTGGAGGGGTCCCCATGCTTGAGGTGGCCTATGCCCTGCATCAGAATTGTTTTGATAAAGAAAAAAAGATGGGTCATTGTCATAGGAGACTCTGCTGAGGGAAACCAAAGGCCCAACATGCCAACTTGACCCACTTCTTAGGGAATTCTGCTGCCTCCCTGAGACATGAATTGAAGATGTGAATACTTCCTCCCCTGGTATAGCCTTCAGGTTATTATCCACTATTGTTTTTTCATGTAGGCAGTGATAAAGTTGCAAGAAGAAGTCCGAGGGCAATCAAGAGAGACTTCAAGGCCTTGGGCCAAGTGGTTAAAGGATCAGGAGTCCAGGCGGTATCATCCTCTATCCTTCCAGTTGCAGGTAAAGATGAAGGGAAGAAACAGGAAGACCCAGTTGATCCATACCTGGCTCCAAGCCTGGTGTCACTACCAGAATTTTGGGTGTCTTGGTCATGGGTCAGTTTATATGGCACCAGATCTCTTGGCAAGTAATGGGGTACACCTGTATGAAAGAGGGAAAAGGATCTTTCTACAGGAGTTGTACCTGGACAATATGGGTAAGTGGGCCCATGTGAACATCATGAGATTCAACCAGGGGAAGCGCAAGGTCTTGTACGTGGGCTGGGGCATCCCTCCTCTGGATACGCTGCAACAGTTCCACTTCCTGGAGTTCCCAACATAAGAAGGACATGGAACTGTTGGAACACATCCAGAGGAGGGCCATGAAGATAATTAGAGTGCTGGAGCACCTCTCCTATGGAGACAGGCTTAGAGAGTTGGGCTTGTTCAGCCTGGAGAAGAGAAGACTCAGGGAGACCTTATAGCGGCCTTCTAGTACCTGAAGGGAGCCTACAGAAAAGCTGGGGAGGGACTTTTTAGAAGGGCATGGAGTGACAGGATGAGGGGGAATGGTTTTAAGTTGGAATGGGGAAGATTTAGATTGGATATTAGGAAGGAATTTTTCAAGATGAGGGTGGTGAGGCCCTGGAACAGGTTGTGCAGGGAAGTGCTGGATTCCCCCTCCCTGGCAGTGTCCAAGGCCAGGTTGATGCGGACCTGAGCAGCCTGGTCTAGTGAGAGGTGTCCATCCTGCCCATGGCAGGGGGGTTGGAACTTGATGACCTTAAAGGTCTCTTCCAGCCCCAACCATTCTGTGATTCTATGAGTTAGCCAGGATCACTGAAAGAGCTTTAGACTTCATTTGAAGGGAGAAAGGTATAAAATCAGGCTCCCTAGAGATAAGCCTGGGGGCAAGATTTAAAATTATTTAATGTTAGGAATTTATTTTAAGATGGTAATAAAAATAAGAAAAAAAGGTTTGCTTTTTTCAGGAACTGTATTTACACACAGAAGATAAGCAAAAGAAAATACAGTCTCTGTAAGGAAAAAGATCTCAGAAGATCTTGATAGTCCTTGACTTCTCTACCTTGTAATGAATGTGTAAAGAAAATAAATTGGCTAGAAATTAAATAGACCAGACTATCCTAATTGACTGCTCAAAAAATGTGCCCTTCCTCTAATGGCTTTGTATTTGTTTTATCTGAGTGTATTTAGTCTTGGTTCTGTCTAAAAAGGGAAGCAGCAGACCCATTATAAAGAAGAAAATCTTAAAGACACAAATGCATAGAAATAAGCAAATGTTAATGAAACCTCCTTCAGGGTTAACCTAAAGTACACATATAACACATGAAAACAGCTTCTACCTCTCTAATTAAATTTTTAAATTGACTACTCTTAATATATTGGGCAATCCTCTCTAGATTTTAAAGTCACCTTCTAAATCTAATTGCAAAGGATCATTTACTCTGCTTCTTTTCCTCTGTTTAGTGTATGATAAATTATTCACCTCATAGTCACCACTAAAACTCAGTAAAGGTGATTAAAATCTGGAAAACTAAAGACTCTGAAATGGAGTTGCAATGGAACGGATTAGTTCTTTGGGGATAAAAAGCAAGCAAACTGTTACAACTGCCATTAAAACACAGACTAATATTCCATTTAAAGGTTAACTTAAAAATGGAGAGGTTGTGTTTTTTTTTTTCCTAAAATATACAGTTTGGAACTGATTCCCTAATTAAGGTATTAAGAGCCCAGTGTCACTGTAGCATGACATCTCTGTATTTGACATACGTTCTCTGCAATCAACATGTCTGATCACAGTCTGTGTGGGTCGCTACAGAAAGCTGAGAACATCATGAAAAATGCTGGACATATCTCAGAATCGAGAGGCTCAAACAGAGTTTTAAATGATGTAGCTTTAACAAGAGGTCAATGTAAGATAAAACTAACTGTAAGATACCTGTCACGCTTAATTAGATGGTCTTACAACACCACTGAAAAAACAGAGCTGGTTTAGCACTTTTTGAAAGTGAAACAAAATGAATTTCGCCAGGCCGACAAACATGAGTCTTTATCCTTGCAATGATGTCAGAGTAGGTATGAAAAAAGGAAGGGCAGGGAGAACTGCCTGCAATCAACAGTTTTTTTAGTGGGCTACAGCAGGTTTGAGGTATGTAGGTAAGCAAGTGGAGCCTCCATTAAGAATGATAATCTTCTGGTCAGTCTAAATATGGGAGGGAGAGTTTTATTTCTAAATCCCCTCCTCCTGCTTAGCTTTTTAACCTTTCTCCTTAAGTGTTCTCTAAATGTTCCTTCTTCAACCCCTGTGCCCCCATGCTTTCTGGGATGGAAGAGCAGCTGTAGCACCAGTCACGAGCCCTGTCTCCAACAGCACCCTTCTGACCCTTTATCTTAGCGAAGGTATGGCAGCACCGTTGCTTTTATAGCTAGATGAACCCTGTCCCAAAGGCTAGGACAGGGGACAGGGACTACCAAATGCTGAAGAAATTATTAGAAGGAGGACAGGAACTTTCCCCCACATTTGGGGATGAAAGAGGCATCTTTTAACCACTAAATGCTCTAACCACTCCTTTGGTACTGGCAAAGCCTTTCTTTACGTATATGTCAAGGCAAACCTTCTGAGGAAGCAAGTTCATACACAGTGAAAAAAAAAAACTTCTTTACCAGCAAAAAATTGTGCCTATTCTTTGATTTCTCTAGTTTTATGAGGTTGTCATCTGGGAAACCTGCATTTCTTTTAATAGGTACTATATTTCTATGCCTAACTGTTTTTTTTGTTTTTTTTTTTTAATCTGCAGCCTTGCCCACATTCTTTAAATAAATGTGATGTTCTCTGCCAGGGACTGAAATGCTGTTTAACTCTCAACACACGGAGCAAAAAAAGATAACTTTTGGAGAAAACTGTAAGATGACTAATTATCCACATACTATAAGTTTAAAGAAGAATAAAAAAGAGAAAGCAGAGAGATCTGAAATACCAGACAAAAGAGGGAGACCTTTATGTGGAGATCATTTCCAGATCTTTTTCCTCCTGTATTATGCCATCATTCATTCTAAATATTACAGTATTCAAAGAAGCAGAAAAGGGTTTTCTGATAACATCATTTGAAGGGTTATGCCAGAATCTAATTTTTACTTTAGACAATGAGTATTACAAATTGACTAGGTTCTGCTCATTTCCGGGGGTCAGATTCAATTTCACTTTGCTATGATAACTAGCAAAACAGAAGCAGAACTAGATCCTCCATCAGCTTGGTCCCTGCAATCCTCTGAAATGCTAATATAATCCTTTAAATCTGACAGTGCTAATTAATGTACTAATCAATATATCAAGCAAGGAAACAAAATGAAATAGAATGGACAAGATAAAGTTTTCATCAAGCTCAATGTAATCAATAATTAAAAAAAAAGAAAAGCCCTCATGCATGGAGATGAGCAGAGGGCTGGAGCACCTCTCCTTTGAAGACAGGCTGAGAGAGTTGGGGTTGCTCACCCTGGAGAAGGGGCAGCTTCAGATCTTACTGCGGGGTTTCAGTACTTAAAGAGGGCTTATGAGAAACATGGGGGCAAAGGTTTTAGTAGCATCTATTATGGTAGGACAAGGGGTAATGGGTTTAAATTAAAAGAGGGTAGATGTAGACTAGATATAAGGAAGAAATTGTTTATGATGAGGGCATTGAAACAGTGGAGCAGGTTTCCCAGAGAGGCGGTGGATGCCTCATCACTGGAAACATTCAAGATCAGGTTGGACAGAGCTCTGAGCAACCTGATCTATTTGAAGATGTCCCTGTCCATTGCAGGGGGTTTGGACTTTAGAGGTCCCTTCCAACCCAAACTACTCTGTGATTCTGTGATCTTCCTAATGATTCTGCATGCAGGTACAAATAGAATGTTCGAATTTTTATCACTGCCCTGGCATATTTTTATGCATCAGTCATACAAAAAATTCAGATGGATATTGCTGATAAATTGTAATAATTTCTCCCACAAATTGAACCACTATTTTTTTCTTGTGAGGGTTTTCACTAACTTGACATAGAAGTACTTACTTAGGTAAAAAAATGAAGAGAATTACTGTAGGGAAAAGAAAACTGCTGCAAGCTGTTAAGTATATTTATTACAACTATTACAACAGAGAAATTTTTCAAGAGCAATCTCTCTCCCTAAAAGTACAATTTCTGTAATGCTGCCAAGGACCTTGATATCAAGGATGATTTGTTTTGAAAGTGCAAAGCGATCGCCTTGAAAGTTAATTTTTGACTGCAGAGAATAAAATTGGTAGAGGCCCCTAACATAATCAGTTCATTCATTTGAAAACAATTGCTTTCAACTGGAGCTAAATATTGGAATAGGCCTCTTCTCCATAAAGTCTTTTTAATCCCATCAGTCTAATAATAGAGGTGCTCTGGCAGATTCAAGGGATTCTTTTTCCTCATCAATCCACTGGAGATAGGAAGTGAACACATTTCATGGGCAATTATCTGCTTGTAGCTGCTTTCAACCCCAGTGTGGTATTTCTTTCAATCTGCTCTAATATGACAGCTGTGTTAGGTCAAACTGGATCATATGAGGGACTGTTATCCCACATATCCTGCTACATATGTAATGAAAGTTAAGTGCCTTCTATTTCAAGCGACAGCAGAAGGAGTACTCAATCTGTGTCAAGGTTAAGAAAGCAAAAAAGTTTCTAGTATTGCCTAGAAGAGAGAAATAGAAGACAGAAAAACCCTTAGTTCAAGAACTCTGAACATTTATGTAAGGAATGCTGGGGTCTGGTATTTTGAGTCTTTTTAATTTATAAGTTTTATATTTAGCATTTGTGAAAGAAAAGTTTCTACTATAGTAAGCACCATAAACCAGCCTTTCCTCTGGCGTACATACAGCTGTCCTACTACTGCCAAAGGAGATTCCAAGTATTTGCGAAGAGACAAGATTTATCATTAGATTCACACTTGGTATTTCCATTTACCCAAGTACAATAGATGCCTTAGCACAGAGTTTAGCTATGAAGACTAACTTCAGTTAAGGAAAAATAAAATAGCAGGAGTTAGCACACTATGGAGTTTCCCAGTGCTTTTTTTATTGCTGTACCTTTACAATGGTTTCTTTTGCTTTTCTTTTTCTTTTTCTTTTTTTTTCATCCCAGTGCAAGCAGAGGAAAATATTTGAGGCAAAATCTGACATACACAGAAGTATCAGTTTGGTGATCAGAAGATAATGATTATGGACTGAAAACTAAAATCCTGATACTGCTGTGCCTTAAATTACTATTTTCAAATTCAAATTTCCTCTTTTGACATATTTATCTTTCATTTTACAATGTAAAATGATATTTAGGAGTGCAAGTAGTTGGAAAATTGGACACAGTTGACTAAGCATCAGACCACAGTCTACTTTCTAGGCCAGACATGGATTCAGCTAATGATCATTGTAATCTACAAAATGACATTTTATACATTGTCTTTCTCAAATATATTATTTAATGTTTCCCTACTGCAGTATTTTAACTGTCATTGTCTGGCATGTTAAAAAAACAGATATGCTCATAAATAGCATCATATTGATATCAGAAAGTTAGTTGTCATGGTGATCTTGTAACCTAAACTCCCTAAACAATTCTCAGTTCAACACAGTAAGTGCCAACACATAAAAACATAACAGTGTTTAAATTTAATCTTATGTTTTTCCTTTTATCAGTTATGGAAAATGATCTTAAACTTTAGCAAAACAAACACTGTGCATTTGCCTCACGTTTTGGCATCCATGTTTCACTTATTATGAAGAAGACATCTTTCATAATCAGAAAAGTGAATAATTCTGACAATCAAAAACTGGATGTTAATATTGATACAACTGCTGTATCTGAACGCTTTCAGTCTGTCCAGCTTGCTTCCCAACTGGCTATTCTTTCTAGAATATAAAGCCGTGCAGGACATACTATAAACCCATCTAATTTGTGTCATTATTTTCAATTAAAAATGTGCCAGAAATAAGCAGAAATTTTCAAGAGAAAATCTAAAAGTTAACAGTTATATCAGGTCCGAGATCTATACAGTTTATTTGTCTTAAGTTAAAATCATACAAAAATCAAAGTACATCAAAGGGTGATGATAGTTGAGGCATGATTGTATCAAAGCTGCAGTAATGAAAGACTGAAAGTATCCATTTACTACAACAACTACCAAGAGAACAATTGAATGGAAGAGAAAATGGATAATGTTAAGAAATCGTAGCCCCTGGTAAATAAGCAAAAAAATCCCTTCACTGATATTTTAGCCAGATTCCCTAGCATGACTTTAGTAAAAAAAAAGTAAAAATTACAGCAGGAGATGCAATCTAGTCAAAGTTCAGCTCAAGTGCTGAAAGTAAGTATACCCTTTCAAGACTGTTCTCTTTATTAGGTAGAGCTCTTCCTCTGCTGTCACTCACTGCCTCCTCCCAATGCTGGTGCATGACTAGGGCTCAGCTAGCTTGGATGATTCAGCTGACAGAGCTTCCAGCAGCCAGTCTCCTAGAACAACAATGAATCTTTTCTGCACCTGCAAATAGTCGGATGGGACATGAGCCTTCTTCCTGGTGCCTACATGCTTCCAGCCTTCAATCACCACAGGAATCCCCTCTTCCCAACCTGATATGCACAGACTCTGCCTGCTCCTCCATTTGGGACTGTGACCTCATGAAATTGTAGGGTTTCATGACTCTCTCCCACATCTCTTCCATCTGGTGACAGATATCATCGACTGGTACATCAGTTTCAGGCTAAGAGATCATCTCCTGCTGCCTTAGCCTCAGTGAGAGGTGCCAGGCACACCTGCAGCCCTTGAATTGCAGAGCAGTTGTTGGTGGAGGCTTCTGATGTTCCAGGGGAAGTGATTTCAGTCCCTTCTAGAGACTGTGCCCTCTGGCACTTTGCTGGTGTTATTTATATATGCTGTTCTGTGCAGTTGTTGGCCCGTTCTGTGCACCCCTCTGTGTGAACTGCCAAACAAACTGCCATGTCTCTTGGTTATCTCTGATACCGTATCTGATACACAGGGGAACCTATGTTTGATAATACCTTGTTGAAAAGTAAACAGACCACCAGTATCACCTGCAATGAAGGCTGACCTCTGAACTGTAACTTCAGGCAAAAAACCCCAAACCTCCAAGCATGTAAAAGCTTTTGAGACCTAGAAAAAAGGATAAAAATGGAAGTAGAGAGTATGACAGATTAGCTAATTCAATAATGAATGCATATACTGCATACTACAATACACTGATTTGGCTTTTGTTTTCCAGGACAAATGTAATTCTAGCACCTGTAGTTACAAATTCAACTAGGCACCTGGAAATTTTAGAGTAAGTTTCTAGTTACTCACTATTGGGACATTTTCCCTGAAGGCTGGATGCTATGATCTTAATTTGGTAAACACAGTTTCACTGTCATCATTGTTCTTATGCTGTTTTATTACCATTAATCAAGCTTAATTTACATGAATGTTTTTTGCTAGGAGTTGGCAAATATAACAGCCTTTCTGCTACTTATAATTTTATGGAGGAAAGAACAGGGAAATAAGGTTAAAAGAATACAGCAGTTACATTTTTAAAAAATGACAGCAGAGTCACACATTCATAAAATTATACATCTCAGATGTATATGCTTGATATTTTTCCTCATTAATTTTTAAAGACGTAAATAGAAAAAGAGAAGCTTAACAAAGGTACAAGAACTAGGAACTGTTTTTTCAAGATACGAACAATTAGGAAAGCTCTTAAAGAAATAAACTGACAAAGACTGCTAAATGAAAATACTGCCTTTGGTTCAACTTGACCTTGAGCTGAGGCTTGCTGGAGGCTAGGACAGAATACCTCAGAAATCCTTTTCACAATCTGCTAATAAGCATCGCTGGAAGCAGCTTAATGGACCAGATGAACTTTATATATAGTGCAACTGTGCTTATGTCATGAAATGTGAGGATACATAATGTGAGTGGACAAGCATAGGAACACTTAAATTGTACCTGAAAATTTTCTGTATCTTTTTTGTTTAGGGATGTTTTTTAGTGCAGATGTTCCCTTACAAGACAGTTTTGTTTAAAGACCTTGCACCAGATGACCCGTGTCTCAGCTTTATGTTCAGAGCAAACAATTCACAATAGCAGGCTAAACTTAGAATTATGGGATTTAGTTACACTTAAGGTTTTTTTGGGTTTGGTTTGTTTTTTTTAAGAAAAGGACAGCATTGTCTTTATCAAGGAGAGAAATGTGTCCTCAGAAAAGGACACTTAAAAAATTATCATTCACTAGTTTTAATGAAAATCCATGGGCAGACATTTCCATGGTGCCCAACTTCTACCTAACTTTATTACGATCGAAGAAGAAAGAAAAGTGTGTTCACAGCTTATGGCTGCCCTAGAGTCTTACTGACCCCTGCAAATGTTACATATGTTTAATAAGATCTTTGTGAACTCTCAAATGAGATAGTGGAAATGGTTCTTATTTCTACCTTTTCTGTTTTGTGTGTGTAAGGAAGCAAAAGTGGGGGGAAGCTGAGGACCCTCATCTGCTGAATCCGCCCATAAAAATGTACAAAATGATTGACACTTGCAAACACAAATGTCAAGTGCTTCAGGATGTAAAGGATATAGCTTAATAGTTGACTCTAGAGATCAGATATGCCACCAGAGTGGTAAAATGGACTTACCCAGGAAACACCCAGAGGCAAAAGAAAATGCCTGCAGGGGAAATTAAAACACAAACAAGCAAAGCTGCACAATAGCATAGGTAAACAGGAGTACAAGCTAACAATGCATAACAAAAAGGTTCGCCTTACTTGGAGCAAGAGAGCAGGCAGTAATTTGGGAGAGGTGACCTTGTAGTTCCTTGCTCTCTGAGATATTCACATATACATATGCAACAAGCCTGCTGGACTTTGAATATCACTCTGCTGTGGTGGAACCGAATGCAGTCTCTGCAGAATGATCAATGATATGTCTGCACACCGTTTAAAACTCTGCCTAGATTCCAGACACTTCTGAAGGTCTAATTAGTACCAAACCTGCTCCAGCACAGATTTTGAGAGGAGTGCCATGGTTGGAGCTCTCTGTAAAAGGCAACTCAATTAACAGGTGCTGTTTCAAATATGGATTGCAAGTAAGTTTGGCCCAACACACATTCACATCCTAAAAATACAATGTCTTCCACATGTGCTGAAGATTACATATTCCTTATCATTCTCCCAGTTTCCAAATGAGCAGATGAACTTCTTCTCCACCAATCATAGCCATGAAAGCAAAGTGAAGTCTCTGACTTACCTCTCAAAAGAAGAACCTGCTGAATGTTTCCTGCTGAGCAGATACTAATAAAAGCTGACTGACGAGCAACAATCTCACAGTTTAGACTATAGACCAAATAAGAAAAAAAGCAAATAGGTATGAAATGTGGGTACACATTAGCAGAAGCTGGATGTCTGTCCTGTGAAATCACAAGAAGAAACGTGATTTCCCATCCAAACATCTAATAACATCAAGTCTTTGGACAATGGGATTAATTATAATGGCAATTAGTACACAGTACGAGATCAAAAGGCCATAAACCATTTGTTAAAACTTCACAGAATGGTTGAGAGTTGAAGGGGTCTCTCAAGATCATCTTTTCCAACCCCTGCTCAAGCAGGGAACTTAGGTTTTTATCTCATTCTGCTACAATTTATGACTGGAATAGCAATGGGAGAAAGCATTAGGACAGTTATAGTTTTCCAGTCAAGTTACTATGTCCATAATAAGAAAATATTTTCCTGAATCAAAGCAAAAGTCAAAATTTCCAAGAAAATTTCCGTCTTATAATTTTGGTTGAATCAATTGGGGCTTNTTGACTCCAGACATCAGTTGAAACAGCTGCTATATAGTAGTTTTGGTTTCAACTATTGCATTTTGGGCGCAGGAATCAAACATTTATTGAGGAATTTTACTAACTATAAATGCTCCATTGCTCATCATGGTACAGCCCCATGTCCAGTCCAGAGTACTGACATTGAAAAAATTACTTTAAACAGGTGAGCGTTACTAAACACTTTGCAGAGGTAACATTGTTGCCAACCACAGAAGTTTATGCACTCTAATCCTGATTTGGCAAAAACAAGTGGCATAAATAATATGTTTATATGTTGAAGAAGATGTCAGATCCTAGGTTATCTCAAGAGAAACAGTTTAACTTTACTTTAAGACCACTGAGGAAAGCAGAATGCATTCCACAGACTGAATGAAAAGCATTTGGAATTATCTCCAGAATACCCAGGTTTTCTCAGCATTTGCAAAGATGAAGCTTTATGCTTCGGACAAATCTTTGTCCTTCCTTTTTATTTTGCTCTCACATTGACTTATCTTTATCTGTCCACAGAATGCTTGAGATGCACAGCTACTGACAGCAGGAACTAACCAGTTGAAATAAACTGTACTACATGCAGACATAGCCAGAGCACTAGCCAAATAGATTGCTTAATGAGTTCCTGGCAGTCCTCTATGGGTGTTTAATGAGAAAGAAGTCAAAATCTCATTCATTTTAATTTGACATAGGCATATTAGAATATGCTGAAATTGGTCCTGAAAATAGGATGTAGAGCCATGTGTCACTTAAAGCATGTCACCACTACAAATTTACCTTCAGTTTTAACCTGGCTCTTAGCCCACCTTCACACATTTTTTGAAAGAGAAATCTTAGTCCTATGTTTCTATGCTTTGAAACAGCATGTGTTTGTTCTTCTTTTTTCCCCCCTTTTTTTTCTTGTTTTTGTTTTTTTGGTTTTTTTTTTTTCCTTAAAGGCAGATTACTTTGTAGTCAGGATGTTTTAAAAGCTTATCTGATTATATCACAAATTTTGATAATCCTCTTGCTTCATCCAGCTTTTCTAGATACTCATTTCTCACCTTCCACATAGTGGAAGCTGTTGTTTAGTATGCAACTCACTTTCATTTAACCCATTCGAAGAATGGGTTAACTTGAGAAACCTCACCAAACTTAGGCTCTTTAGCCAGAGAGGTCTAAAACATGTAATTTCAACAGGATTTAATAATGAATAAAACATTACCTCAGATTGTAGATGTTTGCCAGAGAGTATGGTTTTGGGAGAAGAATTTAAACTCTGTGGTGGTAAACCAGCACTTAGCTAGCACAGATGTCCCAGTGAAAGGTTGTAATAAAATGTTCAAGGAATTCTGAATAGAAATGGTTGTGATTTTAGCTTTAGAAAATAAAGGAGGGGAGGGAGAGAGACAAAAATAATCCTGAAAGAAAAGTGTGGAAGAACAAGTCCAAACTGCAGAACTGAAAACAGTGCTAGGACTATCTGGGTTCAGGTAGTGTGACTATCAAACTGTCATAAATCTACGTGCTCTTTTAGACATTGCTAACTTGGCCAAAAAAATAAACAACAGCATTGAAGCAAAATGAGGAACTACCTTAATGAATGACACCTTTACCATTGTTATGATGAGTAAGACTGCATCAAAAACATGAGTCATATCTCATGTCTGACATTAATAGCCTTGCTTTTGGAAACTCTACATTTTGTTAGTGCAGGTCTAAGCCTTACTTAGATCACAATCTTATTTCATGAGGTTTCTTTCCCACCTCTACTACTTTGAAATGGGAGAAGCTTGAGGGAGGAAAGAACTTTATCACAAAACAATGACATTCTTCGGCAGAAGAAAGCTTCAAAACCAATCCTTTTAGTGTACAAAACCTTTCTACTCCTTGAATATAAAGGTGAAGAGTATCAGTCAAAAGTATGGAGAAAAATCATCTCACAAATCTGATTCAAATTTGCCTCAGAAGGAGGCTGTTTTTTCTACTGAGTTTACTGATAAATCATTCTTTTCCTGTTCTCACTTTCTCCTCTTCATAATGACTTGTGGGAGAAGAGTTCTAGGGTCACTTTTTTTCATCTGAAATTCTTACCTCACCGAATCCATACTTTAAATAAGAAATACATAAATACTAAGCCAATACAAGTTGAAAAGCATCAACCATTATTCACTGTTTATTATTTTAGACAAGAAGCCTATGTATTTCAGTATTTTATATTTCTGTTGCACTGTCAGTGGATGGCCATTCACAGAGAGGGGAATCATCATGAAAACAAGAAATGTCTGCGGCACGGACTACTAGAACAGACATTGAATAGCAAAAGAAGTACAGAATGGCCATACTTAAGAGTATCATCTGAGTAGGCCAAAGAAGCACATAGTTAAATTTAGAGAGTTGAACTTAGGAATTCATCTTCATGATGGTAGGTGATCTCTGCACTTCCACTGGATCAGCTGCAGTGTACTGGGACTCCCACCTGTACTACTGTAACACAAAAATGCCAATACTGGGTCAAAGTGAAAAGATCCATCCCCCCATATATAAAGCAGTTTAAAAAGAGGATGCTTAGAGAAAGGTATAATAACAGGTCAAATACTGTAACTTTCTTTTCCCCTCAATATACTCTTTCAGCTTTCAAAAATCAATTAATTTCCTGAGCTGAAGATTGCATCTATGTTTAGTATCCTTTCAGTAGGCAAGGTTCTTCCCACTTAGTCTTGGGGTTGACAAACTCAGCACAGCACTATATTTTAACAGGCCGTGTGGTTGGGGCAGTGGATCAAGGCAGTGATGCACATGGCTAGGGCAAGGCATGGGCTGATGGCCAGGGCTCTGAGGTGGCTCCTGAGTGCAGGGAGAGGCCCTCACTGAGGTTTCTCAAGGACAGACAGCTGCAATATGTCCCTGAGCCTAAGCATCCCAATATCAAAAGAGACAAGAGGGGGAGAACCACTCAGGGCTCTGACAGGAGCAAAGGGCAGATGAATTTCCTTTGTTTCTGCTGAGGAAAAGCCTCACCTACAGGCATTTTGCAGGGAAAACTTGCAGTGATAACATGGCTGGCATTGGTCACTGACATCTAAATTGCTGTGCAAGTAGCTTCTAACCTACTGTACTAAAAGCTGTCAACCCTGCCAGTGCAAACTTTGCCACTCAAATTTGTTCTGTGAGGTGCTTTAATTTCACATTCTGTCTCCACAGGTCAGAGCACTGGAGAATGGATCGTAAAATAACAAAAACAGTAAGATCATAACTTTTTTCAGTCATTAAACCTCAGATCACTTCGGATGCATGACTCCCCTCATACTGGAAAGAAGCACTGCTGCTCCACCAACACTTGCCCTGAAGAAAGATCAAGAAAATAATATAATTTGACTACCTCCTTGGGTTGAGCTTATGTGTTCATGAATGACAGAGTCCTTTTCAAGCAATTTCTGACTTTACACACAACAACAGTTTCTAACTGGAATAAAGAGCATCAATATTTGCCTCAGTTGATTCCTGCACCACTGATTTGCAAATAATTTGTTAGGCAGGTACCTGCAGCACTGTGAAGTGGCAGGCTCCCAGATCACAATTACAACTTGCTTCTGAACCCTCAGTCCCTTCCCCAATGGGACCTGGTATGAGAGTTTCTCTGATGTTCCGCGTTCAGCTCAACAAGGATCTTTCTCTAGGACCTGACCTACTCTGGGATTAGTGCTGAACATCTCCTATCCCTACACTCACACCATGGGTGCAACCCCCCACCTCCTTGAGCTTGGTGCAATTCCTCCCACACACACCTACCCAGGCCACATGCCAATTCAGAATGAGTTGGGTGTGGATTGCAAAAGACAGCAAACCCGAGTGCTAAGGCACCCCCTGGCTCTTGCTTCCTCTATAGTCAGGGAACAATAATGACAATCAACCACCCCTTGACATCCTGATACATCTGTACCTGGGTTGTGGACCAAAGGGGGTGATAAGAGAAGTTCAAAATCTACTAAGTTCTGGGTCTTGTGCAACCGGGCAAAAGTACCATCTCAGCTGGGACGAAGCAGAAAAGTACCTGACAAAAGTAAATGACCTTGAACCTCATAAATATTCCAAGTGAGGCCCTTTGAGCTCTCCTGGATCGCAACAGACTGTGACCAGCATCACTGTGACCTTGAGCTGGGATGCTTCCCAGGTACAAACTCCTCAAGGACTGTATGCCAACAAAGCCAATGGAAGGTCGGTGCAAAGTCAGCCTCCTTGAGCCTCAAACATCACTCACCAAGGAATGTTGATGCACTGTATTTACTCTAAATTCAAAGAGAGAAATTTTAACCATAAAATATCTTTTTTTCATCCACCTCCCTTCCTATCTATGTGTTGCCTTCACAAGTTAAGTGTTACACATCACTGGGCCCAAATATTTCCATCTGTCTACATGTACCAGCAACCTGTGTGAGGTTGTTTTTTTATATATATATATACATTTATGTATGTACCTATACACTTTGGTGGAAGCTACCTTATAGTAAGGTACTGTGAATCTTGTCATCTTTGAATCTGTAATTGAGTCTCTGTACTGATCATAAAACAATGTCCAGCTAATCCACCAGAAGGCTGTGTTGCCATCCAGAGACCTGGATAGGCTGGAGGGTTGGACAGAGAGTAATCTTATGAGATTCAACAAGGGCAAGTGTAGGTTCCTGCACCTAGGGAGGAATGACCCCAGACACCAGTACAGGTTAGAGAATGACCTGTTGGGAAGCAGCTCTGTGGAAAAAGATCTGTGAGTCCTGGTGGACAAAGATTAGCCATGAGCCAGCAATGTGCCCTCATGGCCAAGAAAGCCAATGGCATCCTGGGATGTATCAAGTGTGGCCATGTCAAGGGAGGGTCTCCTGCCCATCTACTCTGCACCAGTGAGGCCTCATCTGGAACACTGTGTACAGTTCTGGGCTCCCCAGTTCAAATACTTGAGGGGTGGGTGTCAGGAGGATGGGGTCAGTCTTTTTTCAGTGGTACCCAGTAACAGCACAAGAGGCAATGGGCACAAACTTGAATATAGGAAGTTTCACCTAAACATGAGGAGGAACTTCTTTCCTGTGAGGGTGACAAGAGCACTTGCACAGTCTGCCTGGAAACTGTGGAGGAGGTTGTGGAGTCTCCTTCTCTGGAGACAGTCAAAATCTGCCTGGATGCCGTCCTGTGCAGCCTGTTATAGGTGATCCTGCTCTGGCAGGGGGGTTGGACTAGATGATCTCCAGGGATCCCTTCCAACCCCTTTCATTCTGTGATTCTGTGATAATATATTTTATTGAATTGCTTGTAAATCTTTAAATTAGTCAATCTTTGTGTGCTGCTAAAAGTCAACCTTTGGTTTACCTCATGCTCTCAGTATATTTTGAAGTGCTTCTAAATCATAACCATGTCAAAACATTTTCATCTGTGACACACACAGAATAATCCTGTCCTAACAGTTCCTCACCTGAAACCTGAACCCTGAGGATAAAGTGCAAATGCCACTGTCTTGCAGAAACCAATTCTCTTTTGTTAAGATATTACATATTATTGCACTAGGTGAAGAATCCCATCTAGAACTGGGAAGCCTTAGTGTTGCTCTTAGCCAAATGGAACCTCAACGTAGTCTGCAAATTAAACAAAACTCCAGGTGTTTTTGAAAACATCTTGTCACTATTCTGTTTAATGCAATTGCTTCAACATGTTTTTATTATATTGTCAAAATTGCTGTGAAAACAGTAATCACTTAATCTGTACTTCTGTGTATAATTAGACAAAATTCTATGGCCCTCCTAATTCTCCTCAGTAAAAATGTTGAGTATACTCTGATATATGAGAATATTTACTTATCCCCTACTCACTGTAATTGCAAATGTTTCTCCTTTTTACATTTCTTAATCTCTTTCCTCTTTATTTTCTTATTTTTATTTTCCTGCTGTTCCTTCATAACACTAACAATTCAGTACTTTACAGTGAAACAAATTAGTTTCTTTTGCTGAGGTGAAGGCACTGTTATGCCTTGCAAGTTTTACATTTTTGAAGAAAGAATGGGGAATTTCTCTGATCCATACAGACAGTCAGGGCATAGTTAATTTAACTTTATTTTCTGGTACAATTAAACACAAAAATCATAGTTCTACAAAACCTTGAGACAAGCTCCTGCTAAGTCTACCATAGTATTAACCTTGATTGAGTTATTATATCATATTAGATTATTTTGCTTTAGAAGTCCCTAGCTATGAGCATAATTTGACAGATAAAATCTAATATCTTTAATCTACATTACTAAATCAGTTTATCTTCAAATTATATAGTGTCATCTCAAATCTCAGTAGATTTTTGTTATCTGTGATTCAATTTTTCAATTTTTTCTTTTTGTCTGCTGTCCTGATTGTAACTGCTGTGCAGAAGGGAGAGAGAGCCCATTAAAAATGCATGACAGAAGAAATGAAATTTTTCTTGTTTTACTCAAAGATTAAGGTAACATTTCCACACTGCCCAAAAGATAATTGGGGTCATGAACCTGCATTTTACATAGCTCCAAATTTATTAATAATATGTCTTAAGTTTTGATGAGAGAATGCATGTAAAGAAAAAAGAACTTATCTTACTTCCCTCCTCAGTGTTTTGTAGGGGGGACATTTTGGGACAGGGAGTCACTTCTGCAAGAAACTGTCTCCAAGAGCTGATGTAAAGGCATGTCACGTAGGCTCAATGCAACAGAAACTGGGGAATCACTGAAGAGAGGATAGAGAGAAAAAGTGAGCTAACCCAGGTGACAGCATATAAACAGCAGTTCTGCAAAAGGACTCTCAAGTTAGATGGATGGGGCAAGACGGCTTCTGTGAAGGCCACTCTGCAGGATGAAGCTGCTGTTAAAGCACAGTGTGATAAAACTTCCACTGGATTTTTCTTTTTTTCAATACTAGGACAAATTGAAGACTGTATCATGAGAAAAAGGCCAAAGAAGATTGAAGGAAAAGAACCAGAGAGAAAGAAAAGGACACAAGTGAAATCAAAGGTGGAAGGGATGAAAGCAATCATAAGTAAGGTCAAGAGACCAGAAGACAAAATATTCTAAAAAGGGGAAAGGTAAGGAAGACCTGGTATAAAACATCTGTGTCAATACTGAGGAAATTTAAAAGTAGCATAGGAAAGCAGGAGGGAAGGTCAAGGAAAGGTGTTTCTGTCATTGTTCTTGATTCCTTTCAGAGAGGTCTGCCTGTCCCTTTTCACCGTCTTACATCTCGCTGCTGTTGTGACTTCAGAAGTCCATCTGACAATTTCCTCAGTTAGCAATGTCTTCTGTGGTATCCCACTCCATATATGACTGTGTCATACTAAGCCTGCAATATTAGATATTTGAACTTTAAATGTTTGATTGCTTGCTTTCCCCCTCCTTTTCTTTAAGGCCTGGACGTTGATCAGATCTATAAATGTCTTATTTATCCTTTCCTCTTCATGTTCTCACTGTCCCTGACTGCTCACTGACACTGAATTTTTTCCTTTGAACACCTCCTTGTGCTTTGGCATTACAAACTGTATATATATATATGTTAGGATAGACAAATGGCAGTTAAAAAAAAAATAGTGAGGGTTTTAGAAAGCCTGAATTCAATCTTTGCTCATGTACTCTTACACACCTCGGATGGGTAATGCATTTCCTGTCATTTATTACTAGGCTCTGTTGAAATGATAAGCAGCATTTGGAATATATGATTTTGTAATTCAGTCTAAGGCACTAAATCCAAACACAGTGGTGCAAGAACTGAACACCATAGCAACAGCTTTATATACCTGCAATTTTTCATCATCTGCTCTCTTGGCGCTTTCGTGAAATCAACAACATCATTTTGGTGGTCACTTTGCCTGCTTCATTGCTGCATACTAGAAGATAAATCCCAGTGCCTGCTTTTTATTACTGGGTATTTTTAGCTAACTGTGTTGACTTAGCCACAATTACTTATAAGCTGTGTCAGATAAATTAAATATTTCCAGGTGTGTATTTCATTAAGGCTTTTTAATCAATTTTATTAAGGCAGTAACTCACCAAATCAACATGCTTAATTGGCCAAGTAAGTTATACAGAGAGTAAGAACAGTATCACAGTCAAATTGAAGGCTTGGGTAAAATAAAATCTATACTCATGATGAACTCCACATCATGAAAGACCATGGCCCAATCATCTATACCTAAAACTTCACATTCAGATATAGATTCTTACTTTTTCCTATTTTCCTATCAAGACCTTCAGATGAACCAGAATAACCCAGCAAACCATCACTAGAATATGAGTTGCTTTTTTTTAATTTTTCTTCTTTGCTTTACCAAACAACTGTCCTCAGACTAATCCTTTTCCGAAGATTACATCCCTTCAAGCTGCAAGCCAAGTATAGCACTAGCCTATAACAGAGAGCTGTGGGTCTCGGAGCTATCACCAAAGAAACAAAGTCCCATTCTATCCCTACAACTCAGTCCATCAGGTTGCTTAAGTTCAGAATTAGCCTAACTTTCTAATTTGACTTCTGCAGTATTTAAAGAATTCAACAATCCCTTATTTGATTTCATGAGGGTTAGCCTACAACAGAACCTGAAAAAAATTGGACAGTGTGTCGACTGACTCTTCCTGCCCTAATTTGATTGTCTTTGCATTGTCCTCTGGATTTTGTGGGGCCTTGTTGACCTGAATTCTCTTGATTTTGCACAGTATTTGACTTGTGCCTCAAGTGCTGCTTAAAGCCCCAAGGAATGAATGTCAGGTAAGAATGGCTCCGTACAAAGCCAGTTCAAGTGTCCCTGACCTGCACTCCAGGTTTTCTGATACAGGGCATGGCACAGGATCTTACAGACTAACTGTTCATGGTATGAGTTCACCTTTGCTCAGGGTTTTTTAGCTTAAACAGAACACTGCTTGAGTGTGACTGCTGCTTTCTCCTCACGCACACTGTCCTTGAGTCAGTGCTGCAGTAATTGTATGCCCGTGTTAATAAGCTAGGCTATCGATACACTGGTGGCACAATCAGAGGTTTGACACTAAGAAAACTATGATAATCTGAAAATTTCAAGCCACTTTCATCTGCTTTGTCAAAATCTATTAAAATACAGGAAAAGTATGGTGAGTTTCCAAAATAGGCTATTTTCAGATGAGTGTAAACACTGTGGAAGTTTACAAACACTCGGAGAGCAAACTCTATTAGGTCCTGTATGCTTCCAGATTCCTCAAGCTCTCAAATGGCATGTTTGCTCAGCACTAGAAGCCAGTTACAAACATCATACTTACTAGCAAAAATACTGTTGCTTTGTCACATAACACTGCTGTATTATTTTAATACCTCCATCAAAGAGCAGAAATCAGCAGTAGTCTTGCAGGCCGCTTTATTGGTGAGAAGCATGCAGAATGTGTGCGGAGTCTAGCTCCCCGGTGTCATCTGCTTTTGCCTACGTAGATGTTCACACCCCTATAACAGGTTTCAGAACAAAACTCTCCCTTGAGAGTATTTGCTCTTGCTCTGAGATATCTGTCTCAAGAACAGAAGAATTCCATGTTAAAGCAGAGGAGGATAATCTCCAGATAGTTGTACAGATCCATATTCTAGTGCCACTGCCTCAACTTAAAACCTGGAATAGTAGCAGACATGCAGTAAATACTTCCAACACTGATTATGTGATGGCATACTAAAAAAATTCTGTGACTCTATTGCCAAGTAGAAGCTAGCATTTATTTCTGGGGTTTGCTCCAGCTCCATCAGAGTTAACAGTTTTATACCTGTCCTCTATGTCAAAGCTTTATGGAAAAAAGAACAGTCGTGGTAATTCACAAAAAAAAAAAAATAAAATTGTAGTCATCTGATTTCTGTAAAGATGGTCAAAAAATACGTTAATATTTCCAAGAGACAAGAGCTAAATATCCTTCTTAATTCAACAGTTTTATAGTATACAAGAAATGCTTAACTATATTAACAAGCAATGCATGAAATAAGCAAGGAAGGAAAAGGGGCTTTCCTGCCTCTGGAAGAGCACAGCACCATCTCTGGACACTGCTAAGCTATCTGTACCAACTGTGAATTTTATTCTTGGCTTATAAATCTACTTCTGAAAAGCTGAATGTTTATCTTTGGAAAACAATAGGATGTCCCAAACAGCAAGGTTTTATCAAAGCATTATGAAAATAGTGCCAAATGTTTTGAAAAATATTTTTTCTTATCGAAGCCCTTTTTCACTGTGGAGCTTTTAGTGTCATCTGCCTGTAGCACAGGACCTTTATTCACAAAAATATAGTGGTAATATTACCATTTTTGTCTATTACTCATTGATGTACAGAAGCAGAGAGGGTTGGCAGTAAACAAGCTTGAGTTCATTCCTCCATTTGTTTTATTTATTTCTGCAGTCTATTTTAAATGGATTCTCTCTTGGGCTTCTTGCTTCTGCAAGCAGTCAATCAGGCAGTGTAGCAAAGAATGCTTGAAAGGATTGCAGCACCAGTTGGGTTTAAACTCCAACATATCAGGGCAAAAAGGTCAATTCCACTGTAATGAACCCAGTCTTTAGGATGCTAGTGTCTTGTGCTTTTCCATACATATATGTTGTTTTAATGTATCTGATGTTCTTATTCCCAGTGTATGACCAGATCAAGGCAATTCTATTCCTCCTGAAAAATCATATTCAACATTTTGCTATTACTAATTCAAATATATATGGGTGTATAAAAGTACAGAATAATTGCCTTCATGTTCATATGTCATTATTCAAACCCATCCCTTCCCTTCTCCACTGCCAAAAAAAACCCAAACCCAAAAAATCCCCAAAAAAATGAAATGCAAAACCTTCCAGGTTTTACCTAGATACATGATGAGAGTCATAAGACGTAAAAACTGGAAAATTCTACATAAGCCCTTGGTATAAATTACAAAAGGTTAAGTAAATGATAATGCACAGACATTTTCCTGCACTTAATAGAAAATAATAAGCACTACAGGAGAACTAACCCGCAGGAGATGAAACAGGCAAGCATGTGAGCATTCACATGGTACAGAAAAGTTTCATTCTGCATGTTTATGTATGTAATGATTGGCCTGCTTTACAGTGAACGTTGTCTTGTATTTCTATCTCTTACAGCAGTAAAGAGGAGAAGCTACATCTAGCTGCTGTCTAACCTGTGCAGTTCATAAGGTGCTGAACCTCTCTTGTAATTACACTAAATCTAGAGGGTGGAATTAAAAACTCAAAGAAAATAGAGTTCAAGATTCCCTGAGGACCTCTAATCGATATGCTGGATTGGGGGACACAAATAATGTAGAAAATCATTTGGCATCTCTAGTCACAGGTTATCAATAACACAGTACTTACAGTCTAATTAAGGCAACAGAGACAGCAGCGTTTGCTATATGTTTCTCTTTAACACAAATTGGCCATATTGTCACCAGGCCAGAGTTCGCCGCTTCTGAAATAATAGGATGTAAAGTGCATATAATGCTACAAATTAGGTTAAACACATAATGATCACAGATGTGGAGGAAACAGCTTGAAAATGCAAAAGCAAATGGATTAAAATACTACCTCTGGTTGCAATCTAACATTTGCTACTATAGCATTACAACCATATGTCTATCGTGTAAGTGGGGCACAAAGCCAGTCCCATTTACAGGAAAAGTAATACTAAAGTAATGGCTGCAGAGGGACATGTTAAAAACATCTCCACATCTACTCTGATTGCATTTTAGGCTAAAGCTATCTACTTTAATTTGAAAACCATAATTATGTTATAATTAGATATTGATCATTACACATAATGCTTTCACACACAGGTGCCTTTTTTTTCCCTTTAAGTTTCACTCTAGCAAACCTGTACAGCCAGATTAATCTTTATCATCTTTATTATTATTTTCCTTTAATGGCCTGAAATGTCAATGCAGGAGATTAGAAAGGAGCCAAGTGGGAAAAAGAGCCACTATCATGAGTCTAAAAGACCGAGCTACCAACAAAGTCACAATTTCAGTTTCCAAAATATTTTGAAGAAGCCTGTTGATGGTGCCCTTTGAAAAGCTTGTCAGAGACATGGTATCTGATTGGATGCACATCTGGGCAGCTATTTTCTTTTGATTTTATGTCCAAAGACATTTTTTTTTTAATAGCCTTTGTCACGAACTAAAAGAAATACAATGGGAAGAGGCAGGTAAGAAGGAGGAAAAAAAAAGAAAAAACCCCAAAACTCAGACACCCCAGCATGAGAAAGGAAGGCACGATGTTGATGTAAAAAGATTGAGTGTAGAGCAAGGAGGTGACATGAAAATTCTAATCAGATACATAAGGCAGAAAGGGAAATTTTCTGATCTAGTTGTTGGCCATCACTCAGGCTGTTTGCTTTAAGTAAACTGAAAGCTCAGTTATTATAATGTATTCATTTTAGCATCTCAGTATGACTTTTGCTATTTAATTTAAAAATCAGACTTTGAATGAATGACAGTCCCATTAACATGTTACAATCAACTGGAAAGACAGATTTTTCTATTTGAGAAATAGTATGTTTATAATTTCATGCAGATTGTATAAATGTTAAATAATTAGAGAAGAAATGTGAGGGCTAGCATCTAATTTTATTCTGATGAAAATATATCCTTTAATTTATCTAGCAGTAAGATAGAAAACAACTTGGTAAGAAACCACATGTGATGTGTACCTACCACTGCTGGACAGTTAACATGTCACTATCATTTCACTACATAATCACAGTAAAATAGAGATTATCTAGTTGATACCAATCTACTCCAGATACCCCTACTTTCAGTTTCTTCAGTAATGAGAATCCTAGTTTGGGCATCTTCCTTTAATCACTACTTAGAGGTGAAGAAGAAGGCTTTTGCATCCTAATAACTGATCACACAGTGTTGGGGAGCAAGTATTTGTTAGCTGGTTTACAAATGGCACCCTACCAGCCATTCTGAATCTCTCCTGGGGGCATGTCTCCAAATCTGGGCCATGGTCCAATAAAACTATCCTGCATATCTGATCCATCAATAATGCCTCATTCTGGGCTTTTTCACTCAGTCCTTGAGTGTTTAAATAGTGCTTCAGAGCAATTGATTTATGTGCTTATTCTTGACACTATGTTACTTAAAAAACTGTTTCACAAATTGATTCAGCATCTCTTTCAAGCAGTTAAATTGAAGTTCTCAGAAGAGTTACAAAGCTTAAGCTTTGCAATTTATTAGTAGAAATAACTAAAATGAACAGTCACTGCCACACAAGAAAGATTTCTTAAGTGCCTTGGTGTCTTCTGCTTCAGTTCTCTCCTGAGAATCAGGCATTGTTAAAATCAGACATTGACATTTCTTATTTTATGCTCCACTTCAGCATGATATAGTTAATGTTAGACTTTAAGACCACAAACTTTACAGTAGCCTTTTATTGCTGTTCTGTGTCTTCCTGACTGGCAAATTCTCCTGAGCTTTAATTAGGGTCTTTATATCCCCTAGGTCTTCAACCACTTTTTAAAAGCAGCATTTTCTCTCACCAAACACTGATTTGTCTATTTGAAAGTTATTCACTTAACTAAACTCTTAGGTGCAAAATATGCACTGGGAAGCACAATCTGCACTCTTCCTTCCACAACAGCAAGGGAGAGGCCAAGACTGGGAGCCAGAGTATTGCTGCTGGGCTGGGCGGAAAAGGGAAGCAAAACAAAACAGCAACAAAAAACCTCAAAAATATAAAAAAACCCAACCAAACAACCAAAACCCCCCCCAAAAAACCCCAAACCCACAAAAAAAGTAGATCTGAAGAAGGACCAAGACTGAATCCTGAACAAAACAACTTTCTTCCCAGCCAGAAGACTAGTGAGTGCCCAAGCTATGTGCAGACAGAGGAAGCATAGTTCCTTAGATTTTTTAAAGATAAAAAAGAAAACATGCAAGTTAACAAGGGGACTATCAATGACAGCAGTTCCCTGAAAAACTCTGTCATGTTTGAAACCAGTGATAAAGGGAAAAGGCTGATACTACTCCATTGGAACTTGAGCACTAAATAAAACTGACTGGTGGCAGACTTCTCGGCTTCAGATGGTCTTTTCTAAGGAACACACATTTCAGGAAAAGGGCTAGCAAAATACCTAGCATGGAAGAACTGGAGAACTAAAAGCATCACGGGAGCTGAAGCTCACTGGAAATACAGGAGAAAACCACTCAGGTTCTGAAGCAGTAGTGCATTTGCACTTGACAGTAGCAAATGTCAGCAATAAGGAAGAATTTCAGATGATAGCTTCATTTCCAACAGCACCCCTAAAAATCTCCTTAACTTTTTTAATAGCTGTAACAAACTTTTCAGTAACTAATACCTGGGAAGCAAACCAGGAAGCTGTATGGTAGAAATGATAGCAAGTATTAGGGATGACACATGAAATTAAATGCAGGAGAGAGTATTTCTTCAGGAATAACAAAAAAACCCCAAAACAGAACCACCAACCAAAAATGACAAAAAAAAAAAGAAAAAGGTAGGAGTTTTTGACAGACATAAAACTGAATAACCAACCCAGAACCTTAGAAGGACAGTGCTTGCCATAGACTGGAAGATGCAGAGTTCAGATCAGAATTTGCCACTCATTATACCAGCGTTTGTAGGGCAGACAGTATCCTGGCACAGCAGTTGCAGTAAAGAATCTCAGATACTACAAGACTGAAGACAGAAAGGTACGCCAACAAAGCCAGAGCCTAATGAAACAGAACATGTAGCTTTACAAATTCTAATAAGCACTACCTTTTCCTTTTTTAGATAATTCCCAGCTTTGCCTAGCAACAGAGGAAAACCAAAAAAGGCAGGATCTGTTCTGCATGTAGGAATATGTATGGATAGAATGAGAAGAGCACCAGGAGTCTCAATAGCTTTCCATAGATAGCTTAACACCCACTAATTTTTAGCATCTTATTAATGATTTGTTCTTAAAATATGTCTCTCTATGAATGCTTAGTGATGACATCTTCAAAAAATTTGCAGGGAGATAAAGTTACAAATCTAACTAGTCATGTATTTTTTGTATCCAATATGCAGGTATCTAATAGTTATGTACCTATCCAATAAGGTAATTAGGTAGGTGGTTTCTAAATAATGATTTCTTGATTTTGTCTTAGTCACCAAGATACTAATAAAGATCTAAAACTCATAGTAGCCCTCTGTGGTGGTTTGAACCCTGGTTGGAGGCCAGACGC
>VZTU01017534.1:19244-44512 GCA_013400835.1 Zapornia atra | reverse complement strand
GAAGTTCAGCAGTAGGTTTTACTGTGCCTTGTGGGGCTTGCCACCCTGTCAAGTCAATTCGTATTATGTGTATCTCTTGCTGTTTTGACTTTGAGTGTAAAAGGGCACGATTTCTTGTTGAAGGAACATGGAACAAAAGATCAAAGGAAGTATATTGGTGGCTTTAAAAACCTGCTTTTTTGTGTTGATATGAATTCAGTTACTCTTTGATTTTTGCCTTCCTGTTTTCCTTTTTAAAATCCAGAGCAAAACTCAACTGAATAGGTTGAGTAAGACTCAATGGTATGAAGACTTTGTGAGGTGATGGGGTTTGGTCTCTTTAAGAAAGCTGGAGGTTGAGATGCCAATACTTAGATACTGCTTTTGGAAAACAGAATTGTTGCCATTCCATTGTCAGTCTCATGGTGGCTTTTTATACGATGCTGTATCTGCTGTTGTGTGTGGGTCTTTGGACTAGACTTTGTGTACAGACAGAAGCACTAAACCAAACAAAACCTTGACATTTGGGATTATTTTGCTTTTGAATTCCTCTGTTGCTTGCCATTTTTAAGCCCAGGTTTTTGCTTTATGATGAAGTGGTTGAGAAGCTAAACATACTTGGAACAATTTTCTTAAAAAATGATCAAGGGTTTTATTTTGCTTGTGGGTTTTTGTTGCTTTTTTGAGGAGAAACAAAGACAGCATTCCTCCAGAGGTACTAGATTACATAATTAATTTTAATTTTTTTTGGAGCAGACGTGTGCTTTTTATTATGAAAGTATAACCACCTTCTTTACATGAGTTTTGGGAAGTTCAGTTTCTTTAATGCTTTCTCCTCCTCTCTTTGCTAGTGACTCAGGGGTCTGTTTAATTTAATGTGTATCTATTTTTTTCAAAATACAGCTGTTTTGGCAACTTGCTAGAGTTGCAGTGTGTCTACAAGGTCAAGCTTTAACTGCTGATGAGAGACTTTTGCACTGAGCTGGACCCTGACATGGAAACTTAAAACATCTGCTTGTGTTCATTTTTCTTTTTACATTTATTAAACAGATTTTAATTAAGAGTTGTCTTTCAGTCCCAGATCTTCCTTCCTCATTTGATCTGCAGTTAAAATTAAGTTCATCAGTTTGTGATTTCCTACTCATTGCTATGACAACAACCTGCGAAACAGACTTTAATATGAGGAATTGGAGGGAGTAAGAAGCTGCTTTGCGAGCAAGGAAGCGTTCTTGTCCAACCCCATCTTGTTAATTATTAATGTCCCACCTAATGGTCAAAACTGTAGTCACTGCTGTAATTTGAAGGTTGTGGCTATCTTGCCTCCCTTCTGCCTGTGACTTTGGTACTCTGAAGAGTAGGTGTGGTAGGGTGTGAAGCCTCAGCCCTGTGCTGTGAAGGCATGCCCATGCCAAGGGGGTGAGATGTTTCTTTCCCTGGTCAGTGCACTGTTGGTGTTGGAACAGGGCCCTTCAGCTACTCCTCGTGTCTGCTGGGGTTGGTCTGCTTGCTGTGTCTGGAACAGCACTGGTAGATAATGGGAGCCAGCTAAGGGCAAATAAAATGGCTTTATTTTGAAAGCTCTCTATATATTAAACTGCCAGTTGTGCTTTTAAGAAGACTGGATTGTGTCTGCAATGGTTTATGACGTGCCTGTGTTGGCTTAGTAGGGAATGTCAAACTGAAGATGTGTTTCCATACTTATCAGAAGCAACTGCAAGTCCACCCTGCTGACAGGAAGAGCTTTGCTGGCTTCCTGCTTTGGACATATTGCCAAGTTTTACTGCTCACAGGCTTCATGGTCAACAAGATGAGGGTCTTCTTTAAAGATTTTGTTATACAGCTCAGGTTGTTTGGCTTTGTTCCCTCCAGAAGTGTGTTTTGCTGCCTCATCTCTTGGGATGCCACTTCATCCCTCAGGAGTTTCAGTCGCGTGTGTGCATGACTTTATCCTTAAACTGTCCTTCCATCCTGAGAAACAGACATGGCTTGAGCAGCTGTGATACAGAGAGGCCCTGTAAAATGCATGTTAAGAGAGGGAGAAAAGGCACAGTGCTCTTCAGGGAGCACATGTTGCCTGGCTGTTAGAACTGTGGGCTCTGGTTCAGCGTCTGCTTTGCAAACAAATAGAAGACTTCTTGTTTTGCTGTGTGTGCCCTGCTGTCATGTCTAAAACGTGGATCACTATTTTGAGTAGCTGTGGGGAAACTAGAGAAAATAGCATCGAAATGTATGTCAGAATTTCTAGGTACCAGAATCTGTAAACACGAGGTTAAATCGTAAATGATGAACAAATTGGGACCCAATGGAGTTGTGATTTCTAAACGTTAAATCACAGTGGGCTGATTCTAGACAGTCGTGTTTGAAAACTGCTGGCTTGACTTTCAGAGAGGTTTGTGCTCCCTGTCGTGCTCTCTGTTCAGGGCTTTTTTTTGTTGCTCATTGAGGTGGGTTCAGACTCTGATGTGGTGACCAATGCTTTCAAAAAAACCACAACCAAAACCTCACTAAACCAAGCAACCCAAAGGTCATTATTAGTCTATGTAAATGTAAGGCTTTGGACATTGGCAGTGCACTTACCAACTAGGCTTCAACAGAAAGAGCAAAAGGAGTCTTTACTGCAAACTAACTGAAGACTGTTCATTATGTGTTTAAAATTCAGTGGGCAGCCACAACCAGATAATCAGTGATAAGCACTGAATTTGCTGTTGAGAGCATCTCTGCAAATACTGAATATTTTGCTTTCTGTAGAACATGTTGCTATGGCCTTGAATAATCTCTGTTCTCACTGAATCTGGGTCTTAGGGCGTTAAGTACAGTGCTCTGGTGAAGGCCTGTGTGTTCTGGGGCTTAGACAGCACAACGTTACAGAACCTTGAGACACGTTGGCTTTGGTGAATGTATTCATAAAGCTGGAGAAACACAGTGTTCCAGTTCAGCTCATACTACAGTCAGTTCCTGATAAAGGCAGGCCTTTTCTTGTCATCTGTGTAAAGGTTCATGGAAATACACTTACTCTGCAGACTGTATTGAATGCTTTAACTACCATATAAAGAAATGCAACGTCTGGGTTCAATTTTGGCTACAAAATGTATTTCTAAAGTGAAGAAAAGATTTAGATAAATAGTGGGATCAGTTGTCTTTGTGATTCTAGATGGGGCTCCCCACCATTGTGAATCTGTGCTTAAACTTGAGCGTCTCATCACAACTTAATTTGCTGGGTGCCCGTTGCTTGCTGATGCTGGTGAGCAGTTGGGCATTGAATCCACCTCCTTCACCCAGGCACACACAGTGCTTTGCTCAGTTTTCACCTGAGCATCGTTATGCATTGAACTCAGTGCCAGCTTGCACCATAGATGCTGCTCTGACAGGTTTCCTGCTGAGGCACATTCATAGGCTGGGGCTGCAGTACAAGTGCTGTGCTGCTTGTTAGCACAGCTCCTTCAGCCCACGTGCACGACTCACAGGTTGTCTTTAGTTCCCTAAATTTGTAGTTTTACTTCCCAGTGTCCTGGGGACAGAAACACCAGGCAGTTAACTGTGACTGTTCTAACCAGTTGAGAGATATTTTTACGGTTGTCATAGCTGCTATAAACCATACTCAGCAATAAGCCTTGTGTTAGATGCTGTACCAACAAACAGGGGGAATAATAGATTTTTTGGTTTGAAGTAATTTTGGTGATAGAGAATGAATGAGGATGAAAGCTGACTGCCACAAAGGGGTTAGCAGTGATGTGTGTGTTTCTTTGTTGCCATACAACAAAAGTATGTTTTAAGCAGGGTAATAGGTAGCTTTTGAGATTTCTGGAAAATGTGAGGGAGAGGAAAACAAAAATACTGACCAGGAAGGTAGTATTTAAATGTCAGCATCATCATCTCAAACAGGAGATACCTGTGACCTCTGCATATGCCCAAGAAAGCAGCCTGATGATGGGGAATAGAGGAACTGCGTAGTGTGTGAATGTGATTTGTTTTTCACAGAATCACTAGGTTGGAAAAGACCTTTGAGATCAAGTCCAACCATCCCTTTCTGAACTGTCTCCCAGAACACCTCATCTACCCATCTTTTAAATAAATCCAGGGTTGGTGACTGAACCCCCTCCCTGGGCAGCCTGTTCCAATGCCCAGTAACCCTTTTGGTGAAGAACTTTTTCCTGCACAGCTCGAGTCCGTTTGGCCAGCCCCTTTTCTGTGGGGACAGGACAAGGGGCAATGGCCTCAAGTTGGAGCACAGGAAGTTCTGCACCAATATGCAGAAGAACTTCTTCCCAGTGAGGGTGACAGAGCCCTGGGACAGACTGCCCAGGGGGTGTGGAGACTCCTTCTCTGGAGAGATTCCAGACCCGTCTGGACACCTATCTGAGTGATATGTCCTAGGGAGCCTGCTTTGGCAGGGGGGTTGGACCCAATGGTCTCTGGAGGTCCCTTCCAACCCCTATGATTCTGTGATTCCCTCTGGAATGGCATTAGCATTCTGAATTGCTGTGACAGTGGTTAAATTCCAGGCATCAAAACAACAGTGTTACAGAAACATAAGGAGTGATAATAGCTGGAGCTGGAATTTCAGCTGAGTAGCAGGTAGTATGTTAAATACCTCAAACCCCAGATGTCTTCTGGTAGTACAGATGTAGGCAGAGCCCAGTCAGCTGACAAAAATGCTTCTTATCCACTGCATTTCCCACTTTACTGTAAAGACTGTGATAAATCCATTCATAGCTTATAAAAGGTTCTTTTTCAGGAGTCTCCGTATAGACTTCATGGGGAAGGCAGGAAGTTCTCCAGCTGCTGCATTTGTGTATTTTCTGGGTACTGAATCAGTACCCTGCCCTTAACTCATGCTCTCTTTTTTTTTTTTTTTGTTTTCCTTTCAGATTTTCTATTTTGTACATACATTGTTTTGTATATACTGTATATGATGACTTCGGTGGGCAGCGAGCGTCTCCGGGGCACTCGGGACAAAACGCAGATTGCAGCCACACAGCCAACACAACCACAGAAGCAAGTAGTACAGGTATGTGGTGCTGTATAATCCTCTCTGGGTTAAAAGTGAGCATGTCATGGAATGCACTTCTTCCCTTAAGTCAGTAGAAACGGAGAAGAGATGGGAGGAAAAATCCTGGTGTGTTTTGAAAGAGTATGCTTGTTATCTTGCTTTAATTGCTCAGTAGTCCAGCACAGCATTAAGTTGTTCCTGTATTCTTGTATCTAAAGGACCCTTATGTTCTTGAGCATCACTTGCCATCAGTGAGGAATTCTTCGCTTATGCCTGTGTCAGGGCCTCTGTCCTGTGATAACAGTGTCCTCAGATCTGAGCTCTTCCATATGCCAGCCTCCTGATGCTAGATTATTTCTGGTCAATAGAAAAATTTGAGTGGGTGGGGAAAGCTTCATTAGATGCATACTCTGCTCTACAGCATGGTTCAGTGTTATCTGCAGGTCACAAAATCCTGAACTACTTAAACAGTGTCCTCACAAAATGACATGAAGATGGTTGTCCTGCAGTGGACTAAAATTATTCTGATTCTCTCTGAGATTGAAATGAAGGCCCTACCACTTTATTGTGATTCTCAGAATCAAGAGTTACTGAGCTGGTGCTTGGCTGGGTAAGTGCAAACTGTCTCTGCTTCTGACAACTGTCCTGTTTGGGTGCTTCTCAAAACAGGACTGAATTCAAGAGTTGCTTCAGTTCTTTGCTGGCAGAGTGTGTCGGTCAAGAGATGCTCCCCATGGAACTTAGGTCTCTTGTTGTTTCTAGACAGGTCTTTAACGTGGAGGGTCTCCTTGCTTGGTTCTGTTTTATATAGTATTAATCATGTGAACTCAAGCCCATTTCTCCTTGTGTTGCTATGCTTTGTGCAGTGATGATTTATGTCAATGTGTGGGTTTAGAAAGTGACTTTCCACAGCTTAGTTTTTTGTTTATAACAAGTACAGCTGCAGAAGCATAGGGTGTGGGTTGGCAGAAAAGGTGGTTTTCCCCTTTTTTGACAAGATGGCAGTGGTACTCTACCCAGTTTTGGTTTCCCTGGCACAAGACGGGCATTGGCAGATGGAAACAAGTCCAGTGATAAGCTGTGAAGATGGTTGAAAGGTTGGACCACAGAATGAGCACCTCCCCTAGGGAGAGAGGCTGAGGAAGTTGGGCTTGTTCAGCCTGGAGAAGAGGAGGCTCCTGGGGGACCTTATTGCAGCCTTCCAGTCCCTGAAGGGAGCAGAGAAACAGGAGAGGAATCAGCTTGTTAAAAGGGCAAACACTGGCAGGACAAGGGGTATAGGTTGAAGCTAAAGGAGGGAAGGTTTAGATTAGATATTGGGGGGAAGTTCTTTACAGAGAGAGTGGTGAGGTGCTGGAACAGGCTGCCCAGAGAGGTGGTGGATGCCCCATCCTGGAAGTGTTGAAGGCCAGGTTGGATGGGGCCCTAGGCAATCTTATGTAGATCCAGGCCTGGAGGTTGGTGTCCCTGCCTGTGGGAGGGGGTTGGAACTCCTTGGGGTCCCTTCCAACCCAGACCATTCTGTGATTCTAAGAACGAGGGAAATGGGGTTTGTTCAGTCCTGAGGTGGCAAGGCAAGGTCCGGTCTTGTACTCAGATAACCCATGAAAGTGTATAGATACGGTGAAGTCAGACTCTTCTCACACAGTGGCACAACTTGGAACACTGTGAATTCCAGCTGTTAAAAGGAGGGAAAAAAAATGTTTATAGCACATAAAGAAATTCAATGTCTGGATTCAGTTTTGGCCACAAAAAATGGACTAAGAGATTTAGAGGATAATTGGTTAATTGTCTTTTTGATTCCAGAGGAGGCACCTGCCCATTGTGAAACTAGTCATAGGTCAGACAGACTGTAGGATCTCTCTGTCCCCAAGCAGTTCCTCAGATGGGACATGCTTTCAGTGGGAGGTTGCATTGAGTATCACTGAATGGCCTTTCCAACCTATGGGACTCATGGAGTTTTAGCATTAAATCTTTTTCTAACATTAAAAAAAAATGTTGCCAGCTTACTCTCCTTGCATGACAGATACTGGTTTGATCAAAAGAACTTAGAGATGACAGATACTGGTTTTGTTAAAACCATATAAAGATGGTTATTTAATAAACAGTAGTTATGTGTTAGTGCTGTATGGGTTTTTAATTGTTTGGTTATGAGATGGGCCTTTCTGCTTAGTCAGGCTTTACAGATCAACAGAAATCTGGGGGATTTTACTGTGATTCACTTTTCTGAATTTAGATTAATTTTTCCTAAGCAGATGTTTCATTGCTACAGTATCACAATGATCATAAGTTTTATTTAAGAAGTGACATAGCAGTTCTTCTGCACTGCTTCTGGATAACAGATACACCATTTTATTATAAGATCAGGGCTTACTACTTTCACATAATTTTGTTCTTGCACACTTCTGTTTTCTGGTTGTTCACAGTTAAAAATTCCTTTGCTCTGTTATGTCACACAGATAATGTGTCTGGTAAGACTGAGTGAAGTTTTAGCTGTTTAGCTGAAGTTTTATAATTAGTTTAATTATACTCTTTTATAGGATACTATAGGGTTAACTGTAATGATGGTGCCTTAAAGAACCACTGCTCACTGATTTGGTGTTTGTGTAGTAAGCATATCTTGTGGGGTTTTTGTTGTGTTTTCTTCTGAATCTTCCATTCCATCTGGTGTAATCCACTGGAAGGAATATTGGTGATACTGCACCTACTTCTTTCTGAGCTCTCCTCTTATGCAGGAAGACTGAAGATACTGTGACATGATATTGTTGTTAGGAAACAAAAACTTAGCAATTTTATAAACGGACTTGAAAAAAAAGTTGGTTTATGGAAAAAGTGAATCTCAATGGCTTCCTGTTTCTAGTCAAATATGTCATCATAGCTCTACAGAAATACTGCTGTGTCAGTCTTTTTACTCTGTCATTACTCTGTGTCATTAATGGAAGTCCCCTTACTAGCTTAAAACTATTGCAGTGGGCCTGAGGAGGAGGAAGTCAGAGTGAGAAGATGGATCAACAAGCTTTCATTGGTTTTGCTCTCTGCTGAGCTCTCAGCAGACAGCAGGAGTAGGCTCCTTCATGCAGAACACCACACTGACCCAGGAGGCTTTTGTGGAGGGTGACACCAGGGCTGGTGCTGGGAATTCCAGAGTGGGCACTCCTCTGAGGGATGTATGAAGCTGTCAGGATGACATTCTGAGAAAGTGGAATAGCTTGGACTACCTAACTGTGTTACAAACACTTAATTGTCTTGGAGCATCTCCTCTAAGCACAGCAACTGTCTCTTCCCTCAAGGAACTGGGACAGCTGCAGTAACTTTTCAGAAAATAAGCAGCTGGTTCTGTGTGATGGAGTAATTTTTAGACTCTTCCCAGCACTAACACTTGGCAACCTTCTCTAGAGCTCATATTTGTGATAAACTCCAAAAGCAGAGCAGCTTAAGGATGAACTGTGAACTTGTGAGGCATAGAATTTCATGTGGGTTTCCTGTGAAGTGAGACTTCAAAAGGTGAGACTCAGCCAGCTGCACAGGGTAAATCTTTTTAGTCAGGAATTTCAGTGGATGAGGTAGTTCCTCTTCTCAACAGAGATGACTTCTGCAGCACATCAGCTCACGCTTCTGCTCCTGGTTCTCTTCAGTATCAGCCTTCCTTAGCATGAGATTTAAACCTCTCCTGTTTGAACAGAAATCAAATTAGGTCCAGGATCATGTAGCATAGAGTTATCTTTGATATTTTCATGAGAATTCAGATACAGTATACTGCAAAAGCCATACTATGAAGAGTGACCTGTATGATGACACATTAGTGTCCTTGAGTTGCCTTCTCTCTGGGGCAGCCACAGCCTATTGGGATTCATGGCACTTTCCTACTTCCATCCCTTTTAATCTTTCAGCTTTTGGAGAAGTTACCAGCATGGTCTTGTGGTCCAGAAATGTTATGGAAGCACCAAATATTTCATCAGTAGCAGTTTTCAAAGGCCTGTGTTTGCTCAGAAAGAAAATAAGTGCTGCTGTTGGTGGGCAAAATGTTGAAGTGTCAGTTTGGCTTCTTTTTAAGCAGTTGAGAGAGTTGTAGAAGGTGATGTGAGCAGGAATCATCAGAGATGGGTTTAATTTAGAAACACCATTGTCTTCTTATGGTAAAACTCTTGACTCTGGAGTGGTAGATACTAAATAAAAGTATCCAAGTACAGGCTTCTGTGGTAAATTCTATTTTATTATGTGGCTGTTTTGTCTATGTGGTGACCTTTTAAAAACTGCAGTTCAAACATGTTAGAGAACATGTTGAAATTGCTTCTGTCCCAGCTAACTTTTTAACTGTAAAATGGGCACCGAGGAGATGTTAGTCCCTCCCCATATGCCCTCCGTGCTTGTGTGTGGTTGAGTTTGGGTTGGTTTTTTTTTTTTTTGGCAATCTGGAGGGAAAGATGTAGTGACACTGAGAGAGACCTTTTATAAAATATATCCTGTTGCCCTTTGTGTGCTTCATTGGATGTTTGCATTTTTTCAGGCAACAGCAGAACAGATCCGCCTTGCTCAGATGATCTACGATAAGAACGACGCAGATTTTGAAGACAAAGTGAAGCAAGTATGTTCCTTAGGGCACAGAGCTTTCATGCCTTGCAATAAGGTGCTCCAAAAAAGCTGGCTTAACGTTTTTGGAGGTGGAGCACCTGTTTCTGATTTATATGAAACCTTTTTCAGAAAGATGTGAATTTAACTAGGAAAAGATGCTCTTACTGCGCTGTAAAGTCTGTTTCCCACACAAGAAATTGGGTGGTTTGCTGGCTGTATAGTTAGATGAGTGTATTTTCCTTTGTAGACAAGCCTTAAAGACAAAACTCGTGCATGCTGATGTGTCTTCCAGACTGTTACCTCCAGTATGGTCCTGGTGCTTAATGACTGCCAGCATACTGAGTGCATTCACCTTGTCCATATGTACATGCACGTGGGAAAAATGCCACCTGTGTAAACTGAGTTTGCTAATAGCTTGGCTGTTTTTCAGGAGAAGTAAAAACCTAGCCTAGCTTAAAGGTGAATTGAAGTGTTATTTTTTTAAAAAAAAATAATTTGACCTCTTAAATCTGTGTATGCATTAAAATTGTACAATTATACTGTACAATAACAAATCTCACACCATTCCTTGTACCATGCCCAGTTTGAGGTGGAATGCTCAGGATTCCATTACCCAGTTACAGCTGACACCATTATTTCAAGCAGTACTGGGAATCCAGGTCCCTGTTCTTCTGTGGGTGTTGGTGGTGTCTTACTGAACACGTTATCACAACTCAGAGGAACCTCCTAGAAGTACGCACAGGAGAGAAGAATTACTGTGAATGTATTAATGCAGCAGAGGAGCAGATTTCTTCATTTCTTTCTCTTTATAAAACCTCCTCTAAAGCATCACTAAGGGATTTTTATTCCTGTTATAAACTTGTACTGTTTCTGTGCCAGAAGTGAAGTCTGGTACTTCCTAGACCTAAAGGACCCGCATCAGTAGTGCCTGTAGCTCTGCTGGTGGGAAGGATAAGAGTTAAACTCCACATAGGAAATCTCCAATACTATGTATTGTCCATATATTATTTCTAGCTCATGTGTTTCTTTCTTTCTTCCTTTGCTGGATGTCTCATGACACGCTGTGATTATTTCCATGCCTTGCTCCTCAGGATGTGCACTGCAGGTTCATGGAGCGTAATTCAGTACCAGGTCTCCTTGAGTAGCTGTTGCTTATGCCTTTTGTGTGACCTTATGCTGAAATGCTTTGAGGGAGCTCATCTGGCTAAGAAATAACCGTTTTCTTAGTCTGGATGTCTCTGCATATGGATCTGCCATGACTTGCCTTATGCATATTATCACACAGTAGGATAAAGAAGGGGCTGTTTGATGGGGACAGAGGGAGTTATGTATTGGAGCCGTCCTGGCCTCTTTCATCTTTACTGTTGTATACTGCTGTCTCTGGGGTGACAGCATTTGCTGCAAGCATAAAGGGGAAAAAAAACAAAAAGGTGTGAAAGTGTTTTCCTGATTACCATTTAATTTGTGTCTTTTCCTATCTCTTCTCTGAATCCCAAGATCTGTAAAATGCAGATACCTTTATTTAGGATTTTAGTTATCTCTGACTCAGTAGCTGTGCACTTTGCTGGAATCTGTGGAGGTACTAACTCTTAACTTTCTTGTGGTGATAATTTAGATACTTTAACATGTCTGACTTTCACTGCCAGCTTATGGAGGTGACGGGGAAAAACCAGGATGAGTGCATAGTGGCACTACATGATTGCAATGGGGATGTGAACAGAGCAATCAACATACTACTGGAAGGAAGTTCAGACACGGTAAGGGTTTTACTGGCATATGAAACAGCTCTTTCTGTTCACTGCACCTTTCTGTTTCTGAGGAGGGATTGGGAAGGGCATTATTTCGAAAGGTTGTGACTTCCATGTCTCCAGATTCTTTTGAAAGAAACTGAGACTGGGGCAGGGTCTTTACTTTATTCTTTACTGCATACATACTTCACAGTAGTCTGAATCTTGAAAGTGGGGTGGGTGTTCAGCTGGTCTCTTGCATAGTCCTCCAGCTTTCATTTGCATGCAGCACTTTTAACTCTGCAGCAGAACTCAGTGCTCTGTCAGATACGGGCCTGGGTTTTGTGGCACTGTAGTTACTCTGTAACACCTCCACAACCCTGAGACTGTTTGCCACATCTTTCTAGACCTAAAGGACAGGTAGATATTTTTAAGTTGTGAAACTTCATTAGGTCAGTGTTACTGGTATTGAAGTTGGAGGAGGTCCTCCAGCAGTGACAGTGCTACTAATGGCAGAAGAGCATGCAGCCAGTAGTTGCTCTTTCACTGCTGCTTATTTGCATAATTTCATTGAAAAACAGACTAACCAGCGTGTATGTAACAACAAATAATGTCCCTTATAATGTAGCATGGAGCAATTTTTAGCTAAGAAATTCTGGGAAAATATGTCTTGCTGTGGTTAATTTTTGCTGGAGGACTTAGAGGTTTTTCTCAGGTGGTAGGCTAGATTCCACCTCTTCAGAATTGGGGAAAGATACCTGGCCATCCTTTCTTAATGCTGAACATGGTGTTTCCTGTGGTTTGCTAGGATGTGTACTCTGTTAATGAGGAAACTCATCCCCCCACACACCCTACATCTAGGACACACTCTGTTCTGACTCAGGGGACGTTCTTTTCTATTCCCTTTTCATTTCTAAGAGTCTGAGGCTATCTAAACCATGCCAAATATATAATACTGAATGAGACTGCAAATTGGGAGTAGAAGAGAGCATCTCACCTTGATTAAATCTGTCTTGGTAATGTGCTGGTTCTGCTTTCTCTTGTAAATAGCAAATATGTGAAGTACTAGTTGAATCAGAGAACATTAAATAACTTTCTTACCTTTGGCAAATTAGTGTAGGTGATCATGACATGGAAGAAGTGTTCAGAACTCTTCAGTTAGAAGCAACATGTTCTTCTTTTTGACAAGCCCCTCTGAACCAACTGTCCTCTGTGGAAAAAGTGCAGCTCAAATACAGGGAACGTAAAGGGCTTGAGGAGGAAGGAGTGTTAATTGAAGGGTGTGAAGAAATTGGTGCTTCTTTATGTAGGCTTGTGGGCCTCTACCTTGAAGGGTTTGTTTTAAGGCCATTGTACTCCAGAACAGTTTAACTGTGGATTTGGTGTAAAGTTGAAAGCAGAGTTACTCCTAGTTCTGAATGCAAATTTCCAAATCTACTTCTCTTGTTTTGCTCTGCTTTGATGCACTAAGAGTGGGTTTTTTACCTCATTTGGAAAAAGATGTGCCTTTCCAGTTTGAGTACATATGCAAATTTACTACCAAAATACCTTATCTAGACTATAAGTTCCTGGAGATGAGCATGCCTGTAAATGTATCTGCCATCTGAATGGTTTGCAATACCTTTCTTCTTTACTTTGCAGCTGTGGCTCAGTAGACTGACCATACAATTGTGTAAATGTATTGGTTGCTGTCGTATTATTAGGGCTTTATTCATCTTATTTTTCAACTCAGATACAATCTCTGAATTTGTTTTAAAGATGGAGTGTAATGTTAAAGCTGAAGCCTGATGTTTGGACCTTGGTCCTTTGTCTTTTCTGGGATTTTACAGTATTTTGCTCTCTGCAGTGAGCTGTAGCTGATCAGAGTGAATGATCTGGCTTATCCTGGCTTCAGTTTTCACAAGTTGTTGTTTTGCCAGTCTCTCTCTTGGTGCTGGAGTTCTAGTATGTCTGGGTGATGTGGTTTTTGGGGGGTTTTTTTGGTCCCTGTAGGCCACACACTCTCATCAGTCTCTTGTTTAGTGATGCTTATAAGCATTTTTTGTTTCCCTGGGAGAAAGATTGCTCTGTGCATGCTCCCTCTTGCTAGATTTATGGAGGTAGCTGAGGGGAAAACTGTTGCTTCACACATCTTCTGTATTGTGGTCCTATCTAGGCTTCCTTGGACTAGTAAAAGTCTGTCATGACCAGAAATATTTGTGATTTTCACATTTTGTAAGAAAAATCCAACTTCTAACACTTGTTTTTTTCTAACCTCTTCCCCCAAAACACATCCTGTGTTGCCCTTTGTACCACTGGGGTTGGGAAGTTCTGAAAGGCTATGGAAATACCCGCGACGGGGGGGGGTGAGGTGCAAGTGTACACTGAGAGCTGTCTTCTCCTCTTTGACTCCTGTATCTAATTATGTTCTGCCAAAACAGACATCTTGGGAGACCGTAGGGGGAAAGAAGAAAAGCCTGGGGAAGGAAAGCTCAGAAAACAAAGAGAACAGAGAAAAACGAGTGGACAGAGAAATGAGCCGCGGACGGGGAAGTTCCAGCCGACGGGGAAGAGGAGGCAGCCGTGTCCGAGAGTGTACGTACAGGGACTGATCTGTAAAGATCAGTCTTTGAAGATGCTTTTCTTGCAGCTGAAACTCTGACAGCAAATGCTTAATAAAGTCCATCTGAGCTGTAGCTCAGTGCTGAAGGTGCCATAACTTGTGACAGATATGCATTGGTTTGTCTACGTCACTGGTCTGTGCTTTTTCAGAGACCCTCAGTTTTTAAATTTGGTTATTGATTTGTACAAATTGCTGTTCTTGATGTAAGTTTCAGCATGAGTCTTTGTAAGGCTGCTTGGGAGCAAGTACATCACTGCACAGCTGATACACTTTGTTTCTTTTAATGAAAAAAAAAAAAATTATCCAGCTTTGACTCCATCTCCTTTTATTAGTGGGAGAACCTGAAGATGTTCTCATCTTCTCCTAAGGGGAATGGAAAGACTGGGATCATTATTAATCTAACATCTATTACTCACATGAGCCAACCAAAAGTGAGTTTCTGCAACAGAGAAAACCCAATTTGAGTTGAATCATTAACAATTTCCTACAGTTTATACACATGCAGTAATACATTGTACAGAAGCAAACCCATGTTTCCAAATCAGCTTGCATCACATTAGATCAGGGTTGGATACATGTTGCTTTTATCTAAATATTATCAGCAGCATCAAAGCTGTATACATTGCCTGTAGGGACTATACACAGCATTGCTAGATGAGCAGGGAAAAGGAAGTGTATTAAGTATGTTTAGCTTTTCACTGAAAAGCAAGAAAACCTTTTATAATACTAGCCAACTCTTCTAATTAATTATTGGAATATACTCAAATATTGTGCTAATGAAAATCTTTGTAGAACAGAGGAATGTCAGAACTGGAAGATATTAATAAGACTTTCAGCTATGCTCAGAACAAATTGAAATAGGATTCAGCAAAATGAAAGTGAGGGGCAAAAATGTTGCCCAAGCCAGATGCTGCTTGTCTCTTGTTATAAATGGGAGGTAAAAGATTTTTCAGATGTTCACCAAATCTTGATATTCCTTTGCCAGCTTTATGTCCAAGAGTGAAAGATTTTGGTGCTGCTGTTAGGAGAAGTTGTGCAGTACATAATCTCATCAGTGTTTTAAGTGGCCAGTCTTTGTACTTTTGGTGGTGGGGGGGGTTTTTTTTTGCCCTTCGAGGAGCCAGCTGTCACTCAGCATACCTCCTCAGGAGTTTTCCACAAAACACTGAAGTTGCAGTGCTTTTCTCATAGCCCTCCTTAGCCCAGTCATTGTCCCTCTGATTTAAAAACAAAGGAGAGTTCTCTCAAGTTTCTCTGCTTGTACAAAGATGCAGTATGGGCAGACAGAAGAATTGTTCTTGGTTATCCCTTATTCCTTCACTGTTGCCACTCAGCACATTATCATCAAAGCATAGCGTGAGGCAGCTTTATTTCCCACCTCGTTAAAGAGGTGAGGATTACTAATACTTTTAATAATAATTATTATAGAGTTTTAATAATTAACTGATTGACTAATGCAAGCTGTAGAACACTGCACTCTTTTTCAAAAAACCCTGTGTCTGCTGAGGGATATTTCCCTCTTGTTAGATACTTTGCTTCCTAATTGTACACTGCAGAGCAAACATACTGCTTGTAGCCAGGCCCCCAAAGAGAAGTGGCTGAGATCTGTTGACCAGGCCAGTTGAAAATCTTGCCTTTTCATTTGGGGTTCAGGTTGAATAGAGGGCAATGTTGTCTCTTCTCTGAGTCTCTGAAGCATCTCTTAAGCTCTCCTTTCTCCACAGTTAGAGCTGAAGAGAATGGAGTGGACAACAACCAAGGAGACAGGCCTTCGGACCGTGGGAAACGTGGCCGTGGGAGAGGTGAGGTGGTGGCACTGGCATGGGACTGGCATGGAGTTCATGTCCTGAAATGGAACTCTCACTTTATTTTTTTATACTTATTTTAAAGCATTTGTTCATTACACTTTGTTTCCATAAGCACTTCAACCACCTTTAATTTAGGTACATCGCTCCCCTTACCCCCTTGTCATGTCTTGGTCTCAGAACAACTCAAAAGAATTGGCACAAGTCACATTTATGGTGAATTCCTGTGTAGCAGACTGGTGTAGTCTGGCTGTGGAGAGCTGTTTTCCCAGGTGGATTCATGCCAGCCTCCTGGTTTCTCAGGATGTATCTTGGCAGCAAGAGAGTCCAGGATTCCATCTGCAGGGCTCTTGGGAAGAGATTTGATATGTATTTGTGCTGTTTCTTTTGGGCTGGATTTGGTTGTCAGGCTTGCTTTCTGCTTTTGGTAGCTAGTCAGAGAAGGTATAATGACCTTAGAGGCTTTATGGTAACAGAAGGAATTTGGTATGGAAGAGTTGATGAGAACTGTGGAAAAAGAGTGCTGTGTAGTCTTAGGTACAGCTCTGATCTAATCCTGTGGAAGAGACAGAGAAGATGTTGATACTTGAATTGATGTGGAATCAAGTGATTTGTAGCTAGTTTGGATTTTCACAGTGGAAAATAAGGGTGGTCAGACACTTGTTTCTTAGATGAGGAAGAGAAGTGAAAAGAAGTAACCTTCATACAGCATAGATTGTGTGGAGAAGTGGGTATGAAATGAGTTAATTGGGTGAGGTGCACAGCAAAGCTAATGCACTTAATCAGTAGTGTCTGACTCATTAAAAGCTCTGCCTCCAGAGGACTCCCTTCTTGCTGGGACATCCAGCAATGGGGTATTCAAAGACAGACACATCCAGCATCCTTGCCTCAAGATACACATCTGGAAGTAGCAGAAAGATGTAAAGGGATGCAGCTTCCAGGAGGGGTTGTGATAATGTCTTGGTTGCCCCTGTGAATCAGCCAATACCAAATGCTGTGTGCCCAAAGGTAGCTTTCCAGGGGAGGGTGTAGTGTAACTCACCAGCTGCAGTTTTTGGTATCAGCACTGTTAGTAGGTGGCATCGGAGTGTTACAGTATTTGTTTTACAGAACGATCCTTTATACTAAAAAAACAAACATAAAGGTAGGATTTTTAAAAGAATTGTGCAGTGAAACTTACTGGTTTCTTTGAAATGCAGCCTGTTCTTTGCTTTGTAACTTCATGAAGAGTATGCTGCTTTTCTTGTCAGCACTGCTGCTCTCTGGGTGAATGTCATCTGTCTCAAGCCAAAGCACTAAACCATCAGACTGAATGGACATATCTAGAGAAACAGGAACAAATTTCAACCAATTTCTGTTTGCTTGTGTAGTGTGCATAGTATTACTGTGTCTCTCCAACAGATATTTTACACTGTGTTCATGGGAGCAAAGTGTCTTAATGAAGTGTTCTCAACAGTCTGTGATACAAGCCTGTTGAACAGCTTCAGGTTCATTCTATTACAAGTCTGTGCATTCTGTGGCAGGAAATGCCTAATTTGGTTTGATAACACAAGCCATTGATACCTGCAGGGACTGTATAAAGCTGTGAAATTCACTTCTCAGTATTCTAGGGATACGTGACCTTTCTGTGAGTATTAGAAAACATAAAGAAAAGCTTCACTTCATTCAGTAGTCTTTCTTTTCTGTTCACACAGAATGGTCACATGTGGAATAAAGTACTTTAGCTAAAAGCAAATAGATTGGCAGTTGCCACAGAACCCTTTTTTAGAGATGTTTCATGCAGAGTGTGTGTGTGTGTCCAGGCTTTGGATACAAAATCAGGGTCCAGCTAATATGAACAGGGCACTGTCTTGCTATTTTAAGCTGCCTTCTCAGTGCAAAGTTATCTTACTGCCTGCTTTCTAGGGGAAGGTTTACTGGGCCACTGATTACTGCTTCACTGCAGAACAGTAATTGTAAGAAGAGATACCAAGGCATGTAGTGATAGGACAAGGAGTAATGGCCTTAAGTTGAAGGAGACAAGTTTTAGATGAGATACTAAGAAGAAATTCTCTGAGGGTGGTGAGGTCCTGGCACAGGCTGCCCAGAGAAGCTGTGTCTGCCCTCTCCCTGGCAGGGTTCAAGGCCAGGCTGGATGGGGCTTTGGGCAGCCTGGTCTGGTAGAGGGTGTCCCTGCCCTTGGCAGGGAGGTTGTGACTAGATGGGCTTCGAGGTCCCTTCAAACCCAAACTATCCTGTGCTTCTGTGATCTGAAGACAGCTGAAATGGCATTGACACTGGGATGATAATATGCTGTTTACTGAGGCTGTGAGGGGAGAAACCCTGATACTGAATGTCTCAGCCTTGGGGCTGTAGGCACGAGCTTTGCTGTGCATCTGCTAATGACTCTGTGACCTTCCTTGCAGCCTTATGGGGTAGTAGGAATTCAGCCTACAAGCACCACTGGTTGCTTGTGTGTAGATCAGGGATTTGAAGGAGATACATGTTACCCACTGATTAACAGAAAGCAAAAATGCATCACAGGATGTATTTCAGGACACATCCCAGCTGGAATTGCTCTTTGCTTGCTAAAGTGAGAGTGTAACATTTGGCTTGGGAAGGAGTCAAGGTATTTCTTTTTTTCAAGATGGGCTTTACATCTGTCTCTCTTCTCAGAAATGAAATTCTTGAATGAGCTTAGGTGTAAAAATACTGGAATAGTGATGAATAGTAGTTGCATCAAAGTGATTATGTGCCAGCATTGCAAAGGTTTGTAACTGGAATGGGACCTTGTGAAGGAATTATGGAATAGGATGGTTATGTCTTTAGGATTGGCAGCTCTAGGAATGCGTCCTCATTGGTGTTTTAATCAGCTGTGGTGTTACATGCCATTTGACAAACTTTACAGGCCCAGGGTTTTTTTATGTTGATGTTTTGTATTGTTCTCACATCTTCAGTTCCAAGTGCAGGTCTGGTTCTCTAGCTGTCCTCCATCCAGTGTTGAAGAGGGTGAAATAGAGCCAGAAAAGGCTTTTGAAGGTACTGGGAAGACTCCCATTTATGGGGTGTGAGGAACAAGCAGTCTGGGACTTCTCCACCTGCAAAAGAGTTGGGTGTATGGTAGAGATCTGTAAAATTTCCCCACAGAACTTTCTCTGTAAAAACCAATTGCTCATTTCAAGCAGGATGCAAGTGGGGGAATATTAAATTAAATCAGTAGGTTACAGGTTCAAAATGGACTTACAGAGGTGGTTTTTCATACTTACAGTTAACCTGAAGAATTTCTTTTGCTAAGATCTTTTGGATGTTGAAAATTTACACACAGAGAGACTTGACAATCCTAAAAAAAAAAACCCACAGCAAGAATAGGAAAAAAGCACTGAGGGTTTTGGTGTATTTAAATTATCTTTGGCTAAGGAAGTCAGAGCCACAAATGGCTGCACACCAGGAGAGTGTCCAGAGATATTGCACTGTGGTTTCACCTCTTGTACTCTTACCTAGATACCTAATGGACTACAGCTGATAACAGAATAGCAGGTAGATGAACTTTTCAACTTGATTCAGCATATGCATTGTTACAGATCCATATGTAGCAATTCTTCTGGTTTGCAAGGTGAAAATGGATTTGTTGCTTGTACTTCTGTTCCTCTAATCACCATAAATGTGGATGCTGAGGGGGAATTTCTTCAGCATTTCAACTACATCTCAAAAAAAGGAAGTGGGTAAACATTACGTTTTACATTTGGACTTAAACAGCATGACAAGGAGCCTTTCAAAGACTTGTTTTTTCTGCTGGCTGTGTAAGAAGGCAAAGCAGTGTACCTTTTCTGGTAAATACCTGTCTCTATTCCAGCTTGTATTCTTTATCTTTAATGTTTTCAAGGAAAGCATACTTACCTAAAAAAAAAAAATTGAGCTTCTGTAGTCAGAATTGCATACCTAAAAATTCTCTTGTTTTAAAAGCTTGGCACAGTTGGCATAGGGTATGTTTTGGATTTCCTTTGCCAGCACTAATAAGGATGTTGGTCTTTCTAAAACATGAATGTAGAGCAGATCTTTTTTTAGGTCACAATCTGAAGTCTGTTTAGTTTTGCTGAAGTTAGTTCTGCCTGGGTTAGGAAGCTGTGTCTGTCATGTAAAGTGTTTGGGGTTTTGGGTTTTTTTTTTTTTGGAGATCAACCAGAACTTAACTTTAACATGTTATTAATTTTCTTTTGAACATAACTTTATTGTTGGAAGTTTTTTCTTCATGTGCTGCTTCAGGTTTTGCTGGAGTACATGCAGTATATAAAACCAGAAGCACTGAGTCGGTTTTATGATGACTGGGAAGATACAGGTTAATTATTATATATAACATCAGTGTTTGTTTTGGTAGTATGGAATACCTAGAATACAAACTTTCTATACTTAGCCTCCTTATCACTTTGTAAGGCTTAAGCCTCTGTCACCTCCCTGTCTGCTGGGAAGATGTCTGGCTCTGCATTTCCAGAGCAGGGACCACAGCTGTTCAGTTCCTGTGTAGCTGAAGATAAGCACAAACCTAGCCTGTTGCCTGCCCTTCTAGTCTGCAGTTCCTTTTCCTTTCAGCTGTTCTTGGGCCTCTTTCTTAACCTTAAAGTGTCTTTGTTTAATTTAAACTGTTGTCCTGGCTTTGGCTGGGACAGGGTTAATTTTGTTCCTAGCAGCTGGTGCAGCGCTGTGTTTGGGCGTTAGGGGGAGAGCAGTGCTGGGAACACACTGATGGTTTAGTTGCTGCCAAGCAGTCAGGGACTTCTCAGCTTCTCACACTGCCCTGCTAAGGAGAAGGAGGGGGGCACCCAGCAAGCTGGGAGGGGACACAGCCAGGACAGCTGACCCAAACTAACTAAAGGAGGATTCCATACCAATGATGTCATGTGTGGTATAAAGGGGGGACAGTGGGGTAGGGGTTCGTGGCTCAGCAGTGGTCCTGCTTTGGGGTGGCTCTGAGCTGTATGGTCTGAGTTTGGTGGGAAACTACATCGTGTATCCCCAGCTTTGTATATTCTAAGTTGTTGCTGTTTCCCCCTCCCTTTGCTGTCCCAGTAAACTGTCCTTATCCTAACCCATTGCTTTTGTCTTTCCATTCTTCCTACCCCTGGTTGAGAGGGCAGGTGGTGCCTAGCTCCTGGCTGGGGCTAAATGACACCTGTCAGTATGAATGTCTTGAGTTTTGAAGTAACGCCACCTGTGTTGCAGTGGAAGGACTGAGCTCTGCGAGCTCAGCAGACTGGATTTTCTGTGAGATGGGTTATTAAGTTAGTGGGGCAGGCCTCTCTGAGTTGTGGTACTACACACTTTTCTCATGCTCTGTCCTGGTCTTTGGCTGGGATGGAGTTAACTTTCACAAGAGACTGAGATGGGACTCAGCCAGGATGAATGAGCCAAACTGGCCAAAGGGATATTCCATACCCTCTGACATCATGCTCAGTATATAGAGTGGGAGCTGACTGGGGAGGAGGGGTTGCTTTCAGAGACAGGCTGGACATTGGGTTCCAGGTGATGAGCACATTGTATTGTGTATCACCTGCTTTGTATATTCTTTTATTAGTATTGTTGTTTTACTCTTCCTTTGCTGTTCCAATAAACTGTCCTTATCCCAACACACAAGTTGTCTTCTGCTTCTCCTTGCCATCCCACTGTGGACAATGGGGAGGAGTGAGCAGGTGGCCATGTAGTGCTTAGTTCTTGGCTGAGGCTGAACCACAGCATGCTCCCATGTTGTGTGTGTATTAAGGTGAACAGTTCTTTCCATGCACGGACAGCACCAGAGTGAAGACTTGATTGTGTGATTATGAGTGGGTTTTAACTCCAAATGGGTTTTAGTGGTAACAGAAAATCTCACCACCTGCCTGGGTATAAGTGTTGAGTTCTGTAGAATTCATTCCAGATGAGAAAGATGGAAATCAAGTAAGTGATGGCTACTGTGAACTGAATCAACCAGGGGGGGATGTACTGGACAGCAGGTGAAAAACCCCAACAAACAACTGAACAATTGTTTGTTCAACTGCTGACAACAGTTACAATGTTAAAGGAAACAAATGTGTTTTAAATAGTTGATTGTTTTAAATTGTGTTGGATAGATGTAGTAGCAGGAATGTTGACTTGTATCAACTTTAAATATAGTTCCCTGCTTCTGTTCCAGAAAGCCAGAACTTTCTGTAACAGAAATGAGTACTTGATGCTCTAGGTGGCTGTTTCTAGTTCCAAGTGTAGAGTTATATGAAGAAGTGTGAGGGTTTATGTGAGGCAGGAGGGTGTTTCTTGTTCTTTGCCTAGTGTCTATACTTAGCTTTTGTGCTGAACATACTGTTTGACTGTGGGGGTCTATTCCCTTAGGCTCACTGGAACATGTAATGAGCTACTGACAAGTGGCTCAGGAGCTGACTAGGCATTGGTCAGAGGGTGGTGAGCAATTGCATTGTATTACTTATTTTAAATACAAATATTTTCCCTTCCTCTTTCAGATTAAACTGATGTCATCTCAACCCATGAGTTTTACCTTTTTTTTTTCCCCCTGATTCTATCCTCCATCCCACTGGTGAGGAGGAGTCAGTGAACCACGATGTCTAGCTGCCTGGCAGGTTAAACCACAACACCAGTGTTCTCACATTTAACAAGTGGGAAGGTGGTTTAACGTGCTGATCCAAAGGTGAACTGGTAATTTTGTTTTCTGCTAGTGGTTTTGTGCTTGCTCACTGGTATGTTGAAAGCTGTCGGTGCAGGAAAGAGAGCAGAGCTTGTGATCACTGGTGAGGAAGACCTCAGTTGCAACAGTTCTGATTTAAACTAGTTTAAACTTAAACTAGTTTAAGTTATGTTGGGTTGCATGCTCAGAATTTGGGTCCCTGCCCTGACTTGCAGTGTGAAGCCCCATTTGCTCACTGACCTTTTTGTCACAGCTGAAAAGCGTATAAAGCTTGCAGATGGACATTCATAGTTGCTTCATGCCTAACTTCTCTGTGTTAAAAGACTGTGCCTGCTAATTTTTTTTAAGGACATGTTTTAATTCAGTGTGAGAATTCAAGAATATGATAAGTGATCTGGTTTTGTCAGAGAGGATATTGGCCCTTTACACTGGCATCTTGCATTAGTGACCATGATGTATGAGATTCCATGTGTAAGTTAGGGTGGTTAAATGGTTAAGGGCCTGGAGCATCTCCCCTATGAGGACAGGCTGAGTGAGCTGGGGCTGTTCAGCCTGGAGACAAGAAGACTGAGAGGGGATCTGATCAGTGTTTATAAATGTTTCAAGTGTGGGACAGAGGGAAATGTCCAGCCTCTTCTCAGTGCTCTGTGGGGACAGGACAAGGGGCAATGGCCTCAAGTTGGAGCACAGGAAGTTCCACACCAAGATGCAGAAGAACCTCTTCCCAGTGAGGGTGACAGAGCCCTGGGACAGGCTGCCCAGGGGGGTGTGGAGTCTCCTTCTCTGGTGAAATCCCAGACCCGTCTGGACACCGACCTCTGCAACCTGTCCTGGGGAACCTGCTTTGGCAGGGGGGTTGGGCCCAATGGTCTCTGGAGCTCCCTTCCAACCCCATGATTCTGTGACTATGTGATCACAGTGCTGAGTGGTCACTGTCCTGTACTTAGAGTTAGTTCTTGATGTCTTTCTAGCTTTGAACTTAGTGCTTTCTGTAACCCCCCTGGCTTGGTACTTCCCTTTTGCCTTTATTATAATGGGGTTTTTTTGGTTACATTCTGTAATTATTTCAGTCTTCACAGAAAGTATGTACACAGTTTTATGAAGCTATGGGAATCCACTTGAAATTCAAGTTCAGGTTTAACTTTCAAAATGATCTGATGTAAAAAAACCCAAACAAACCCTTGCTGGCCAGTAGTCTGACTGTGTATGGAACATCAAGAGCAGCATGATTCTTTCTAGCAATTCTTGAAAGTGTTAGAGGTTTCAGCCAGTAGTTTATTATTCCTGTGCTGATTCAGCATCTTATACATGCCTCACTTGCTAAAACATTTGTCTTGTGTTTAAGGTTATTCTCTCAGGCTTTTGCATTTGGGAAGCTGTGAATTACTTAAGCAATCTATTGGTACTGTCATGGTAGTTATTCCAGCTGATCTTTCTGTGCCTAATATCTGCCTCACACAAAAATACTTCTGCCTGACTGTTTATGTGATTCTCAGCTCCCAATTGATCTTGTAGCTGAGCTTGTAAAAAAACTGGTGATCTCTGTATCACAGAATATGCTGAGCTGGAAGGGACCCATAGGGATCCCCAAGCCCAAGTCCTGGCTCCAGCCAGGACCAGCCAGGTCAGAGGGTGGGACTGAGTGCATGTTCCAGAGGCTTCTTGAACTCAGCCAAGCTCAGTGCTGTGACTCCTTCCCTGGGAAGCCTGTAACAGTGCCTGACCCCCCTCTCAGTACAGAACCTCTTCCTAATATCCAGCCTAAACCTCCCCTGTCACAGCTTCATGTCATTCCCTGGGGTTCTAACCTTGGTCACCAAAGAGAGGAGATTGGTGCCTGTCCCTTTGTTCCCCCTTGTAATGATCTAGATGATCCCATCATTAGTAAATGGCATTAAATGCTGTATTGTTATGTAGGAAGTAAATGCATTACATAGGTGACCCCTCTAATGCCACCAAGTAAATTTGTTTAGCTGGATCTCCTCTTAAATTACTGGGCAGAAAGATAACCCAGAGTGCACTGACTTCTGTGTATCTGAGAGCTGCAGCTCCATTGTGCCATGGATCAGCTTTCCAGTTTGGGGATTTTCAGTGAGTGAAGAGCAGTAGAATGGGTAGGCTGAGGGGGAGGTTTGGGGGCCAAGCTACAAGTCTGTTGGGTACCACAGGGTCTGGTGCACTCTTTCCTATGGAAGAGTGAAAATCACAGCTCCACGTGTAAGCTTGGTGAAGAGGGATGGCTGCTGCCCAGCTGCAGCTGCTGTTAGCTCTTTCCTGACCTCTGTCTGCCCTTTCCTCATGCAGTTGTGAAAAAGAGGAAAATGCAGAGATAACAGGCCTGGTCCAGTGTCTGACTTCAGTTCTGTGTTCCTGCCCTTTTGTGTTGCTGTTTGGGAATCTTTCCTCTGCAGGTTTCTGTGGTTCCTCTGTAGCAAGTGGTTGTTACTTGGTGTAGGATAGGGGTAAACCCATCCAGCTGTGGGTAAAGCTATCCTGCTGTCTAAGAAATACTTGGAAAATATCAGCAGTAGGCATTTTAGAGGTCCACAAATGTCTTTTGAAACTTGGGCAGTGAAGTAGGGCAAGGGGGAGGATGACTGGTGAGGGGAGGGCAGGGAAACGCATGAAAACTGGGACCTCCTAAACTGGTTTTACCATCTCCTGGAGCTACTGCTCTTTCTCAGTTCAGGTGGTCCCCCGAAAGTAAGGGGGTAACTCTGATCCAAAACCAAACAGCCTGTCATGGGTGGTTCTGGTGTTTGTACAACCAGTGCATTGGTGACTTAAAATTACAACTTTTGTCCCTTGGTAAACATGCAGAGTTTGGTGGCTTCTAATTACTGCATCATTTTCTTGTTAGAAAAAAACATTGCTTTGTTCTCAGTCTGCAGTTCTTAACCTCCTCCTGCTCACAAAGAGCAATAAAAAGTCTTCCTCAAAAAAAAAA
>VZTU01017532.1:146833-197252 GCA_013400835.1 Zapornia atra | reverse complement strand
TGGCGCGAAGGGCGCGGGGGAGAGGGGGGGGGAAGGGAAAGGAGAGGTGCGTGTCCCCGTCACCTCAGCTGACCCCGGGTGCTAGTGTTGTGGCGTCCCCAGCTCTCCCTGGGGAGCCCTGGGCCTGCGAGGGGTGCGGCGTGCGGAGCTGCCCCGAGGGGTACTTTGGTACCGTGTCCAGAGAAGGGCAACGAGGCTGGTGAAGGGTCTGGAGAGCAAACCTTACGAGGAATGGCAGAGGGAGCAGGGGATGTTTAGCCTGGAGAAGAGGAGGCTGAGGGGAGACCTTTTTTCACCGCCTACGACTACCTGAAGGGAGGTCGTAGAGAGGTGGGTGATGGTCTCTTCAGCCAGGTGACAGGAGATAGGACAAGGGGATATGGCCCAAAGCTGTGCCAGGGCAGGTTCAGAGTAGATGTTAGGGAAAAAAGGCTGCCCAGGGAGGGTGTTGAGTCACCATCCCTGAATGTATTTAAAAAAAGGCTAGATGAGGTGCTCAGGGATATGGTTTAGCATAGGCCAGGAACGTTGATCTTGAAGGTCATTTCCAGCCTAGTGATTCTTTGATTCTGTGCTTCTGTTAGGGCTTGCTTTTCTGCCCTGAAGAAGGAACTGATTATATTCTTATATATTGACCCTTGAGTAAGGCAGGGCAGAGAGCTCGTCCCTCATGGTAATTTGCCTCATGTTCCATCTTGCATTCTTTCTGCCAGCTCGGTTACGCACATAGTGGCCAGGCGGATGCTACGCTGTCTTAGGCTAGCATTCAGCATTGGAAACATTCTCTGTAAAAACAGCAAATGGCATGTTGCAAGCGATTTACTTTTTGGCTGAAGGGCAACCAGTGAATGTCTGCTTCTTTAACAAAGAATGGAACGAGCCTGTGGATTTAGGCCTCAAAGCTTTGCAGTGCTTGGGGCTTCCACCGCTTGTGCTGATGACAGTAAAGGAACAATTTTAAGACCCTGACAACTGGTGGGATTTTTGTAAGATATTATATTCTTGGACAGAATTTCACCAGTAACGTTGTGTTCTGTTTTCAAGGTCTTGTGCAAGGATCTTGTTAGATAGCTTTTCAGTTTCAAGCAAGCTGTGGTAATCTTGACATGCAATATGATATTTTGCCATAAATGAAAAATATTTGGGGTAGTAAGGGAATTCCTGGAAAGCAAACATGTTGATTAAATATTTTTTCTTAAAAATAACTTACTGTTTTGTTTTGGTTTGTTTTTCCAGATATAAGCATCTCCGCATCATCATCTTTACAAAGCAAAGGGAGTATTTCCTTGTTGGGAAATAGGAAGCTTTTCTTTGACACTCATGCACTGGTCTGCCTCTTGGAAGAAAATGGTAATTTACTAGAAATGGGTAGCTGTTTTTAATGTAATTCCATGAGTGGGTTTTTTTGTTTGTTTGTTTATTTACAAAGTTTGTTTCTTTTCCCTGATGGGATGTTACAACTTCCATTTTTTGTATTTTAGTTTTCTAGATTTAATTTTTATATTTAATATTTATTTTCTTATATTTTAATAATTTTAATTTTATATGTATACTGGGTAAGAATGTGTAGGATTTTTCTACTTTGAAAAGGAAACAGCTTATATAACTTTGGAATAATTTATTGTCCTAGTGGTAATTAAAAATGCTAAAGAGAAATTAAATTCTAAGAATTAAGAGTAAAACCCAGAGTTTTCAAGGTAGTAGTTTAAAATTACTGGTTGCGTTCTTATGTATTTAGTATGTAGCACCTTGAGTATACAGCTATGTATGATAACAGGATTGAATATGGACTACTATGTAAAATGCAGCTTTTAGGGTAGAACATAGAATACTATAAAGTATGGCTGCTTTTCTTCTAAAACACAGGGAATAAATAATTTTGGATTCATGCTAATGTGGCTGAGGTAGGAGAAGTACCGTAAGATGAGGTTAAGTACGGTTGAATTGAATTCTGACAGCTTTCCATGCCTGAAGAGAGAGGTCCCTGTCCCTTTCCCCTGCCATGTGGTTTCATCTCTTTCCATGTGCCAACTTAACTCTGAAAGCTCTTCAGCTCTTTTGATTGATTAGTATTCTGAGATGTTAGTTTGATGAGCTCACAGCACAGTTGTGTGAGCACCAGGACACACATGAAGTGTCAGGAGGAGGGATAAGTATCTCTTCCTTTTGGTGGTGACAAACTGTTGTATCAGCTCACCTATTGAAAGCAAATCCATCCAGCTTCCTATGTGCTTTCTGATGTTTAACTGCCTACTAGTTTGAAACAATCCTGCTCTTGTGAAGTGCTTCATAGTGACTGAGTCTTGTTCCTGATGCTTTTACGCCTACGTTTTGAAAGCTGAGAGTATTTCTAGGGACAGTGTTTTACAATAGTTCCCAATATATTCAGTTAAAAGGTTTCTAATAAGGACTCAGTGGCTGGTAGGCCTAAAATCAGAGCAGCTGGCTCTGTTTTCAGTTGTTGAGTTTTGCATGTCTCCAGTGGTACTGAAGATTTATAGTATACTGAGAGAAAATACCTGCTTTTCGGGGTGAGAACTCTTGCTCACCAAAGTAGCCACAGGTGAAAGATGAGATTTCATAGTACTTCTAGAAAATTTCCAGCATTTATCCTGCTGATACTGTAGTAGCGCTGTACTACAGAAACAGCTGTACTGTGTCACAGACAACGTTTTGGGGTAGAGGAACTTGGATGTACTGACTGGTTGTGTTCTTTTGGTAGTGCTGAGATAAGAGGAGTATGTTTTACTGTCTTTCGTAACTGACATTTGTTTTCACTTAGTGCTGAGTATTAGCAAGTGGCATTGCTGTAAACTGTCCACATCCTGGTTTGTCTCTGAATGTTGTTGCATTTTGTTTTGCTTAGGGTTCACTACTCAGCAGTCGGAGGTCATTGTATCTGCATTAGTGAAAATTATGAACACCAACCTGGATATGATTTACAAGGACATGGTCACCAAAGTACAGCAGGTTAGAGCAGAGGCAATGGTGGGATTAAAGTAAATTGAAACCTAGTAAGCCTGCTAACAAAATATGTGTTGCTGTTTATTACTGTTAGATGCTGTGTTTTAAAAGTGTGAAGGTGAAGAACAAACATCCCTGTGTGTCTGTTGGCTAGTGAATTTTATCTTGAGTTCATGAAATTTGTCTTGAGTTTATCAAATACTTAACGAAAATGTTGGCGGTGGACCTTGAGATCGAGGTACTGTGAGCTGGTGTGCTAACCACAGGTAGTTTTTTAACCGGAAGCTTATTGTAGCATGAAGCAGAATTACTGAGAAGGCTTTGAGACATAGGAGGTATTGAGTGCATGGATTTGAATAGTTTCAGCTCCTACATATCCTACATGATATTTTTAGGGCACGATTGGTGTAGTTGCACACACTGATAAGACATAGGAAGATGTATAGCTTGAACGTTGATACTGAAATCTGTCTCTTTTTCCTTTGATGTGTACTTTGTTCATGGTATACTTTAAGCCTACCCAGCATATGCTCAGCATCTTGGTGGGAGGAAGTGAAGAAAGCTTGCTTGGAAATGGACTGAAAATGCCGAATATCTACAGAAATCCTTCCTAGATATTGGGAAATTGTGTTCAACTGAATGGAATTGTTAGCTTTGACTTTGTGAGGGAGTGATTGTTTTAATGAATAATTGTGGCTGGAGGCAAGGCTTGTTCCAATACTGGCTGTATTTATTTTGGGGGTGGGGGCGGGGGCTTTGTCAGGTCATAAAAGGTAGATAGATCCATGTAAGGAATTGGACACGATTGCATCAAATATTGCCACATTGAACCCTTGGGCATCTGGCTCCAGAAATTAAACCAAAATTCAGCTAAAGGCATGATTTGCTGTATGTGGAACTTTATCATCTTTGAATGGGATTCACAGTATCTGGTATGCTGGAATTCCCTGACACATAAGCTGGCCAAATAGCGCTGACAGGGGGCATAGCTGCAGTGCAATCTCTTGGGCTGCTCTGTGGAACTGGGGTTCACAGCCCCAGGTCACCTGAACACAAGCTCTAACTTATTTCATAGTAATGAGGCTGCTGTCTTAAAACATGAGAAAATGGCAGTGACTGTGGTATACTACTCTTAGCAGTAGGGCATCTCATTAAGAACTGGGATATCTGGAACCTCCAGCACCGTCCATCTAGGGAGGATTCGGACCATCCTGCCGAGCTTTTAGAGTTCCAGGCGAAGCAGGTGTGGGAGCGCTTCCTCCTGCTATGCCGACTTTGTTGCACGCTCAATTGAGGAGTGCAATGTTTAGGGGACCTTTAACAACCATTATTGATTGTATTTTACAGTAAGCAATAGAAGCAATCTCAGTTACCTTCTATACCCATCTTTTTGAATGAAAGTAAACATGTTTTCCTTTGTTCTGTGCTGAATTAAACATTGCTGTTGATGATAGATGTTTTCTGAGACTGATTCGACCCTCAGGTGACTTTCTGCCATTCAGATTCAAACGTGCAGGTTTGTACAGCATGCTAGGATAGAAGCAGCTCAGGAGGTGTGTGTGTGTTGTGAACTTCAGGCAATGTGGTAAACCTGTGCTTCCTTACAGCCTTTGAGTGCACAAGGGCTTATGCAAAAAGAGAATGAAGAATTTGAAGCAAGTTTGGTACACTGTGGATGTAGCTATTAGCATTAGACCGTAGTTGGGAATGTAGAAGAAGGTATTGCTGTAGTTATATAAATACTGGGGAAAAAGAAATTTATATGGATGTATAGAAATGAGAAAGAATATGTAAGAATCTTGTCTCTGTTTTCTGAGCACACTGAAGAGGGGAGAGAACAAAAGCAAGCTGAAGGCATTAGAGAGTAAAAGAAGTAGTACTCTTTTCTGTAGATTTTTTTTTTTTAATATGTTGACTATGCTGACCTATTTTTTTTTTTCAATCTTGTCAGGTTGCCTGGTGAGGCTTCTCCAGATGCCACTTAGAAATATAATGCTGCAACTTAGAATAGCATTTCCTGAGAAAAGCAAAGTTGGGCTACTGTGTCAGATTCGTAGGGTTCTTAGTCCCAAATCAAAAGCAAGGGATGACTTACTAGAGGGAGATCTTCAGAACGGCAGTCCCTGTGTGCATGTGTGGGTAGTGTAGGGTGGTTGCACTGATGAGTTTTGGCCTGGAAGCCAATTTTGCTCATTTAGCTCAGAGGCAATTCTCTCTGCAGTGCCTATGCTAGCTTACGACTTGGAAGAAACTATTTACTAGGCTATTGATTGCATTATTCTGATCTGTGGTAGCACTGCTAATTTTGATGAAAAATTACCAGTGTTTGAGCATAACTTGCTTATTTGGTCACTGTCGCTTAATTTATCTTGCTTTCTGAAACTCTGATAATCAATATGAAATTATTGAATTAAATATTTCAGTGTACCAGAATAGCCTATCATATTTGAAGGCACAGATGAGAAGATGCATTACAGTGTGGTATGTTTTTGAGGTTTTTTTCTTTCCTTTTTTAAAGGAAATTGCACTCCAGCAAGTAATGTCCCATATTGGTGGTGTGAAAAAGGACATGATTATTTTGGAAAAAAGTGAATTTTCAGCCCTTCGTTCAGAAAATGAGGTAAAAAGTACTGTCTTGGAAAGTGCTATTCCAAGAGGGGTGTAAATTTTATTACGAGTGTAAATTCTCTGCATAAAAGGGTCAAGCAATTTACAAAAGTCCAGTTCAGAGCATGTACACACACACGCACACACACACACACACAAAAAAAAAAATCAGTAAGAGACTGGAGCATCTGACACATGAGGAAAGACTGCCAGAGCTGGGACTGTTTCACCTGGAGAGGATCTCATCAGTGTATAGAGATATTTAAAGGGAGACTATAAAAAAGACAGACAGGCTCTTCTGATGTTGTCCAGTGACAGAACAATAGGTAATTGATACACATCAAAGTGTGGGAAATTCTATTTAAACTTAAGAAAACCCTTTTTACTCTAAGGTGATAAAACACTGGAACAGGATACCCAGAGAGGCCATCTCTTCTTAAAACTGAAAAAACCCAGCTTGCTCTCCTACCTCACCTTCCACCCCCAACATAGTGTGCTCCAGCCCCCCATCATCGTCATGGCCCTCCACTGGACCTTGTCCAGTATGTCAACATCTGTCTTTTACCAGGAAACCCAAAGCTGGACACAGCACTTCCAAGTGCCGGCTCACCAATGCTGAATATGGGGAAATAATTGCTTCCCTTGGCCTTGTTAAGTAACCTGTTCCAGGCATTTGGCCACCTCTGCTGCTGTGGGACATGGTCAGCTTCTGTCTTGTGCTGCTGCTTGGAAATGCATTGTCCTGAGTTAACATGCTTGTGTGTGGATGTGCATATCTCTGCTGAGGATGGACTTCAACCCTGCTCGGTCAGCCTTCTGTTTCACATCATGAATTATAGTAATTGTTACTTATCATGCAAATTCATTACTATACACAGATTATGTGGTTTTATATACAGTAATAAAATGTACAATTTTTTTTCTACTCTCACAGAAAATAAAACTTGAACTCCAGCAGATAAAGAAGCAAGTCATGGTAAGATACCATACCAATATAATTAAGAATTAATTTCTAGTCTGTCTAATTTACCTTAGGGGAAAAAAAATAGTGTTGCTTTCAAAATTTTATTTGAAAAGCTGTGCTTAGTCGTTGTGATATATATGATACTGAAATGGCAGTTGATGGTACGCAGTGGGCTGCAGCAAAGGCAATTTCATGTGTGCTTCATTTATGATCACAGAGAACTGTGAATAGTACAAGAAGTGAAGAAAAGCTTGATATTTTTTTTTTTCATTTACAAGTCTTTAATTCAGATTCCAAAAGTGACTGCAATGTCATGGTCAAGGCCAGTGAAGTTCTGCATTTAGGGCTTCCTGTTGCATGTTAAAGATGCAATATAGCTTTAAAATTACTGCACATACGAATCGGTTTGGGGTTTTGTTTGTTTTTTTCACTGAAGACATACCTGTTAGCAGTCCAGAATGACCCAAAACAGTCTGAAATCAGACACTCTGTAGAAAACTGATCCGCATTCTTACCATGTTGAAACATCAGTACTGTGTTTCTGTTCCTCATGGTTTGGCTGTCTTCAATAGCTCTCCAAACATCCTTCGACTATCAAAATGAAGATTGTCTTAGAATCTGTTATTTCAATGGGTGTGGAATCATAAGTAGCCTGTACACAGAAGCAAACATTCTTGCAAGAGTAATTAGGATTGGAAACTGGGAAATATTAGCTGGTTTTAAGGAGTATGGGCAACTGACTTGAGAGCTGCTGTTTCCTGCTGAGATGTCCTTCTCAGTTGTAAGGATGGCGCAGGAGCACTCTACCTGCCCTAGGATTTGTCTGTGAAAGCCATTTGGCCAGGGCTTGTTCAACTAGCTGACAGTGTGGTCAGACTCAGCCTAATGCCTCCTTGCCAGTGTCTTTCTTACTCCCTTCAGTTTCTCTTTGTGCTGTCATCTCTAAGAGGAGGGCATGAATTTCTCAAGACTAGTCCTGCATGTTTCATACTGTGCTATAAAGTGCTTAATGCAGCTGGGTTTTCAGAATACCATTTAAAATACATTTGGCATCTAATTTTTAATTTGTATTTTATTATTTTAGTTGCATATAGGTGAGTAAACGTAATCTGGTAGAGCATCCAGTTATCTGAGTGATCTTTTCTTAAAAGCTAGATGGCTGTGAATTTAACTTTTAATTGTAAATGTAATTCTCACAGGAGCAAGTTATTTTATGTTTGCTCCTAGTTGTCCCTCTAAAAGACAGAAGGGCACAGGACACTAAAAGATTAAAAAAAATGCATTCCTAAATTTTGCTTCATTAAACTGTGATGTATTGTGTTGTAATGACATCTCATTAAAAACCAGTTAAAGTTCAAAAATTCAAACATAGAAATTGAATCTAATTATTGTTCGTACTAACTTGATGAACTCTTGACTGGTTGACATTGGCCTGTTTGAGAGATGCTTACTTAGTTTTAGTGGTAGAATCTCCCAGAACATCAGCAGTCTTTTGCTTCTCCCACACATTCATCTGATCAGCAGTTTGCCTCATGACAAACTGTCAGCTGGCTGGAATTCCTGCCAGGAGGTTGCATTAAAACGGCAGCTGTCACCAAGAAAAGCAGGAATTACAGCTATTTGATGAAGTCAAATTCAAGTGTATAAGTTATGGTAGTTTTAGAAAGTTAGACATTGAAAAGCATAATAAACATTTCCTGACTTTGAAAATGCCTGTAGCTTTCTCTGAAGGGCCTAGGTGTAGTCATGGGAAACAGTTTTTCTTTTGCACTGGAATGTTAGAAACAGCTTTTAAAGTTGTTTTGAGCATCAGGGTTCCATCATGGAGGAAGTCCAAATTACAGGTGTATCTAGGCATGGATTTCTAGAAGTCAGGGGGTGTTATGGGATATAAGAAGCATTCCCAGCATTTATAGAAAGATGTGCTTTCCACTAAGTGCTGTTCCCGGTGTTACGGTTCTAAAAGCAATGGTTAGCTTCTGATTCTAAGCTCCAGTTCATACTGTAGAACATGAGTAGTTCCAAGGGAAGAATAGGAATACTTACACTTCTGAAAGTTATGTATGCTAATTGAAGAGAAGCTTTATTCCTGAGGTGTGTAAAGAAAGGCACAATATATTTGTCTGCTTTTTCTGTTTATGATTAAATAGAAAATTTTCTTGTTGCTTTATCTTTTTTTTTTCTCATTAGGATGAAATTACCAAAGTTCGTGCAGATAACAAGTTAAACCTAAACCTAGAGAAGAGCAGAGTAAAAGAATTGGTAAGTTTTGGTTACTTTATTCTAGGCAGATCTCGACACTGAGTAATGTCCAGATTTGGGTAAGAGCATCTTAGCAAAACAGCATTTCCATACTGATCTGTATTATCATTCAGCTTCACGATACAATCAATCCAGGTTACTATACTACTTGCTGCTATAGTACAAGGTGCCATGTTTGGGTTTTTTATGGCTATATTGGTACTGTTTTAATGTCAGGTTAGTACATTACACTTTAATATATTTGATATTTAATTTAAATATGCTGAGTAGTTGTCTAGAGGTTTTCTATGTTATTAGTTCATATATTTATTTTAACAATTAAGATTACACATTTCATTACATTTATCATCATTGAAGATGTTTCATTTCCCTATAGATAGGGAATTTATAGCATAATTTGTCAAGAAATAGCTATTGTGAAGAAAGTTGAAATTTATTTTTTTAAATTGCAATTGATACTTGTTCAGATCATTTAGGACTTTGCAATATCTGGTAGAGCTGAATTGATGTGATCTTAAATTAGAGTAACGTGGATGAAGAATTAAAAAATTAACAAGGTTTTAAATTATATGTAGCACTCTAAATGGAGCTCTGTTCCCATAGATTTTTTTTTTAGTAGCTTTTAGGTTCTCAAAGAAATTGCATCTTCTAAATTGAAGGATCTTTTAATGACAGTTTTCCATTAATACTGGTTTTTATCCAGTCCTGTTTCGCAGGTGTGTAATGAAGACATAATATTTATCACTAGTCTAGGCAATAAGAACTGTTCATGTAGATATCATTTATGTTCTGTTCTCTCACAGTTTTTCACAATGACTAGTTCAGGTAACAGCTGTGTCAGTAATTTGGTATAATGACTGACAGTCTGTTGTCCCATTGTAAATGCCTGAATAAAGTGCAATCTGAGCAGGTAAAATTAGTCTTTAAAGGTTAATATTTCATACTAATTTTTTAAGAAAGCATCATATGAAATACATTAACTTTGTAGATCATAAGCATTGCAAAGCTTCAAGCTTACAAAACCTATTTAACACCACTTCACCAGTGATAAATGAGACACTAGCGTATTCTTGTGTATTTATGTAGGATCCTGGAATCTTCACTCGGTTATGCAGAACACTATGTTATTTTGACAGCCTCCCAGGAAAATCAAACTGTGCATGTCAACTTTCACTTCAGAAAGTTGATCGACTTTGTAGTCTGTTGTGCAACTGTAATTTTCATTGTTTCTATGAAAACTGCTCTTTTCTTCCCCCCACCCCCAATTGCCAACTCTGCCATTCATGAGCAGAAAAGGAAAAAGACAGATGGGTGGGGAGCAGGTTGTAGCATATATCCTGAGTTGGGAGCGGAGACATAATTAGTATTGTCTATAGTAGGCAAAGCATCATTATCATATTTACTTCATTTGTAAGGTGACTTAGGACTGAATATCTGGCTCTCTCAGAGTAAAATTCAGGATAATTAAAGGTTACTCTGCAATCTTATTAAGTTACTGTAGAGAAAAGAAGTGTCCTAAGTTTAAATTGATTTAACTCGAAGCTCTAAGTAAAATGTTCCTAATGTTCAGTTTTGCTTGGAATAAGTACTTAAGGAGAATGTCTGAGCTTGTCAATGCTGATGTGAGCAGTCTTTAATAATAGAATGCTTTGGGTTAGAAGGGACCTTGAAATTTATCTAATTCCAACCACCCTGCCATGGGCAGGGACACCCTCCACTAGACCAGGTTGCCCAAAGCCCCAGCCAACCTGGCCATGAACACCCTGCCAGGGGAGGGGTGAGCCAGCAGCTTCTCAGCTGCTCAATCATTACAGAGACCTTATTGCAGCCTTCCAGTACCTAAAGGTGGCCTATAAGTGATCTGGAGACTAGTTACAAGGGCTTGGAGTGGTAGGACAAGGGGTAGTGGCTTTAAACTGAAGGAGGGTAGATTTAGATTTGATATTAGGAATAAATTCTTCCCTGTGAGGGTGGTGAGGCCCTGGCACAGGCTGCTCAGAGAAGCCGTGGCTGCCCCTCCCTGGCAGTGTCCAAGGCCAGGCTAGGTGGGGCTTTGGGCAGCCTGGTCTAGTAGAGGGTGTCCCTACTCCTGGTGTCATATGCAGACTTGCTAAGGGTGCACTCAATCCCATTGCCCATGTTGCTGACAAAGTTGTTAAATAATACCAATCTCAGTATTGACCCCTGAGAAACACCACTTGCAACTGGCCTCCTCGTGGACACTGAGCCATTGACCACAACTCTTGAGTGCAAGCATCCAACCAGTTTTAAAACTGTACTCCCCTTCCTGAAGAAAGTAGATGGTTCAGTCTTAATTGTGCTTGTGTGCACAATGGATTAGTTAACTGTTGCAGAATTACTGTTTGGTATCACAGGTCTTTGTTTCTCAGAGATGCAAATCTGCCAATTTTTTTTCCCCAGCTGCTTATTAATATATACAGGTTTTGCAGAAGATGAGTGTTTGATGGACTTCTTGTGCTTTACAGTTCAGAGGTGTGGATGAACGCCTGTCTAAATGGTGCTTTTCTGTCTCCCAAGCATTGTCAGACAATAATCTTTTCTGGATTCAATGCTCTACAGAATTGGGAAACAAAGAGATAAGCTTTTAAGAGTGGGGGGGAAAAGTTTAATGGCAATGTCATGTTTATCTTTCTTTTTTTTTTCTTTCTCCCTCCAGTACTCACTCAATGAAAGAAAACTACTTGAAATGAGGACAGAAATAGTGGAATTGGTAAGAACTTGGTAGCTGATCGTTACACAGCAAATCTTCTCATAGTTTTGTTATAGACCTGGTATTCTTTCTGGAGTTCTTCATGTCTTTAGACACATTAATGTACAAAATGTCATTGTGTTTTTATTTCTCTGTGTACAGCTACCTGAAATGTCTACAGAATACACAGGTTTTCATACATATTATTAGACCCTCTGCATTTATACATACATTGTTCAGTGGTCACTTTGGTTTGAAAGTTCATGCTTGTACTCTTTTCTCTGGATAGAATTCTACTCTTAATGTTTGTGAAATTAATCCCCCGCTCCTCCATGTCGAGTGATACTGAAACACGTCGCTAGATTATGCAGCTTCCATTTTAGAGGGGATTCTTTACCAAGCACTTCCTCTTATTTTTGTTTCCTTCCTGTAGTATAGGGAATTATTCCTAGGAAGACATCTAGTAGTAAATCATTAACTGCTTCGCAGTGTTTCAGAAGTGCTGATTTGAAAATATCAGCAGCTCAGCAGCTGCTGCTTTCACTTTACAAGTTTGATCTTTCAGTCTTTTCAGAGTAATAATTCTATCCCCCTTTTTTTACAGAAGTCCTGTCTTCTGTCATAATCAGATTCTGAATATGTCTGTATCTGGTTTTGTGGTAGAAATCATTACAAGATGAAGCTATGCTTTTATTTACATCAGAAGACCAATTCTCAGGTTTTTTTAATGATCCATAAATCTTTATGGTCCGGTATGGTTTTGTCACAAGAGGCTCTTAAGACTTCTCGGTAGCTGTTATAGTTGAACAATAACTTTAATATTGGTGGGCCGAATGAGAGATTGAAGTTAATATTTACAGTGCTAGGTTGAGATAAGAAGGCATCTACTTCTGCCGCTTTCTAGTTTATATGTTAAGGAATAGGTAATCTTATAAATTTCCCAAGTTCATCTTCACCTAGGAAGGAACTTGTTAATTTGCATTCAAAGAGAACATATATTTAAGGAGGAACCAAAAATACCACTTGAAGAGATGGGTCAAATTATTAAATAAACTTGAATGTTCAAACTGCATCATTTTGTTGCTTTGTGGTTTTTTTTTAGCATGCACAGCAAGATCGAGCTCTGACCCAAACAGACAGGAAAATAGACACGGAAGTGGCAGATCTGAAAACAATGCTCGAGTCGCACAAACTTGATAATATTAAGTACTTAGCAGGTAAGGAATCTGATGGGTGTCTCTGGAAAAGCTGTTAAACATTGCTAAATATTTGGCAAACTCTCAATTTCCTGTACTCATATAAGCCCTGATTTTAAAAAAATAATAAAATAATACTTGGAATAGTCTGGGTGGTGATTAGCAGTTTTATTTGTGTACTTAACCCAGACAATTTCCTGTGACTTGCAACTTTGTTTTGCACAGGCTAGTATATGACTCTTCGGTTTCCCTGCTGCTTCGTACTCTAATAATAGTATGACGAATGTAAAAGACTGCCTGTTAACAAGGGCCAACAAATTCTTTTGGGCCTGACAATTTAAAAAAGCAGACTGCTGCATGGATTTCTAGGATTTCTAGGATTTCATCATCTGTCTGATGGAGATCTATAAGCAACATTCAGCTTTTCTGCCTGTTCAGCACTACATATTCTTTAAACTTTCAGTTTTCAGGCATTTGCATTACAAAAACGCAAATATAGAAGTGTGTGTCCCTATTGCTTATTATTGCCCTAGGTAACTTTAATGTTTTGACATTTTGCTACTGAGTATGCAGTGCTATTAAGTGAGCATATTTGCAGTAGAAAACTATTATTCTGATTTAGATTTTCTGATTATTCTTTCACAGTGGATTTTGTCACAAGTACAATCACATCTATTCATAGTACATAGTACTTCAGGCATATCCTTCGCAGGGAACCGTTACTGTAAAATAAAAGGCAATTTATTAAAATGGGAGGAAACTCCCCCCCCTTCCCTACTCAAAAACATGCAGAACTCTGCCTGGAGAAAAAATAAATCAATAAAAAAAATTGCATTGTGCTTGAAGTACTCCTATTGGAAACAATGGCAAAAATCTTTTGTTTTTATACATAGAAACCAAAAGCTGGTTTCATTTAAATAGAACTATAAAAAAATTGCAAACTGATAAGCCTCATTAAAGATAGCTTTCATTTGTTTGTTTGGTGAATACTCAACTGTGCCTTAGTAGTCCTGTTACTCATTTCCTCACTTTACAACTGTAACCAATCTTTTCTGGAATGGTAAGCAACTATGGGTTTCTTCAGCTGCGTGATAGTTTTCCACCCCAGTTTTCCTGCATTCTTTTTTCTTTCCTTATTTGCCATCTTTGTGCTCTTCCACCTTGAAATTGTTTGTTGCAAATCAAAAACCTTATTTTCTTATATGGGGAAGGGGCGGTGGTTATACTTTGAGTATTGTGGCAAGATGTGTATATAGCTTTCTGAAGTAATGATCTGAGACCTAATGATTTCATGTCTCCATTTCCCTCCCCATTTTAATTCTCTTGCAGGTTCAGTATTTACATGCCTTACTGTAGCACTGGGATTTTATCGTTTATGGATATAAATAAACCACCAATGTAAAGGAACTTCTACTCTTCTGGTTTCTGGGGAAAAAAAAAAGGAAGTTTTATCTTTGCCTGGACTTCAACCAAGTCTTGACTGTTTTATTTATTTTTTTGTAAAGCAGACTGTATTGAGAATGTAACCAAAGATGTGCCTAGGAACAAACTGTATGCATATAGTGCATATTTTGAGACTTACCTCTGATGAAAGCATGGCGTACGCGTGGTGGCCGTTTCCCTAAACACACCTTGCTGCTGCAGAGCCTCACGTAAGCGAAGACTGGCATTCCCACCCACCCTACAGGGCTGCGTGCTGTAGGGAATAACCTTCCACTGCCTATTCAGACATGCTGGCCGGAATCAGTCCCTGCTACCAGACTGCAGTCTCGATTGCTAATGAAAACCTGAAGCTACATGTTTCGTGGCTTGGAGGCACTCTTGTCTAAGTAGAACTTGTGCTAAGCGAATCACGCTTACTTCCCTCGTTCTAACGCTTGCTTGCACAGTTACTATATCAAATATTTGGTTTGCTATTTTTATAACATTACAGTTACCAGTTGGTTTTCCCAGTGGCTGTCCAACTGGTCTCGTTCTGAGCACCGTGTAATGATAGCAGTGTTGGCTGCCAGTTTTGTTTGTAATATATTTGTAGAGGTTTTTGTGAGTAGCTTGTCTTTGGTACATATAAGTGTCTGATACCCATTCCATTTGCTAATTAACTTTACCACTGTAACTGGAAGTTAGAAATGCAGTAAAATGCACTAGTGTTAATTTACAGCTAAGTGATAACAACATTTCTCTGGTGCTGCCTTCTTGATGGTGGGGAATTGATGCTCCTGGGAAAGAAGGAGATTGTAAATGGTGATTGTGAAGCAGGGTCTGAGGCAAGGGAACTGCAATACAGAGTCTTCTGTAGGTTCTTTGTTATTTTACTTAAAAAAAAATAAACATACTGGTTCTTCAAATGTGGAACTTTTGACAGTGATTATAATAACGAAAGCAGAATGGAGACATGTAAGGATGTTTAATCCAGCTCTGAGCAAGCCTATGTGAACTAGTAAGCGCAGCTGAGAGCAATGAAGGTAGATGTCCAGTGTATCCAGATATCTGTCATTCTTCAACTGATAAAGTAACTGCTTTAGTGACAGAGCTGCCATCTGTGTCCCTTCAGTTAAGGGACATTTGCCTTTCTTGCTTGCTCTTGGGAGGAGAGAACAATCTATATGCACTGGTAATAACTGCTGTTAGAGCACAAACATGGCTTTGCTTAATGAAAGCAGAGCTGTTGGGCTACTTTGTGCCTGTACTGTAATAACCATTTCACTTTTTTGGTGGTTTGGGGTGCCAACTTCAATCATGTGTAAGTGCAGAGGAAGAAATGGATGCTGTAACAACACCATACTGGCCTGAAATAAAGAATTTTGAGTATTTCATAAATATGCTGAGTTTTTATTATAAATGCCACTTTTTACTTTGGATTTAATCTTCTTGTTTAAAGGTAAGTCACCGCTAATAGGACTTCTTTTAAGCTGAGAATTAGCAAAGTTGACAGCCCCTCTAACACACCGAAGGAAGAAAAAACAGTAACGTAAGGAAGATACTATTGTGGACTAACTTAACAGCCCCTCTAAATTAAATGGATTAATATTCAAGATCTTCACCTTTTTGTTTAAGGAAATACAGATTCACGACATTGTAGGGGTTGGAAGGGAGCTCCAGAGCTCATCGGGTCCAACCCCCCTGCCAAAGCAGGTTCCCTAGGACATATCACACAGGTAAGCGTCCAGATGGGTCTTGAAAATCTCCAGAGAAGGAGACTCCACACCCCCCCTGGGCAGCCTGTCCCAGGGCTCTCTCACCCTCACTGAGAAAAAGTTCTTCCTCATGTTGGTGCGGAACTTCCTGTGCTCCAGCTTGAGGCCATTGCCCCTTGTCCTGTACCCACAGACAAATAGTATTTGTACTAACTTATAGGACCTGACACTTTCTCAGATTAGACAAGCAATAATTTAATATTTGGAATTGACTGTAGTGTTGGTTATTATCTTCTTAGGATAGATGATTCTATATGTGTCTATGTAATTAGTACATCTTTGTATGCCTGAGCATCTGATAAAAGGTTGCTAAAACAACTATTTAGAACTAATTTTAAATATATTCTATCCTGCTAAAAATAGATACTATACAAATAATTTTCTTTTCAGGGCAGGTGGAAGGAGGAAGTGAGAGATTATAGAGCAGCAGCATCCTGGAATTAGCAGTGTCAGGCAAGCCAGCACTTCTTGGTGAGTGTTCTAAACAAGGAATAAAGTCACTATGTCATTCAGGAAAAAGGATACTATAAATAGAACATAATTATTACTTCTTAGCCCATGAAGTCTTCAAGAGTGGTGTAAAAGCTTGTAACTCTTACGTGCGTAGATGCAGACTCTTCTCTGATTTCCTCTGATTTTAAAGACCAGCTTAGCAATCTTTCTAACACGGGTCTCATCTTGTGTACCACATGTATTTACTGACATTCCAAAAAGGTAGAAAATCCCTCAATATATTTTCAAACACAAATTCTTTTGAAGACAGAATTAAACTCAAAGAATGAGCCTTTTGGTACAGGTGAGAAGCAAATACTTAGTAGTGCATGATGTATCTTGAAAAGCAACTGTTGAGTGTCAAATGATCATGGAATTTATAAATAGGAGACCTAAGTTGACAATTCTCCAAATATTTTTTGTAAGACTGTATCATGCTGTATCTTGTCTCTAATTTGAATCAGTAGCAATTCTAAATGTACAGAAATACTTCATAGTTCTCTGACTTCAAGTTAAATCACACAGAGCTCTTTCAAAAGATGCAAGTGACAAATACATGGGACTGGTTTACAGTAAAACCAGTTCAGCTGTGAAAACCTGCCGTAGCTCCCCCTTGATTCAGAAATGTATCTGTTCATTTCCTGCCTGGCAGGAAAAAAAATATAAAAGAAAGAGCTTAATTTATAGGTTAAGATCTCTTAGGCTCTCTAAGTGAGTTTGCAAGAACAGAGGATGCAGCTAAAGCTGCACTCCAGCTCTGATTTGCTTTCAGGAAGAGCCCATCTCTCCTGAGAGCATATAAGAGTAGCAGCCTGCCTAATCTAAAACCTGTTGTGAGTTTTCCTGAAGAACTTCCATGTTCACGTGGCAAGGACAGGAGGTTCTTTAAGGATTTGTTTCCTTTTGGGGAAGGAGGTTAAGAATCATTCCATTTGCTGGAACACCCAAGTTGCTCTAAAAGCTTCTTTGTTTTGCAGAACAAGTCAAGATCCGAGTTCTTACAAAACTGTATTTACTTGGAATATGTTAGTGGGAGTATACTGAATTTAACTGCTTCTTTATCTTGCTTTCTCTCTTGTTTTCAGTAAAAATCCATAAGGGAGCTGTCTTCTTTTCACTGGTATGTATTAGCTAAATTGTTTGCTTCAAGTGTTTTATGACTGTTGAATCACATGCTGTCTAGCCCTTTCTCTATTGGAAGTGTTGGTTGCACCATTCGTTTCCCAGAAAGTTGTGGAGTTGTCCTTAAACCCATGAGCTGACAAACTGAAACACATTTTTACTGTAGGTATGAAATCTGCTTCAATTTTTCTAACTGCAAATGTTTTGGTTTACTAGAATAAGCCTTACTCTAGTTGTGAATATTCAGTTAACCCACCTTTTCATAAATGGTGAAATCCTAGCTCTGTGTAGCTATTAACAGTTCCTATTTACTTTGGAGAGACATGCTTTTACCTTCCAGATACCGAGTCAGACTGTTTCAGCGGACTTTGTTCCATTCTTACCCTTGCTACCATCTGTAGGCCTCACACGGGAAAACTGGTGGAGTATTTTGGGGGAGGGAGGTTGTTATTTTTTAATCATCAAAGTTGGCTAAGTTCCTGTGTCTGGTTATTTTGAACTACTGATTGCAAGGTGTGAGCAAGACTTACTTTTGCATCTCCCACTGAGTTTTCAGGAATGAAGTGGACTGCCTTTGATACGATTTCTAAAATGATCACAAGTCTGCTAGACAATCCAATATTTATCAAAACTGCTGTGTAAAGTGTCTTTTCAAGGAATAAGTACACTGTGAAATTATTTTTTGAATGTATTTGGAAAAGTTGTATTGAAATTTATTGATTAGTTGGACAATAGTGGCTTTCTTTTAATTATTTTTCCTTTAGTTACAGGGATCTTGAATTTATAGGGCTTTTTGTTGTGGGGTGGGGGATTTTGTTGTTGTCTTGAGAGTAAAGCTTTTCTGTACAAGCAACTGATTTTCTTCAGCCCCTAAACTGAAAGTTCATTTGTAATCAGGTGTGTGCCTGGAATACTGCGGTTTGCTTTAATCAGAAACAAGCGCCTACGCTCTTGGAGATAAAGGGTCTATCTTTGTTAAGAAAGACAGGTTCGGCTCAAACTACATTTTTTTACCCTATTGTCACACATTTTAAAGCTGTAATATTGTTTCTTTGTTTTACGCTTGAATTCGGTGTCAGAGCAACGGCCTTTTATCCTTAGCATGCAGGTTTGTAACTAGATTAAGATCACAGAAGGAAGATACCACTGCTTGCATAGTGTTCCTTTGAAATCTGTCCATTACAAGACAGAAGATTCCAGTTTTCTTGGAAGGATGCCCAGCTGGTATCAAAAACAAAATACTGGAAGTCAGTAACAAAGTATTGCAGCAAATATCAGTTTGGGGCCAGTATTTATCCCTGTCGTGTGTAGTATTTCACATACCCTATCTCCCTTTGCCACTCCTATATGCACTTTATCAAACTCTTACAATTGCACCAGGTTCCCCATTGTGTTCCAAAATCCTATCAGCTTGATTCAAGTCATGGCTAATGCTACTCCTGAACAGTCTCTTCTTGTTCAGGAGTAAAAATTTAATGAGAGGGGGAAAAAGGGTGGTGTGTTGTGGTTTGGTGGGGGTTTTTTCTTGCAGGTAAACAGCATGCTTCCAGTGAGAACTGTGTATGCTATGTGAATATACTAATGGCATACTTTGAGCAGGCAATTGAATTTGGTCAAATCAAGCTTGTAGACAGAGCTCCAGGGTTTGCTTCAGAACTGATAGGGCGAGTAATGGCTATCTTGCCTGGGGGTGGGACGAAAAGCAGGGCAGGTTTCTCAGCATGAAGGGAAAACTCAGTTTATAGTGTTTGTACCTTAACTCTCCAGCATGCTTTGGGCTTTCTCCTTTGTTAGAAGTCTTGTAGTCCTCTTACATAGGACTGTCAGCTATGCGTGTTACTCCATGAATAGGCAGCTATTAAATATGTCATGTTTGACCATGTTTTTGTCCAGAATAATTTGTGTCACTCCAAATCTTTCTCCTGTCTTTACCCAGAATCTGTTTTCTTGGGGCAAAGGTGTACTGAGCATTATGAATTTACAAGGACGCAAGAAATCATACGAGTGATGCAAAAAACTAGTAGATACAAAGGACGCTTCAGAACCTCCCTTTAAAGATGACTTACCACAACCAGATCCAGATAGTGGCTAGAGATTTTGATAATCTCTTATATCACAGCTTTCAAAGAAGTCAATTCTAAAGCCTCGTGATTTACATGCAGAGTTCCCTTGTGTTCCTTAGACGCCAGCAAGGCCCAGGCACTAACTGCCGCCTTATCTCAGCTACTGAACTCTTCACTGAGCTTTTAAGACCAGATAAAGCTACAGACATGAGCCTATATTTTTTAAAAAATAGTGACTGATGGTGCACAGATGAGACTGAGTATGTCTATTGTGGATGCTGCATGTGGCTTTTACATTTTCATTCGGTGGTGTTCTTTGATATAGGTAGTTACCTTGTCTCACATGTTACATCGCAGTACTGTTCAGAAGTACTGGCTTCTGGGAAGCTGAGGGGGAGGGGAAAGGCACAAAATAAGGCTCACGCTTCCAAAAGTCCATAGGAAAAAGTCTTGCAGAGATCTTAGTATTTTTGTTTCCTCTAAAAAGGAACCTTGTTTAAAAAGTAAATTTTTGGTTTTGTTTTTAGAAGCTTCTGGGTTGTGGGTTGTTGGGTTTTTTTAATCCTCCTAATCACCTTCCCACCTATGCATTGCGACATGCTCCTCTATATGAATTTTTTTGATTTAATAATCTGATTTGGGGATACCCATGACCACAGCTCTTAAAAAAGCTGTGCTGAGGTATTGCTTGCTCTCTTTCCTCTTCAGTAAAAATGCATCCAGGACTTCAGAAAATTTAACAGTATATTGTTTGCTAAGCTGTTAAGCAGTTAACTTGTCTTGTTTGAAACAGGGTCCCTGTCTGCCCTGAGGTGTCAGACCATGCCTGACAAGTTATGAATTTGATGATTCATAAAGTGTGGTTAACTGTGGGGTTGGGAATGTCTAAGGAAGCTAATCCTGTTTGATAGAGAAAATGGTGGTAGTCATCAGTGAACAAAACAAAAATATGCTCACTGTGAAGGGTAAATGTTTAATAGAAACCTCATTGCCATTTACATAAATGCCAGTGTTTTGAAAGGTATTTTCTTTTTCTGCTGTTACCTAACAGAAGAGTAATAAAAAAAAAAAAAGCATGGTTCTGTACTTGGGCTCTCCTAGCTCATTTTCCTTCGCACTTCCTAGCTTCAAATATTCAAAGTCATTTAAGAAATACATTTTGGGGCCTTCTATACATCATTTGTAGATTGCACATTGTTTTCAAGCTCTCTTTTCTTTTTCTCCCCTAAAGGTTGTAGAGAGATTTGGAGGAGGGAAGGATTGGTTTTCAGTTTGTTCTTAATAAGGGCTTTAATGTATTTCTTAATGAAACAGTGCTTAATGCATTAAAACATGACCAAAGGCTCTCTGGCAAGCCCTTACTTGTTCACTGAAGGTAAAGCCTTATTTATGTGAAGGTTTCATGATCCGTCTTCTGATTGATGCTTGTTTAAGTTTTTTGTACAAATTGTATTTCAAGTAGCAATTTACATATTTCTCCAGACTGTTAGTACATCACCACATACAGCAAAACCACGCGACCCTGAAGTACTCAACTGCCTCTGAATAAAACAAGCCACAGGATCATGTATAAACAGATACAAATATAAGGGGAGGAAAAAAGCAGCGAGGTGCTAGAAGTCTGTGTACTGTAGAAATATCTGAGATACCGAATAGATAAGACTGTAGCAACAGGGAAAGAAAACATAAGCAAAGCCAGTTCCTTCAGTCCATAAATGAAGGTTAAGGCATGCAGTTCCTCCTTGCTCTTGGACAGAACCCAGCAATAGAGGCAGGCAGCTGTTGAACAACTGCCTTGGCAGCGTGTGTCGCCGCCTCTTCCTTTATCTGGTGGTAGCAGTGTGTTAGTCCAGCAAACGGAGGCTCGTTTGGTGGGCTTCCCTCTTGTCCTGGGATGGGTCACTGTGCTGCAAATACGTGAAGTCTTACACAAGCTGGTTAGGCTTGGGGTGTGAATCAGAACGTAAATGTGTGTGGTGGGGGTCGGCTGTGTTTTAGCTCTCTTAGCTGTTTCTCTAGCCTACCGTGTTTGAGTCCTGTTTGCAAACTACTGGAGGGTGATGGTTCCTTGCTGGTTGCCCCCACTGAAGTTACAGGTGGGCTTCCTGATGTGAGAAGTCAAAGTCAGACTGAGCTGTAGTGACATTTGTGAGACACAATTACTGCAGAGAGATAGCCAAAACCAGAAAAAGTCAGTTGCTTCTTGAAGCCCTGCAAATGAGGCAGAAAATACTTGAAATACATACCCATAATGAAAGGGAGCAACTCAAGAAACGGTAATGGGAAAGAAGACCTATGAGTGAGAGCAGGTAGCAAGTTAGTTGCTAAGTTACAAGGCAATTTTGGACAGCAGCTATGTGAGCAAGGATGGTTTAACAGGTCTGTGCTGAAGTTCCCATGTTCAGAGATGATAGGGAAGCATTATGTCAGCATCAAATCATCACATGGGTTTCAGTACAGCGATTCTGTTGCTGGGAAAGAGATCTGCACTGCCAGAGAAAGGAGCTGCCTCGTTTTCTGCTCCATGTGGGGGACAGGGGAAGTGTCAGCCTTTGTGCCTTGCTGTCCCACACTCAGATGAGTCCTCCGAATTCCAGCTCCTGCTGGAATGATTATACAGGGAAATCCAGCTTTTAAAAGCAGAAAGAGGCAGTGCCTGCCTGGTTTTCATAGCACTTCCTATCAGTGCTGCAAGCACTTAAAAATTTTGCCCTCTCAGAAGAGATCCCAGCCTGCCTGAGGATAGGAGACAATGGGCCTTGGCATAATCTTTTTGGCAGTGAGGATGAAGCAGGACTGCTGAATGATAAAAAGACGCTCTAATCTTTTGCTGGGATCCCGAGGGCTGAAGGGCTTTTCTCCCGGAGTGGATTCTAGCCTTTGCAAAGACAAAGCATGGTGAATTCAGTAATGAGTCCCTAGCTGGCCAGCATAATAGATTCGCTCTATTTAAACCTTGTCCCAAGAGACCCGTGTGCGGGTTGCGCTTTTTCTTTTCTCTCTCTTTTTTTTGGCGGCCTCTGCTGCCGTAGCCTTCAGATCGATGAAGCTGCTCATCACATATGTAACTGGCACTTCGGATGGAGGTTGGTAAACACGGCCACGCGCAGCGCGGTGCTACGCAGGCTTGGCTTCTTGCACTGACACAGCCTGTTGCCTGAATCTTGATTTTGTTCTTTTTGGTATGTGATCAATTGTTAGTCGACTAGTCAGACTAAAGAAGCCCCGTTTGATTTGTATGACAATTAGGATTCTCTGAGCTCTTTCCCTAGCACATCTAAATTGAATTTACCATGGATTGCTACCTCCAGTAGCACGGGGTGGAGGGAGTTCAAATAATATAAAGGAAAGAAAATTGCACACAAAGAAGCGTAGTTTTACCAAGAGTAGATTGTGCTAGACTTATTCATCAGCTTGCTTTGGTAATAACTATAAAAGACTTTGTAGGCAAAAGAAATGCAATAGATATCATCGATTTTGACTTGAGGTTTCATGTAATCTAACTTGTAGGTACAAAGATAATGCTGTTAAGAAGTAACATGAGGGCAAGACAAAAAGAATTCCGTTCACCATTGTTCAAGAAAGACCAATTCAAGCAGCAAGTGTTCTGGAGAAGGACTTCTAGGATGTTCAGGAACATGATGTATTTAGCTCAACAAATGAACACTGAAGCTAAGATGACTCTGGGAATGCTCTCAAGGATACTATGTTAGAGTAACAAACACAAGACAAAGGAAGAATTATTTAAGGTAAAGGACATGGACTTGCCCAGAGTACACTCAGGATGGAAACTGAAGATGTTCCTGGCCACCAGAGAATTCAGGAGTTGGAATAGTGGTCCAGTAGAGGCAGCAAGAAAAAAAATCTGGTTGGAAGACTAGCACAAACCAACATGGTCATATTATATGTGTGTGGTGCTTATGTTAGCATAGACCAGGCTCCATAGGGAACTTAACCTTGTTGTATGTTTATATCAATACTGGAGGGAAATGCCTTTTGTTTTTTGGCTAGCTGGAAACTTGCAGAGTTGTAGCTAAAACATTTTATCCATTGGTTCAAGTGTCAGGACTGTCAGGTCTACATCAGCATCTTTTTACAGTAATTTCAGTAGATCAAAAAACACATGTTGTGCCCTAGTGTTCAATGACTGTAAAAAATGAGGTTTTAAAAGTATTATTTTATTCTTCTACTCTTCTGCCAATGCATCTGAGATGATTTACTGTAAAACTCAAGACAGCACTAAGACTGCCCTCAATACAGCACGAGTTTGAAAGGGAAACCATCTAGATTCTGAAGTGCACTAAGCCTTATTTTCTCTTGAAGCCATCTTTTAAATTTCTTTAAAGATATTTTTAATATATGTGAACATCTAATTATAGCTAAAGATAATTTGCGCTTCAATTATCCTCCCTTTCTGTTAGGTCCTTGTCAGACGAACAATCCCAGGAAGAGTCTTTAGCCTGGGCTCTCTCTTATCTCACTGTACCTTGATGGATCTTCCGCCCTGCTCCCAGAAGTCCAAAGGGGAGAAGAGGTAAATGTGTGTATATGTATCTGTGCACATGTGCGAGGAGGGCAAAGGGCACGTCTGCCAAAATCCTAGGCCTGTCAGCAATTTGGTTGTTTTAGTCTTCTCGATCTCCCTCTACAATCCACCCCTTCCCTTCTGCTCTCAGCCCCATACAGCAAAAGCCAGGCTCACTTCACCACAGCCTCAGTGCCTTAATCCCCTTCAGTCTGGGTGCCTCCCAGGGTACCTCTCCTGCTCCTCACTGTTCTGGTCCTGCAAGACCTCTTGCAGGGAGATCTGGAGGGGTATTTCAAGGACCTGGCCTCAGCCCAACTGGGAGGGATAGGAAGTTGCAGCCATTCTAAGGGGAAGCAGATAAAATTGAAGCCTTTCTCGGTATTGACGGTAGACACGGCATCTGCTCCTTTTCTGTTCACAGACTCCAACTGCTGGTGATCATCCAGTCCTCAGGTGCCTCCACGCTGCACTGCAACCCTCTGTGTTCCCATGCTATGGCCCCGTACTGCTGCCAGCACCGTGCTTCACCTCTGGTGAAGTGACACACGCCTGCTGTTACCCAGACCTCGGTCAGAAGAAGAGCTGCTGAAATGGAGATGTTGAGGTGTGATGGGGAGAGGAAACTAAGTGGTCTGGGAGGTGCAAGCTTACAGTCCTCAGTTATTTACTTCTTTGTTTAGGTTTCCTGGGGAGAAATAGATAAGGCCCTTGAAAGGAAGGTTCTTAATTGGCAGCTGTGCGAAGCGGCAGTGGGAGTGTGTATTGAAGAAACTGGAATAAACAGCAAACCCAAAACATAAGGTCATGATTCAAGCAAATATGCCAGAGGGAGCATGCGGAGCAGACAATGTTTATTGCTCAATGTAGCCTAAAGTCCAGGCAGCCTGTGGATGCAGTCCAGTGGAGCTCTCCTAAATGTGGGAATGGAGAGGTGCACAGACAGCAGACCACAGAGAAGGCAGTGTGCTTTCCTTTGGAAAGGGGTAATAAACGATTATTTAGCCATATAAAAGGTCTCAGTGTTAGCTGCAGCAATAGAAGCTTTCATACATTTCTTTATTAAAAAAATAAATCAGACATTAACTTTTAGTGTGAGATAGCAGGTCAGTCACCATTTCTTACACGAACTATTGCAGCTGAAAATGACTGAGGGAAAACTTCCTAATTAGCTCTGTTGGGTTCTTTTGTTTTTTAAGAAGTGAAAATTAGCTGAACTTCTGAATCTAGTTTCCTGTGGAAACAAAGCTTATGCAATCAGTGCTTGTACGGTACCTAATAATTTTTGTAACCCTCTGATAAATCAGATTTTGACTAAAGCTGAAGGAGCGATAACGTTAGACATTATTATTCTTTTTTAAACATTTCATGAAATCTGGCAGCAGGATAAGGGACGGAGTCTCAGGTTACTGCCTCAACTGAAGAAAAGGCAAGAGGATCTTGGCCATTACATGTTGCTCGCCAGCCAGCTGGCCAGTCAGCACACACGTACTGACAGCGAGTGTTTTTATAGCTCCAAACTAGTCCCAGAGTTTGTCGTCTCTTGGTAGTGACAGTGTCATTGGAGGCATGAGGAGAGCTGGGATTATTGTGGTGAAGGAGAAAGAGATGTGGGACAAAGGACACAAATCCGTAGGAAATCAGGCTTCGTTAGTTCTGCTGCTCAGGAACAACATGTTTGTCTAACAATAGCTTTCTGCCCGAGCACATACGTCAGAACCAGATTAGATTTCTATTTGCATACCTCCTTACCTTTCTTGGGAATGCCTCTGGCATAAAACTCCTCAGTTTCTTTCTTCCCTAAGGCATGGGTCTCTCCTGGAGTGTAACTGTAAAAGTTGCATCTTATTTCTTAACAGATTTATTACTTTGTTTACTTTAAGTCAGATGAACTGGGTTTAATAACAACATCAAATGTTTGCTGCTTTTTTTTTTTAATCCTCTTGGCTCTTCGGAAACAACATAACAGAGAGAGAGCAAATGAGCTGGATGCAGTTCCATGTTGTGCACACACACTGTGAGCAGAACCTGAAGACAGCATTGTTGTGCAATGTAAACAAGGCATAAATTTACCCTACAGAACCCTTGTAGCCGATGATCTGAGAGGGAAAGAATCCAGTGGATTTCTGAAGCATAGGGTGAGCTTGTAGCACTGACAGGAAGAACAGGATTTTTGTGTTTTCTTGTAAACTGAGCACATTTTATATGTACTTGTTGAAATAATAAGCAGGGAGGGGAAAAAACCAAAAAAAAAAAGCCCACAAAAAACTTTTACAGCCGCTGTTCAAAAGAATGCTGTAGTATCCAAGGGAGTTTTTAATCTGCAGGGAGAGGGAACAGAAGCTCTGCTCTTCTTTCTGTCTTATGTCGTCTAAGGTCTGTATTATGCTCATTATAATGATATCAGTGCTTCTAAATTAAAACAGCAATGCCCAGATTCCACAGGGATATGTGTCACAGAAATGCATGTGCTAGTAATTAAAACAGAGTTCTCCAACATCGCTCCAGATTCGGACAAGAACCTTTTTATGCAGTTGTGTAAGGAAAAAAAAAGAGGAAGCTCGAGCCAAACCCTGGGGGGAGAGGGGCGGGGGGGCAGCGTTAGTACATGACACGGCCACTGACACGCCAGGAGACCTCCCGCGCTATTGTTGCCGCTAGCCACGCCGCAGCAAAGAAGTGTTTTCAGATGCTAGGTAGCGTTTCAGAAGCATGGCTTTTGTGGAAGTCCATCCAAACCCCAGCTGAACGTTCCCACTGCTAACTGCTTTGAAAAACCACTCCGAAGAATAACTAGCCACCTAGAAGGAAAATGAGATACAATGAGACTGATACTACTTTTTAGATTCTACCACCGGGCTACTGGGTACCCAGCCATTAGTATTGTGCCTTTTTGGGAGCAAGGATTGGATGCTTCAGGGGGAAACACCGAAAGAAAGGCACAAAGAGCCAACTAAGCTGCGCTGCACTTTGTGGGGGTAGGGGATGGTCCTTCCTGATCCCTCCGTGGACAATGGGTTTGTGAAAAGAAATACAGAGCAATTACCCTAATCGCAGTCTTAGCAAATGCGATTAATGATCAAACAGTTTCTCAGCGTTTTGGCAAATCCTGTCTTCGAGTTATTTGCCTTGGATTCCTCCCACAGCAATAAGCTGCGTGAGTTGACGAAATGCAAATGCAAAAAAGCGCTACCTTTTGTGTCCCAGGGGTGCTATAACTTGATTATATCCGACCTACTCTTCAGTAGCTGACCTAATTTCTTCTGTTGTTGCAATTTTAGAAGGAAGTTTTTACGGGCTCTTTGTACACGGTACGGATTAGTTCTCCAAGGTAGCTTGGCCAAAAACACAGAGGAAACATAGTCTTTTGTTCCTGGTTTGTTGGTTTCATTTAGTTGGGTGTGTCTGGAGGAACAGAGCAGCCTTAATTTTAAGACTTTCCGATTTTGTTCACCTGGCATTTATGTGTTTGGAGGCTAAAACAGAGCTCGTGTTGTGTATGGTGGCTAATGAATTAGCTCAGCTCATCAGCTTAACTGCTAAGAAATTTTACACTGGGTCAAACCTAACCCATCGGTATGCTTGCAGTCTAGCCACTTAGGTCTGCTTTCAAAGCAAGCGTCTCAAATGTGTCACTGAAGGGCTAAAATCCACCCACTGGCAAGGCCTGCACCCCAGTAGTGTGCCTGTGTGGGTCCTAGGCTGAGTTGAGCGGATCCTGCTAAGAGCAGTGCTTTGCCCAGGGCAGTGGTAAAGGGGACGGGATTTTTCTCTACAATTTTTGCAGTAACTTGCTACAGTCTGTCAATGTTTGCACAGTCGCACCTAGTCAGACTGGTTTACATTGTCTCCCATCTCCTCATTTATAAGTAATCTTTTCTCTTTTCCTTTTTTAAAAATTTTTTTAAACTTGCTGGTTGTCACGGCCATGCCAGAATTGTTACTCAAAAGTACCAAGATGAAAAAAGAGAGGGCTTCAGAGGCCTTTTCACTGCAATTCAACTGTTTGCAGTCATTCGCTTTTGGTTTATGTTCATTTAAGCAATTAAGACCTACAGCTGAGTGCAGAGCAGCGCTTCAGACTCTTCCCCAGCCCTTCCCTGTGTGGTTCAAGTAACGACGTTTTTCTGTCATGGCAGGTGCCTAATAGGAAATGAGAAAGTGGCTTTTGAGTGGCATGAGCTGAAACCTTTCCCCTTGCTCACAAAGGCAGAAAAGCTGGCTTGTGGCGATTTTTAATCCAGGAATGCAAACTCTGGGGAGATGAAGTCTCTTGAATAGCTCTGGCAACAGTCATAATTTAGAGTAAAGCATTTGGGGATTAAATAGAGAGAGAGAAGGAGATCTGGAAGGAGCCTGTGGATGAGTAACCTAGGTTATTGTGCTAATGAGATTATGTTTTGCTTTGAGATCTACTCCTGTAGAGAGAGACTGAGTCACTTTGTCTTGGCCTGTGTCATGGGGAGGGGGAGGCTAGGATTTATTTTTAATGACCAAAATAGTTGTACAGCTGCCAGGGAGTGCCTTGATTCCCTGCACACCCCCTCACAGCAGTCCAGAAGAGTTACAGGGGACTTTTCCTTTCAGCCTCCTCTAGGCCACCAGCCACCGTTCTCCAGCCCAGCATCTCCAGACCTCCCTCACAGCCAGGCAGGACCTTGCACAGCCCCCTGGCTTTTTAGCTTCTCCACTGAAGTCTGATGAGCTTGCTTTTCCCTCCTGGGTCCAGCATGGGAAGTGACTGGCAGCAAGGACCCCTGTCCCCCTCCCCACTTTCTCTGGGCTGTGGCTTCCCTCTCCACAGCAGGCGCCTCCCAGAGCCCCCTGGTACAGGGGAACCTCTCTGCGCTGCCAGGAGCCCCCTTCTCCAGGGAGCGCTGCTTTCTTCTCCCTGCAAACACTGCAGTGCTGCCAGCCCCTGCTGAGGTGGTGTTTGATTTCCCTGTTTTATCTTCGAGCACCAAGCAGAGAATTTCATATCTCAAAAAATGTGTATATTATCCATCCTGCTATAGTGACATGCAAAGAGAATAGGCTGGTGCAAGTCCCTTTTATACAACTTACCAGGCTCCCTGAAATAGGAACCTCGGGCACTTTAATTACATTGATGTCGTTGCACAGTGCGTAGTTCTTCATGTAAAAACGGGATGAGAAAAATTCCCCCCAGGTAAGAGAAATTTCACTGGCCAGTTTTAGAAAACCCCTCACACATACAACTTTTGCTTCAGGTGCCCTGCTGTTCTCCATACAGGAGAGAAGCTCTTCTGCATAAGGGCTGGTTTGTCGTTTGACGGGTAAGCATGTTTACTCAGAAAGCGTCCTCTCTGGCTCCATGTGTGACTGAACTAACTACTAATTGTATATCTGCACCCCAGGCCTTCTCTTCTGTGCCCCTCTCCTTGCAGAGCTTTGTTGTGTTCTCTCCTGTCATGTTCATCATTCGGCCTACGGGCTCCACCAGCACAAAGCACCGTGCTCAGGGCAGTGTTAGATCGCAGGTGTGTTCCTTATTGATACACTTTGCAGCTCGCTTGTCCTGCTTGGAATTCAGAGGTGATAATTGATTTTAAAAACTGAAGGAGAGACAACTCATCGTCAGGTGTATCCAAACTTTCTGCTCCTTGCTTTGCGCATTAGGCAGAAGCATCACAACAGTTCTTATGGGAGCGGTTATCCTCTGCACGTACGAGCACTCACATGGCTTATAGTAGAGGGGGCAGAGCTACATCTCTCTACAGAGTATCAGGCTCTAGGACTCCAAATTTGCAAAATGTCTTTGTTCAGCTTGGCATTAACAGAGCTACACACAACAGCGCTGAGGATGAAGCTCTAAATGAGAAAGTGCTAGGCAGAAGTTCAGACAGATTATGGAATTGCTGGACTGGGCAAAAAAGCTGTTAGACTCGTAAGCCCACCTCATCCAATTGTCTTCCTTTCTCAGTGCAGTGCACCCACAATTTCTATGCCACATATTGTACTTAAAAATATTTTAGTATTTGTTTCCATGCAGTTAATCGATCCTCTCCTATATTTGTGATTGCTTGATGTCATCAACTTCTGTTTATGTGTTCATTGTACTTCTTAATCCCTTGGGGCAGGGGAACAATCACCAAAACAGGGTTTTTTTAGTTTTATCAAATTGTTCTTTAGTCACTGTTGGTCTTGCTTGCTTTTCTTTTTCTCCTGCTGTTAAATTAGGAATTAATTCCAGTTTCCTTAGCTCGTTTTTTTCCCAAGTTTAGCAGAAAGGGGCAGGGTGGGGGGGAAGATAGCTTGTCCAAGTTTCACTATTTGTGTTACAGCTATTCAGGCAGAATGAAAAGTACGAAACAAGGAGTGTCAGCAGATTTCACAAGGATTAATGTTTGCATCACTGATAAAACAGAATAAGAAATGCATGGCACGATAAGTAAAAGTGGTCAGAAGAAGGGTGTGACTGAAGGGGGAAGAAAATCAGAAGGTGAATAATGGCAAAAGAGGGAGTCAGGGGAGGGATTTAAACAGGTGAGAAAATGGCCAGGAATAATTGTATTGACTTTCAGTTTGTCATAGCAGGGAGAGCTCTTGTGGGTATCTCCCATATGGATATAGGGGGGAACATACAGGGGTGCTGTGGCTTTGAGATAAAAGGCTGCAAAGCTTGTACGTGGTGTGGCTGCCTTGGGGTAGGACTGGCTTTGATTAGTCCGAGCAGTGGGGTAAGACAAAAGGAAGAACAATGGTTATACACAGAGGAGAGGGATTGAAGTAGCACTTCAGGGGGCTCCTCAGAACCTCAGCAGCAGCCATGTGAAAGTCAAATTGGCACAGACACTTCTCCAAGAAGACATAATGGCTAAAATGTAGGACTGGATGGACAAAAAGACCAAGATAAATGCAGACTATCCTGGTTTTGGCGGGGATATAGTTCCTGTCAGCACATATAGTGTTGTATTTAGGATAAGGTTAATGTTAGTAACATATTGATGTTTTAGGTGTTGCCAAGTAATCAGGGGACTTCTCAGCTCCTCATGCTACCCTGTCAAGAAGTTGGGAGTCACCCAAGAAGCTGGGAGGGGACACAACCAGACAGCTGACCCAAACCAGTCAAAGAGATATTCCATACCATATGAACGTCATACTCAGTATGTAATTGGGGGGGGTTGGCTGGGAGGCAACATGGCTCTGGAACCAACTGAGCAGCAGCTCCGGGTTGTGAGTGACTGTGCTGTGCATCACTTGCCTTGTATATTGTTTTTTTCTTACTGTTATTTTGTTTTGCTGCCCTGTTAAGCTGTCTTTAGGTCTACCCATGAATTTTACCTTTTTGGTTTTGATTCTCTCCCCCATCCCACTGTGGGGGTGGGGGGAGTGAGCGAACAGCAGTGTGGTTGTTTTAGCTGACTGCCGGGTTAAACCACGACAACACGTCACTGATGCAGAACGCTGCCAACGTGACTGGGGACTGATGCATAGGGAGAGGCAGAAGAGAGAAAGCCTGCTGAGATTTCCATGGCGAATAGGAATGGAAAAGGAAGCCTCAGCTGTCAGAAGGGAGAAGTGAGGATGGAGTTGTGAAAGTCAAGGAGAGAAAGTGTTGAGAGGAAAGATATAAAGTTGGCAGAGGGATGACAAAAGTAAGAGACAGGGATCAGTGGAGATATAAATAAAGACAACATCATTTAAGGAAGCAGAAGTCACGAGAGCCATTTCAGTGGTGCAGTGAGAGTAGGTAGCAGAATGTGAGAAATGCAAGACAGTAGAACAGAGGCGTGGAAGTACAGGCTGTATCTGAGTTGTGGTATTAGTCTTGGTGAGAGATGAGCCAAGGAAATGGGGAAGTGTTGTGAATATTGAGAATAACAGTGTGCACGCTAGAGGAAAGTTAGCAGGGCTCTGAAGGGCGGAGGGAATGAGAGAGAAGTGTTAGGAGCATGTGATAGAGAGGTGGTGTGAGTCCACACCTGTAGGAATTGGTCTGTGCAAATTTGCACGGTAAAAAGGAGAAGCCAAAGGAGAAAGATCTTGCCACCATGGGTAGGGAAGGCGTTCTTGGGGACTTTCCTTCCACTGCCTGAAACCCGATGGATGTACATGCGTCCTTTAGTGTCAGAGCTGCTTTTCAGACAAACCAGCAAGATGGAAAGGAAAACGTAACCATAAGGAGAAAGAGGGAAAGGAAGGAAAGGTTTTAGTAGAGGGATACGGAACTATGTAATTATCCTAATCGGCATCATCTATCATTTCCTACAGCCTCACCAATCCTCAGTATCCACTGTACTGAAAGTCTGTGTAATGGAAAGTGGGATCCAGGTCACTTGACGGGCAGGCAGATGTACCTGCTGACTTCTAAGCTTACGTCTGTGTCTCTCTTGTCAGGGATCAGAAACGGGGAAAGAAAAACCAGTTTTCAAAGTCAGGGTCAGCAGAGACAAGCACCTAATTTGCATCTGGCTTTATTAATGTGGGTTAGCTCAGCAGGCGAAGTCTAGCATACTGATAAATGATTTTGTAACAGGAAAAATAGGGCCAGTGGCTGCAAATCATTTTTCCTCCTAAAGTAAATGAGGCACTGTTGGGTGGGAGGACTTGGGGGAGGGGTGTGCGTGTGATATTTCAGCTCAGCTGGGAAATACAGAGGTAGGCCGAACCCAAGTGGCTCTGAATATTTCACCAAGGAAAAATTACGATGAAAAAGAGGTGGAGCTAGGCCCTGTGGTTATCACACAGTTCTGCTCCCAGGTAGTGGTGGTTAGCTCCTGCTGTATTGGGTCCGCATGTTCTCCCACTGGGTTTAATCTGAGCAGCTCACAGAGCTGGCTCTATCCCTGGTTTCTGGCACAGAAACCCTCTGTTACCCTTCTCTGGAAATGACGACTTTTACAGCTTGGCTCCTAAAATCTCCCAAAACATACTGGCTCCTCCATTTACCTCATGCTCCCATTAGCTCAACTGCAGGTTTTGTCCCTCTCTTCCTGTAAGGTAACACTTGAGCCGCTGAGCACAGAGCATCTCCCCATGGACGCATGGTTGTGGAAGGAATTGTGCAGATGCATTTGAGGAGTGCTACCACTGATCATGTCCTACTGAAGCAGCTCAAGGAATATACAGATCTGGGCAAAATAATCGGTCTCTGCGTGCTTTCCCTTGCCTGAGTCTTCTGAGTTTTCTTTGGCCTGGGGTTTGAGTCTTTGGAGCCTTCTGCTCCTCCTCCAAGTCACAGGAAACAACTTCAGTTGCGAGTTGGATCTCACAGCTAAACCGACGGTTGTGAGAGGAGGTTTGTCTTCTCTGTTTCCCTGCTCAAGCTTTCTGTGCCTCCGAGTGCACCCCCAGCCTGTCAGATCCCACGGTGGGATCAGACAGCTCCGCTCAGGTGATACAATAATTACTTGCTGCCAAAAGAGGGGATCCCACTCCACCTCCTCCTTAGCCATGTACCCCAGCAGCTTCCCTCCCTGTGGCACTGGAGTGCTCATCCTTTCTCACAGTGAGGATTTCAAGGGACCTAAACTACTAAAAAACTAACTCAGTCAGAGAGGGTGAGCAGTATTTTTGCTGATTTAGGGAGGTGAGCCATCCATCCCACCACAAGATCACAGCTCGGGGGAGGCAAGGCTGCCCCATTTGATGTCAGAGAGCTGTTAGGCTTGGTGGCATCCTCACGCCATACCCTGCAGCACTGAAGGATCCATGCTCGGCGCTGATCCATGCTCCACATCTGAGGAAAATATCTCTGTTCCTCACTCCTGGATGTCAGGCAGACATGGTGGGACTGATTCCGCCTCCAGCTACCTGATTTTTCAAAGAGGGAAATGGGAAAGGTTGAGTTTTTGTAACTCCCTGCCTTCTCATCTGGGGAAGGCGTGTGACACAGGCCTGACAGTTCAGCTGCACATCCACCGAGACATTCGGTAACTCAGCGATTTCTTACCTGAAAGCAGAACAGAAAGACTGCACACAGGCACAGTCCCCAGACTGTCCCAGTTAGGCGTGATGAAGCACCTCCACGCTGACCCAGAGCATGTGTTGCTCTTTTCTTAATTAGATTGGCTCTGGTACAATGCTGTATTAAGACTGATAGCACTGTTTCAGTGTTCAGCACAATTATTAAGATGCAAATATGTAAGCTATGCTGGATTTCGTGTTCCGGTTTGTTGGTGTAAATGAAGTGAGGGTGGCTTTTTATATCCTTTGAACAAAGTTCCCTCAGAAAAGTTTTGGCACACTCTGCTCGGGCTTGCGGTGACCTCACAGTGATACATTTTTGTGTGTGTCTGTGTCTCTCTCTTTTTTTTGGTTTTTTTTTTTTCTTTTCCTCCATGCTTTATCAGTTGGCAAAAAGCGAAATCCACACTGCAGCAACCTATTCCCAGACCTCACGAACCAACCTACTGTCTTCAATTTTGGTGGATCCCAGGTCTGTGATCTCAGACAACTTAAAAGCAGAGAAGCGCTGCACGCTCAAGTCTTTTGCAATATGTTTATATCCTGCACAAACATAATCATTTTACTTAGATCCAACATATATCTAAGCTAGAAAGCCTGATAGATTATTTAAACAATCAGAACAACTAGTTTGTCTTCAAATCTGGTAATTAAAACCTTATTTGTCAAACTAAAGGCATTCTGTTGTGTTGGTTTACATCATAGTGTTATAATACCTGCAACAACTACTTCTGTGATCCTTTCATTTGTTCTTGTCTAAACTTTAAATAGTACGATAATATCTTGTGGGTAAATAAATATGCAAGTAGAGACCTTGCATTGTTACGTGGGTTTCTTAACATAGCGCTGTATGTACATTTTGAAAGGAAAATAGACAGCTGTTCTTAAATGACAGCCTTTTAGCTGTTTGCTTAGTTAAGAGAGATACTCATATCTCTAAAGAAAGGAGCCTGCTCCTCTCCAGTGACGTTGCCCCATCACTGTGTCCCATGGGACACCTTGGGCTACAGGACCCTTGCATAGCAAAGTGGGCGTGTTTCAGCCAAATACAGACATTTGTACGTGACTAAAGGGGGTGGGTTGTTCCCACAGGACGAAGGGAATGTTTAAGCAGCGGTCTGCAGAGGAATTGCTGCGCACCTCACTGCCTGTGTACTGCTGACGTGGTCAAGAGGCAGAAAACCAAGGGGTGACTTGATGTGACTTTTAGTCCCGGGCTTGCAGGAGCGCTCGCTGCAGCGGCGCAGGCAGCTTTGAGTGAATCACAGGATTCCAAGAATTCACAACGCACCTCGTCAGTCATGTGGGCAACCTGCAGCACAGGAGCTGCCAGATCAATGCAGTGACTAAGGAGGCTGATGTGATCCCTGGATGTGGAATACCTTCCCGTAGGAGTAAAGAGGTGAAATTAAAGTAACTTTGAGGGAATGGTGTCTCTTGTTCTGGCGCCCACACTTGAGAAAAATGATGTTGACAATTTAGGCTTCACAAAGGAGCAATAAGAGTTACATGATATCTAAGCACAGCTGATTTATGGTAAGACACTTAAAATCCTTCTCAAGTTAATTTAAAAGAAGACTTAAGAGGGAACTCGAGGATGAGCAGTAGGCTGTGTGGGTCCTTAACTGCAAGGGGTTCTGTCATCCTATGGACAAAGACAGCCACACCCCGTGGCAGGAGAGGAAAGCTAGAAATGAGGTGGATAAAGTAGTTCAGGGTAAAGATCAATTAACTTCATCACAGTATTTTGCTGGATGGTATTCTGGCGTAACAGCTGCAGGAGCCCTTTTAATTATTATGGCAAAGGTGTCATGAAATGACACAACTGAGATGATATGCTACATAACTAGTGCCGAACGCAACTAGCCTGCGAGCTCAGAAAACTCTGAAGAGCTGACTGGGACATCTGCATTTGAATAGCTCTTAAGGGAGGATTGTGCAAATCAAGAACCCTTTCACTGCTGTGGGCAATTCCAGGAGACGCTGGGCTGGTTATGGCCTTCCTGAAAGCACGACTGTCCTGTCTTCCTTCCTGCACCATCTCTGCCATGTTAGTCTGTAAAACAACACATAATTCACCTTTCAAAGTCCTGCTCGGGGCTGCATTCAGGGATCATATGTGGATTCTGGGAATAATACTCCTGTGCTTCTCTCCCATTAAAATCAATGAGTTTTCAGGCTGTCTGAAGATAAACATAGAGTTGGGTCGCCTTTGAATGCAGCCAAGCAGCCTACTGATTGTGTCTGGGTAAAGAGCTGGTAGGGATCTTTCTTTCATTTCTTTGCCTTCGCACCAGTTTATTTCACATTGTCTGTTTAGACGCCAAGTGCTTTAAAGCGCCAGCAGTCATCTCTCTGGATGTAGTGTTTAGCACAGCTGAAGCCTGTCTTGATTGGGACTCCTAGATGCAACTTGAATGCAAATAATAGAAATTTATAATAAGGCTCGAATTAATACTTAGTCCCTCATAGTTTGACATCAGTGCTGCTTTATCACTGCAAGCATTTACAAAAGCTTACAGGCTTTGAGAGGACTCATCAAATGCCGTTGTAGGAGGATTCTGTGCTTTGTCTCATAGCAAATATTTCCAGAACTGAACTGTTTCTTTTCCATGATCATCACAAATTAAGACCACATGCATTTTGTACGCTCAAAGAAGAGCAAAAGAGATCAACATTTGCTAAACAGAAATTAACCTGGATCTGTCTAAGGACTGAAAAAAATAAAAAAGAGAAGACTTTTAGCATACATGGGCAGTCCCTAGGTCCTTGGGTAAGTGCCTGCCCTCAGCTGTCTGTACATAGCTGTAGTTGCTAGTGGATCCTGGTTGAAATTCAAATCAGTTTCAGCATTGCTGCTGTCTCTTCTAATTGACTCTGTCGATACACTCAGCTAGTAGGAGGGACAGAGGAGTAAAGCAGGCAGAAAGGACCAAATGATTTCTAACACATGCTCAGCTATTCAGCAAAACGCTACGGACACGGGGGCCTGACACTGCACAAGTGTCAGGATTCCCTGTGCCCTGCCATGGGGGCACTCTGTCAGAAAACCCAGAGCATTTTATTTATTTATTATTTTAAAAAAAATGTTAGAAGGCCCAGACAGCGGTTGAAAACCACAGCTCAGTTGGCGATGAGCGCTGTGCAGCAGCGGAAGCGCATGGAAAAATTCTGGCTGACTCATCCATAATTCATATGGCGTTCCGGGGAACGTGCGCGCTGGAGCGGGATCCTGGCGCTCCTGCAAGGGGAGAGCCTCCTGCCTGAGCAACACATGGGCAGCACCCGGCCCTCTCCTACTCAGGTAACCTCATGCCCCACAAGCTCGCTGCATGGCAGTCCCAGTGCCTCTGAGAGGGACTGGTCTCCGTGCTGCAGCACAGGGCAGGGGAGCGTAGCCCTGGGATGCTTAACCACTTGTGCCTCGTGATGCTGCTGCTGTGGGGAAGGGTCAGCGAGGGAGGTAGCCCCATACCCTGGGATAATACGTACAATGATTCGAGGAATCCAGCCCAGCCCCTTCAATATTTGCATCTTCGTACCTGGGTGCGTGTGACGTAAGTTCTTCTCTGGGTGACTCTGCTCTCTGTGTACATCCTCCTGCCAGGCTGCTTCCAAGGGCTCATGGCGAACGGCTGGCCAGTTGTCATTAAACCTTAACGATCTGTTCACACGGAACCCAAAAGGTAGGCGGCTGCAACCCAGGGCAGAGTAGTTTTTAAGCCTGACCTTCAGCTTGGAGGTAGCTAAGCAACATACTTCATGTTGAGGGATTTCAGTCACTTGATGAGGTTATTTTAGAGGTATGACTGGCCTGAAGAGATAAGCAGAAAGTCTTGCAGGCTGTTAGAAAGAAAACCAGAAGAAGCAGGATGACTATCAGAGCCTGTCTGTGATTTGTGTGCACTAGCCTAAATTCAGAGGGGTTTGCAGGAGAATCCTATGAAAAAGAATGGTGACAAGTAGAGAGGAAAAAATTGGGAGACAAATGAAACAAGATGTTAATTATTTTAGCTCTATCCATGCATTTCTTCTACTGCCCAGGGCTGAAGGAGCTGACTCCTTCAGGACTAACTGCTTCCACCAATTTTCTGAGGGGATGAATGAAGCTCAGAGTACTCAGAATGCCAGAGCTGCAGACGAAGCTTGTGGGAGATCTGTCTGCCAGCCATTAGTCCCAGGACTGTGCGGTCAGCCGCACAGCCTAGGCAGAGTGAGGAGCTGAAGAGCACGGACTTGCGGTAGTGTCCAAACACAAGGGCCAAGGGACGTCCAGCTGGATTGGGGATGCCCCAAGACACCTGCCACTCAGGAGGGCCATACACAATAGCGCCTGCGGCAGCAGTTAGCTCCCACCTGCACGCTCTGTTGGCGAGAGCATGGAATCACTGGCAAAGCAAGACACAGAACTCGTTAGCTTCAGTTACACTCAGGGTCTACAAATCTGTATCTGTTCTACTTCCAGAAGCTGTGTTTTGGGAAATTATCTTTTCAGGGCTGTAGTTGTTGTTGCTACCTTTGACAAAAAAAAAAAAAGAAAAGAAAAGAAAAAGGCATGACATAACATATCCAAAAAATGTACCATGTTTTAATAATAAAACTTTGCCTTGCCAAAGCAAAGTTTCTTTACAGCGTGATGTTTAATCTCACGTACACTTCCATGGTTATTTTCTTGGCTTAAATCTAATTACTTCCCAGTATTTCTGTTTGTAATATCTATTTTCATCTCATGTTCTGCCACTGTTCCTGAGAGTACACTCCATTGCACAATTCTCTGTGTTATTTATTTTGAGACAGCGTCTGGGATAAAGAATTAGTCCTGGGATTTATCCACAGTTTTGACACTGGCCAGCTGTGTGACTTCTGGCCAAGTCACTGCACCTCTTCACCACTGTTTTCCCAGCAGTAGGAGTGCAGAAACAGCCCTTCCTTTTGGAAAGCACGTGGAGATCTGCAGATCAAGTGCCACATAGTTCACAGTCCCTGCTTACAGCAACAGTTTCACTGATGTGGTAGACTTACCTACTAAATTTTCTTTCTTTTTTACAGATGAAGACCTGAAGACCAGCACCTGCCGAAGTGCTTATTAACCTCCAACAAAACTGGTGAAAACAATCATTGTTTCTTTTCCTCAGCCTGTTTAAAAGAGGCAGACAAGCTTTTAAACTAGATGTTTGTGACCTATTTGGAACATGTACAATCAGTGGAGACTTTGCTCATTGGTTCTGATTTTTGTTTTCTTAAGGTGGCCTCTGAGGGAATAAATGCAATATCTCTTATGCCTGTGACTATGTGTGCCCTTGGTCCAGTGAGGCGGGGGGGGCTGCAGCAGCCCCAGGACTCGACAGGGAAGAACTGCCTGAATCTGGGAGGAGAGCCCTGCTGCAACACTTGCTTTTTCAGGCCTGCTTGAGAGGTCACTGAATGCTGCATAGAAGGGCTGTCAAGTTAGGAAAATTTCCTATAGTTTCTGCCTCTTCAAAAAACACCCAACAGCCAGATCAAATCCGTCTTGCAGTGACTTTCCTGTCATCAGGTAGAGAAGTCTCTGAAGAGACACAAGTGCATCAGCCAAGTAACTGCACTAGAGATGCATGAGCTTCACCCCATGCACGATCTTCTTTTAAAAAGGTACATTCAAATTAGTAGTAAATCACAGAATCACAGAATTGTAGGGGTTGGAAGGGACCTCAAGAGATTGAGTCCAACAAATACATTTTCTTAAATAACATCAACTATGGGAAAGGTTCTTTCAACTCCACAACACACATAATCATGATACTGCAGTAATCTTGTACAGTAATCAGTGTATCTCATCTCAGAAATTCACATCTGGAGTTCAACTATACAGCAAAAGAAATCCTCCCGTTAGGGGAGATCCGTCAGGTTACTGGTGGCTTGCCTTTTCTTTATCACCTCATGTTTATTTCCTCAGTTGCACACCTCATCGTTCAAACATCGCGTGCCGCTTCGCAGCAAACATCTCCATTCCTGCTCAGATACAGGGCCCTGGCTTTGGGATCTGACCCACTACGTACCAATGCAAAGCTTGACTTCCCAGCAGAAATCCCAGGGAGTTCAGAATCCTACTAGCCAGAGTACAACCAGAGGACCAGGGCTGGGACTTTCATTTGGGACCAGCTAGTCAAGAGGGGTTTTTTTTCAGGATTAGAGTTGATGCTTTGTCCATCACCTAAGTCCCAGTAAACACAGGCCAAACTGTGCAGTGCCTAATATTTTAATGTTTATTTTAAGGGTATCAACTTGCAATGCTAAATTCAAGAATTTGTCTCATGCAACTGTTGATTTTGTAACTAAAGTGCTGTTGGTCAAATTGTTTTCCTCTCTGCTTCGTAATTGTGGGAGGAAAATATGTAAGTGGATCGGAATTGTGCACCACAACAATGAATGTAACTCTCGTTTAAGGCACAGGATATGAGATAGAGGAATCAAACTGGAGCCAGCTGAGGACAGCTCTTTCTACCAGGCGCTCAGGTTCCTCCAGGGAGGATTTTATCCAGCCCTTCACACCTAGTTGGGATATTTCTCCCAGTAAAGATACACCTGTAGTGTAGGCAGGGTGCAAACATTTCACCACAGTCAAACCATATGCAGTTTGGTTATGCTTTGATAGGTTCTTGGCAGCAGGAATCAGTGAGGGTTTTTTTCGTGTTATGTGCTTGTAAGAGGCACGGTACTGGATGTTCAACTTCACTAAGAAGCCAAAATAAATATACTGTGGTAATGACCTTCAGGATGTGGAAGAGAATGTTATATCACGTAATCATAAGTAAATAAATAGAATAACAGTTTAGGCCTTGTTAATTTGACAATTTAAATTTGATACATTAGTAGATACCTTGCCCCTTCCCACCATGCTTTTTTAAGTTCTCCAGTAAGCGTTGGAGGCTAGACATTATATCTGTACAACATGTCCTTTCTCCTCACTTAAAACTTAGTAAAAGGTCATCCTTGAGCAGGCTTAGAAACTATACAAGGTTTTGATAAACTACAGGCTAATTCTAGTTGCATACAACCATTTCTCCTCTTCCTACCCTCCCCTGCTTTTAGGACTTGCCTTAAAAAAGAACAGTTGCCTTTCAGGCAGCGTTGATGTCCATCTTCAGTACCACCTCTTGAAAAGATGGTGCTGGATATGTCATCGTTAGCATTTATTTCTTCAGAAGCATAGACAGCCCTTGGTTGCCAGAGCCAGAAAACATAAACTCAGATAACCATCACTTAGAACTTCTTGCTGGCCAGTTTTTAACTGCTGCTTTCACACATATTTGTTACCAGCCATTCATTAATGAAGAATGATTAATTCCTTGTTATAGCAGGCGGGGGGGGAGGGGGAATGTGTCCTAAACTTTTCCTACGCTGTTGCCCCAGTAATGTTTGCTGGTTTTGTCTTTCAGTTTGCATTAATCTTGCCTGAGCCAATACCAAGCTGTAAGTGTGTACCTGACCAAGGAACATTTACAGGATTTGTGTGGCTGCATTTATATTCTCTGTGGGTAGACACGATTTTACTGCTTCTTTTTCCTGCATTTCTCACTGTGATTCAGTATTCCTTCTGTACATAGGACTGTGCCACTTTAATTATGGATCGTGCTTCCATTTAAATTGATAAAGAACTTGTATTAAAAGTTTGAAAGAGAAGTTGCTGCCTTCTCTGCTATTAATAGGATTACTGCTTTATATAACTACGTGATTCCCATACAGTGGATAAATTATAACAGACAAATAAGCATCTCTGCCCACAAGGAACTTTAACTTCTGCATAAAAAGAGATGAAAGGATGCAGAGCAGGAAAGTCCAATGCAGAAAACAGACTGAGATTTGGAGGGTAGAGAGAAAATGCTGCAAAGAGAAGTAGCAGGTCTGCAAAAGGTCAAATCTTACCCTAGAGATGAGGGGCAGTCAACAGAATTAGGAGTGGCATTACTGTCTCATACTACCTACAGCACTTCAAGATGTCGGTAACTGGGGTGAAGAGGCTATTTTTCCCATGGAGTGTTTATTTTACAAGTGTACTTCCTTGTGCCCAAGCTCTGTCTTCCCTTCTTCCTATAAGCTGGGGATGACATGTCACTGAGTCACATATCACTTCAGCTGCCTCACATCTTCACCAGCTTTCGGTCCCACCTCTTCAGCACTCTGCCAGTGCTACCTCCTGCTTTCCTCACTGGGACACAAAGCTCAGGCAGGGAAATGGGACCGTGAGCCAGCCTGTACCCACCACTGCTCTTCCTGCTGGGCCGCCTCTGTGCCAGGCAGGGCTGCACACAGGGCTTGGCATTGTGATGGCCAGGTGTGTCAGGAGGCTGCTTGGTGGCACCTAACAGCTCATACGGGGACCCACAGCAGCCAGGTAAAGACCCTCCTGCTTGCTGCATTGCATCAAATAAAGGAATTCATGCTACAGGCTGAGGCTTTGGAGAGCAAAAGCATGCTCTGAACAACATGCTGTCTTTAGAAGCCGAACAGGTACTAAACAAAATCACAAAAAGAAACACCCCCGCCCCAATGTACTATCTAAAATGGCACCAATTTAAATTTCCCATACAGTGATTTTAAAATAAGTACCTCATGCCTGTAAAATATTGTAAGAACATTATAAAAGTTTCAAGGTCCTGCACCTATAATGTTAAGAAACATGCTAATTTGTATTAAGCTTGGCAGCTTTAATTCTTCCCTTCTGAGTGCACTCGTGTCCTGGTAGTCTTTGTATGATCTCAGAGAACTTCTTCCAGAACACAGAGTGCTTGATTAAGCAGGAACCGGTTCATCTGTTTTTGTCAAACGTGCTAGGATGGGAGGGATGTCCTCCAGGTACCTGTCCTTCTCCATTAGCTGCTGACAGAACCGAGGTGAGAACTTAGGTGAGATACCTAACATGCTGCTCAAGGAAGCAATTCCTGCTTCTAGTGCTGACACAGAATGCTCTTGCTGGGTGTACCACATTTGTTCCCAGTAAAGCTCACCACCACTCCTCCACAACCAGTGCAAGCCTTCCACAGAGAGAAACTGCAGTACTTGAGGGCTTCTGTATGCTGCCACAGTGTGTCACTGGCTAAGAGGCCTGTGTGGCCCAGGAACCTTATGTCAATCAGAATGGAAACATGTCTCTGCACCAGTATGGCAACAATATTTAGAAATGCATTTCCAGGTTCTTCAGAGTCTCAAATCAACTTTTTTTAGGATGGAACCTAATGAGCTGGTTCTCCAACAGAATGTTGTGTAATTCATTGGTTACTGTTAGAGAGAATGACCTCCTCTTCAACACACGGCCTCCCATGGACTGCACTTCCAGAAGGGTTAGTCAGAGCTGTGGATAAATGTTACTTGCAATGTGAATTTAATACAGCACTTCAGTAAACTTGCAAGTTGGTGGAACTGTGCACCCAACAAGTCCAGCAGCTGACTGTAAGGCCCTACATAAAAAGGGAGTTGTAGTCAAAGTTGCTTGGCCTGTTGACAACACAATAATATATTCACCAGAAGAAACAGAGTCTCTAACAGGCAAGTTTATCCTAGAACTCCCAACCACGGACCATTAAAATTAAGCAAACTACTTGTTTATCAAAACTTTCCTTTAATTACCAAGATCTAGCCAAGTGTGACAAACCCACGACAACACTGAATTGTTAGTTTCCTGCAATCTTTATGTTTAAAAATAAATTCCTCTCTGCCATGAGACTCAACCTGCTAAGGCCCGGGAGTGCAGGCAGCACTTGCCTGTTAACAAGCATTATTATACATTAATTACCTTAAGAAGCAGAGAAGTGAACTGAAGTTAGCAATCTACAGTGAAGAGCTTTTTTGAGATGGAAAAGGTTTGCATGCCATACTTTTCTCCAACCTTCTTCAAAATGTACCACATATATAAAATATGAGGGGATCTGTATATACAGATGTATACAGTTTGTTCCTCTACAAAGCTGTGACATGGAGAAGGATGCTGTCAGGCAAAATTAGGTGTTGCTGATTTTCCTTATTTCATTGCAAATCCTTCAATACTTTTTTCAGCTGCCAAAGTCAAGGGGCTTCAGTAAGAATCCCAGCTTTTATATTTTTTTAAGCAAGTTTTCAGTTCTTCTGTGTGGCAAACGCTTGTAAATATGAAAGGAAGGCCTCCTAAAAGCTCAGAAAACAGATGGCAAATAACCAACCACCTACCCATCCTCTCTAAATGTCTTATTTTTAAGAAAATGGGCTTTTAAGCCAATTTCATTTGTGGGTGGGCATTGACTCATGAGTTTTGAACACTTACTGTGGCAATGTAAATCTGGATCAAGACTGAAATTTTATCTTTCAAAAAGCACTGTGGAAAGTTTTTTTAAAAGCGACAGAAATGCTGGTATTCCATTTGGTTTTCAGACTATCCAAATGAAATAGGTATTTTCAAACTGCTCAAGCATTCCCTTATAGTTACTAGTCAAAACACAAGGCAAACCTGTTAATGTACCAGTCTCAGGAGGTTTTACAAAGAGTTTAAGCAAGCGCCTGTCAGAAATGTTCATGGGATAGCCGGTCCAGCTGCGGAGGGAAGAGGAGGTCAGACGACCTCTCGGTCTTTCTCAGCATTTTGATTCCTAGAAAGGAAAACTGGCTTTAAGACACTTCCAGGACAGGCAGTACCATACAGCTGTAACAAAACAGTGGCTTTTACATAATAAAGAGTTTCATATCGTATTCTATATCATCCTCCCACAGCCAAGTTCATAAAGTAAGTTAGAAGAAGTTTCCAAGTTGAAAAGATTTGGCCATTTTTAAGCTGACTAAACAATATTGTTGATGACAGAGGATACCATAGGCGTGGCTTGGCAAACGACAATAATTGCTCATCATCATCATCATAATAATATGTACCAGAACAGGAAGCTACTCTTCCTCCAAGCTTCTAAGCATAATACATTGCAATCATGACAGCATATATAATGGCAAGTCAAACTTAAAAACAGTCACCTGCAAATACATGACCTTGTTTGTAATACTTTAATGCCTCTGTCATGCAAGTATTCTCCAAGTAACCACTATGAACAAATATAGCTAGAAAAAATACTTCCCTTTTTGTCAGATGATGTGCTTTCTAGATGCATATTTCTGTGCTCTTAAAATAAAAGGAGGCAACTGTCTGTAAAGTCTACAGGTTTCTGGCATGTTTAATGTATTCCATAAATCATAACATAATAATCAGCACAGTAAAACACTACTATCTAACAAGGGCAGCACATTTTCAGGGTTTCAGTTTCAGCAGGTAACTCAGCATTTCCTGCTATCCTGTTTCCCAGAACAGGTTTGCAAGAGGCACACACTACACATTGGCAGTAGGGCTGGGAACAGCTACAGGAACTAAAAGTGACGTGTTTTCACCTTCCAGTTTTACGTTCCTAAAGTCCATTTAAAAATCTACTCCTGCCACTAAGATTAGCCTGTGGAACATTTGAATTTGTAGGTGTGAGAGATGCAAGGGAGGAAAAAACAGTTGCTGATATGTAAATGAATACCTATTTTACTGAAGAGCCAAGTGAGCTGAAGAAAAAAACACGATGAAACACCATCCGTGTGCGATGCCTAGAGCCTTACTCATCTCACTTCCTGGTTCTCCTTTCTGGCCTCCTTTCCCTTAGGGCCCTCCCACCTCTAAAAACACCATAACAATAATTATCCCGTCAGCGGAGACTTAAACATTCTTGACATCCTAACATCCAGCAAGCACAGGACATTTCACAAAGGCCTAGCCTGGCTTTCAAGAAGTGGGTCAGCTTGACACATCCCATGTGTTTCTGAAAGCATGCAGTCTTTGAGCTTGCTCATCTATGGTAATGGGCACCCTACCAATGCAGGGACTGGAAACAAAACACTGTCTGGTTTGCCAGGGGAACTTTAAAATGTTTACCGACAGCACAGAACTTGTAAATTTCCATTCTAAACATCCTACAGAGGATGTGCCTGGCCACACAGCAGTTTCCAAACTCAAGGGGTTTGTGACCCCTCAGCCCCCTCGTTAGTTAAAAAGGGTACTGGAACTCATCCAGCCTCTCGCGGGAGTCAGGCTGCCAATGCGCCCGGCCAGGGCACGGGGAAAAGGAGCGCAGAGTGCTCCAGTCCCTTAGCCCAAGCCGGCTGGATCATCAGCTCTTTTCTTATTTCATGGTTTCCTGCCTTTCAACCTCACTTCGCTTGGTTACGTACCACAAAGGGACTTTTTAGGCCAGGCTGATCTGGCCAGACAAACTCCTTTGCTGTAGAAATTTTGGGCATTGGGATTTATTTTTTTTTCCAGTCAGTCTTCAATGGTTTTTCTTATATTTCAACATTTAAATCATGCCAACTCGCTTCCACCCTCGGCAGAAATTCACGATGACTCAGAAATGGATCTTGACCGGCTAACTGAGAATCACTTCTCCAATGGTGTTATGGTTCGGTATCTGTTTTCACAAAAGGAATAAACCGATGTGTCTCATCATATTTTCTATCCTGCCCCCGCATAAATTTGTCCTGTGAATAAATCACATTCTATTTGGCTTTGCAGGGCAGTTTATTTCTGGGCTCGTGTTGACATTTCAGTTAGAGTACGATGTTTGTGCAGTAGCCCAGGCAGCAGACTATAAAATCTTCCATTTATGATATATCCTGACAAACAGATTTTCACTTCTCCTTAAATTTCCTTTTAATACTGGGGAAAAAAAACCCGAACCACTGTATGCATCAGAAAATGATAAAAAATAGTTGTTCTTCAGTGTGGAGAGAGGATATGGTAAAGAGCTCTGAATAATACCTTTAGAATAAAAACATGAAGATAACTATAAATAAGCTTTAGACTTGTTAACAAAATGCAAGCAAATCCCTAGAAATTGGATACTTAGATATTAAATTTGGTGCAATTTTGTTCAAAGAGTGGCACATATGTCCAATAAAACCAGGGGTCCCCATAGACCTCAGGGCCAGTATGCATGCCAGAAAGGTAAGGACAGAATGCAGAGAACAAGGCTGCTCATGGTGTGTACCGACCCTGGTGTTCAAGTACCAAAACTAGATATATATAAGGGTTTTATATATATATATATATATATATATATATAAATACCACAAGTGAAGCATTGGCAAACAAGAGAGGTTTCTAATCACTCTTGGTCTAAGATAGGCACAGGTATAGTTGACTCACGCAACAAAATTATTCCTATTAGCGGATTGCTCAGTTTCGTAAAAGCAGAAGCACCATGTTAATGTGTGAGCAGCAATATAGTAATTGCAACTCGATTACCATTTGATTCAACAGAGTTAATGGCTGATGATGGCCTATAATTCATAATATGATTCATTTTGGCAAGTCTTTCATTTGTCAGTTCATCAAGCCTATCCTATATACGAGCAATTAAATTAGCAGGGGAAAAAAATAGTCCAAATAGCAAAGGACTCAGCAAAAAAAAAAAATCCTCCAGGTTGTTTGGAAAGATCTATCCTTAACACTGTTGAACTATCACAGCCTACTTCTTAGCGGGTTTCTTTTCTTATTACAACCAGTAATTCAGCACAGTAGGTACAACAATAAATAACACATCGCTGATCTCCAAGCAGTTTCTTGAAGCAGGGAAAATGAATTCCAAAGCAGTTGCAGAGAAACTATGCATTGGAAAAACTTAACGAGGAGCGATACTAAACAAAGAACAGCCATCAGTTACCATCACTACAAATGGGAGATACTAGATTTCAGAGAGAAAGTGGGCTAGAAATTTGGCAGTCCTAGCCTGCATCCTAAATCCATGTGCATCTAGGAGGCTGGGTCCTGCAGCGGGGACAAAGGCTGTGCACAGAAATAGACTCCCAAGGAGAATCCTGCCTCTGCTTCTTGACAACAGTCAGAACACTCTTGGCATCACTGGCACAGATGGCCACAGCCCACTTACTCTTCATGAAAACATACAGAGCAGCTGACGCGGGACCCAGGAGTTAAATCAACTTCAGGACCATCGAGGCCACATGGAATGCTCCGCTGTGAGAAGAGGGGGTGCTTGTGCGATCAGAAGAGCTTTATTCTGATGGATGCTGTCTGGAGGGCAGCAGTCATAGGCATCGGGTCCTGGAGTGATTGAGGGCACTGATCACCAGCACTCACACTAAAAAACACGTCCCACATGTTGACACCCTGGCGATAGCATCCAACAGGAAGCCAAACAAATACCCTCAGCTGCTGGCAAGCTAGATTGCATTTTCTTTGGTTGAAATGGTCACTGAAAGTAAACATAAATGAAAAACAAGCATACAGAAGAAAATCTCTACATGTGAAATTAGGCCTAACTTGGCTTTTCTGCAAAGCAAAGTAACTTCTGCATGATCCATCTATTGAAACTCTTTGAAAGTGTCAAAAAACCCCCACCCCACCTGCAAATCAAAGAGATTTCAGTGGAGTAGTTCACATCTTAGTGTTTCAAAAGACCTTAGATTAAATCCTTATGCCAGAAACGACCCAAGCAGCTAAGTAATCACTAGGCACAAAGAAAAGCATGATCAGAGCTCAAAAACTGGGGATGGAAAACAAAGAGCAGGATTCAACAGCGAGTTTCTGTGATGGCGGAACATTAACGGCAGCCTGTGTCCCGTTGTTGCTGTATTTACCACTGGTCTAGAAAGAGGACTGTATTGTGAGACAGTAAGATTTGCAGCTGTCACAGCTATTTCAGTTAAGCGAGACAAGAGGGGACTGTGATGAAGTCACAGAAGTCCTAAAGAAACAGAATGGATCACGTAATAGTGAATCAAGCTCAGCACTGAAAATGCAGAATAACGCATGTTAAGGGAGGAACACGAGGACCGCCTCTAAAACAGACAAGTGCCAACTCATCGGTGGCAACTGAAGAGCAGACACTGGGCATTTCGGCAAATATCTGTGTGCTCTCCCTAATCCTCATGAAGCAGTTGTCAGAAAAGAAGTAAGCTAGCAGAACACAGGAGGAATAACGTACGGGTTAATACCAAGCCTTAGAATGCCCCTACAGAGAGGGATTTATTTTCTCCTCGGGCATAGTCTGAAGTATATCCTACCTCAGAAAACGTGATGTGTATTGGTCTGTCAGGGGACATGTTTGGGAGAAAAGGCTTGTAAATAGCAGTGATTTGATAGATTTGGAATATTTATCCTAGGATGGTAGTACATGACAGGATAAAAGCAATCAGAGTAGCGAATTATCTCAAGAATTAAGCACAGAAACATCTGCTTTTCATTGTATAAGGAGCAGGAACTAGATGGTAGTGATCTCAGAATGGATGACATGAAGAATTTTTGCACGAATGCAAAGTGAGCCACGACTCAGGAAGTAGCTGTGGCAGAAAATTTATTGAAATTCAAGGAAAAAGTTAAGGTGCATCTATACCTACAAACGTAACAAATATATCCCGCAAAGTTTGTGTTAGTCAAATACTCTTTTTGAAAAAATTTAAACTACTAAGCTTCACGGTTTACAACATCTAGATGCTAGAAAGCAAACTTGGATCTAGCAGAGATAGTCTACTGGTGCCAGGGTAAATGAACCTCAGGCATGATTCATCTCGTGTTTTGACATCCATCCTCGGTGCATCTACTCTTGCATAGTTTGCTACTCCTTTTGGTAGGATATCTTTAGATAACTGCATTTTGTCCAGCCATAGATGCTACTAGGCATCATGGAGTGGCCTCACATGACAGGATATTTTGTGACTATGGGTGAGAAACGTTCATCTTCTTACAAGCCTCTGTTAGTGTCACACCTGCATTACCTCACCAGGCATTTCACACAGGTGAAGCATAATTAGCCTCCTATATTTCCTGCTTCTGTGCTGGTTCTCCAACACACTGACGCATTGCGAAGTGACCAATGTTCCAGGTTCTAGATGTGCCTATAAAATCCCCTTCTGATGTTTTCAAAGTTACGCCTGCCTGTCTGTAGGTGTTTCTCTTTCATTGCTGCCATGCAAAAATACCAGAGCAGGCAATCACTCTATTAACCAGCTCCATTAAGAACAAACAAAAATACCCCTCGGGAGCAGAAACCAAAGGAGGAATAAACCCCAACAACACAGCGTCCTGCTCTTCTTGTCAACCGAGGCATTCCCAAGCTTTCCCTCCCCCTGCTCTCGGTGGCGCTTCCCGTCCCCCCAGCGCGGCCCACAGGGCCGGGCATGAAAGCGGGCAGCAGAGGAAAAGCCGGGCCTGACAGGAGGCAGCCTGCCAGCCGTCGGACCGGCCAGCCGCCACCTATTTTCTCCGTCGATGGCGGTACAAGCCGCCGCGCCGCCTCCCCCCACCCCTTCCCTCAGCGCCTCGCCACCTCCCACCGCCCTCGCGCCTCGGTGCGCGCCGCCTGCCTGACCGCCCAGCCCCGCGCCCGCCGAGGGGCGGGGGCTC
>VZTU01017532.1:103658-146243 GCA_013400835.1 Zapornia atra | reverse complement strand
CCGCTGCCGCCGGCAGCGGGCCCGCGGCGCCGGGGAGCGGCGGTACCGGCGCGGCGCTGGGCCTGTCCGCGGGGAGCAGCAGCGGTACCAGCGCCTCGGCGCCGTTCCCGCACGGCGACCCGGCCTTGAACGAGCAGGAGAAGGAGCTGAAGCGGCGGCTGAAGAGGCTCTACCCGGCCGTTGATGAGCAGGAGACGCCGCTGCCCCGCTCCTGGAGCCCGAAGGACAAATTCAGTTACATCGGCCTCTCCCAGAACAACCTGCGGGTACACTACAAAGGTGAGGGCCGGCCCGGGCCGCTGCGACCCCCTGTGCCCCGGAGGGGCGAGGGGGGCCCTCCCTGGGTCGGGGGCTGCGTGTCGGGGAGCAGCGGCCCGACCACTCCGTCGGGCAGTGGGCACAGGAGTAACAATAACAGGAAATAACACACGCTCTTCTCTCTCTTTCTTCTCCTTCTGGGTTTTCTGATCCCCTAAACAGCCCGCAGCGTGGAGAGAAAGGCCTTTTTCCCCCTTATTTCAGCTTTATTTTCTCTCCTTTCCCCTCCCCCCCTCCCCCGTTTCTGTCGCGGTGCCGGTGGGGGGGTGGAGGGGTGGCAAGGGGCCGCTCCCGCCTCCTTATGCTTCTGGAGTGGGCATTATGTAAACTCTGAGACTTCCTCCGTGGATTCAGGTATCACCAGAAGGTTTGGGTCTGAGGCAGGAGAATAAAGGAGAATCGGCGTGACGTGTCCTGTTTATGGTAATGAGCGAGAAAAGAAATGGCTTTTTTTTTTTTTTCCTCTCGAGAAGAGCAAGGGTTAAATGGAGTTAAGAGCAGCAAGCGTTAAGCTATTAAACACGGAAATGACGGGAGGGGAAAGCACAGAGAAAAACACGGTTTATTTTTAAACTGTGAAAAATAGAGTTAAAGTCACTCACTGGTAATAGTTTTGCCTAGCTGCTGTGCAGACGACAGAGTGATTTGAGGGAAGGCACGACAATAGGACTTACATTAATTTAAGGTGATTTTATTTTTTAACTTTGTGTCTAGACGTTTCATAGTTTAAGTTACTGATTTTCAAAGGAAGGTAAAAATCAGAAGAATGTGTGTTTGTATAAATGAGGAGGAGGCAATAGAAGAAAAACTCGTGTTGATTGTTGTGAAGTGTCATAAAAGCTGGAAGCATAAGCGTACACTCTGACCTGAAAAAAAACACCACCACCACAGACACATCTGGTGTTCTAGGCCCAAGTCCTAAAGTAGAAGTGTTGTGGATTCAAAACCGCTTCTGAGCTGGCTGTGAAGAACTGGGTCTTTTGTCAACCTGTAGCCAAATGAACATCATGGGAGGGGAAAAAAACCCAACCAACGTTGCGATTACCCTATTGTAGAGTTTACAGTGGAGAAACTCAAGTGATAAACATGTACTGTTAAATCAGAGGAGAACAGCAACACAAACACATGGCAGGATTTGGCTGCCACAAAAGGATTAAATGTACTTTTGGAGACTTTTTTTTTTTTAGTAGAGAGGCTTTAGTATGACATACAAAAATACTCTGTAAAAATGCTAAGTTTAATGCACCGTGCAAAGATAATAAAGGAAGCTGATGACTGTAGAGCAGGTTTCTAGGAGGCTCCAAGTGATTTAAGGGCATGTTGTTTAATACAGAACTTTGAATTTCCTGGCTCTTGTTCAGGGTTTTATGACCTTGTATTTTTAGAAGCATTTTGTATTTTCTGGTGCTCAGTGGCAGTGAGGTGTTTTGGGTTTTGTTGCTGTTGGGTTTTTTTGGTTTTTTTAAGAAGATGATCATAGCTTTATGGCTGTTGAACCCTTCTGCTTGTTTTGCTTTGACCAACTCTTTTTGCTCATGAACTAGAATTTAGAGATAGAACCTCTCTGGTCTGCCAGTGTAATTTCAAGCTTTCTTTGTGGTATCCCTGTTTTTCCTCACTCCTCTCCTTTGCCTTAGTGTTCAACAAAAAATAAGGTATTTATTACCTCAAAGAAATTTCAAGATGCTCTGCATATCCCTGAAGTGTAGGTAACATAAGAAATAGAGTGGATACTCTACCAGAAGCCATAAAGTACGGCTAGTAGGTTATAATAATAAAAAAATACCTTTAGCTCTTAAATAATAGTAAGCAATGAAAGTTGAAGAGTTTCAAGGTTAGCCCAGAGGACTGTGAAGAGGAGAGGTGCCAATAGATAGGTACCCTTTTCTTTCTCCTAACTGCAGGTGGGAGTGAATGTACTTTTACGTGGTCCATCTTTTCTTCTTAATTTAATGGAAGTGGCTATTAGGCAGCTCCATGTATGTTGCACCTGGAGTTGCTAACTGGACTAAGCAGTGAATGGTACCAGGGCATCCCTACCTGAGGACTAACTGTGAGAGAAAACAAACACTAAAACATCTGCCTTTTCTCCCTCCTGGGCCCTTTAGCTCCAAGAATACAATAAAAAGGAAGAAAATGAGGACTCCCAGTGAGGGGAGTAAGGGAAGATGGCAAGTAAGAATGTGCTTAGTAATGTTCTTTCTACCAGTCATTTGCAAATTGAGGTCTCAAAGCGTTTAAAGTATCTTATTGTGGAATGCTGGCACTTCAGTGCTTCTGAAGTTACCTAAGTAGCCATAGAAGAATGGTGGACATTTTTATTAAAAGAAAAACTGAATTTCACATTGAGCATGGATAAAGATCTGTTCTATTCTTGACCAAAATACTCAGGGAAGGGAGAGAAGAACAATTTGTCCAAAGGAGTTAGTAATCAAAAGCAGTTCCTACTATTCTCTATTAATGTAGTATAGTTACCTTGTATACTTCCTTAACCTTCCTCTGCTACCTCTGTAGATTTCTGGCTATAAAACTGTTTCTCTGGAGTAGTTTCCTCCTCTCTGTGACTGATAGGGGACAGAAAGTGGCAGATCAGTGCTTTCATTCCAGCCTGAAGGTGTTGGGGATACTTGCCTCTGAAAAAATCGGTTAGGGGAGCAATCAGAGCAAAAGTTTTCAGAGTTGGGTTTTTTTTTTTTTAATATAGCTAGCCTCATAATTCTAATGTGCTGATATGTTGTAAGCAGTGATATTTTTGTTTCATTGGTTTGTGAGAGGAATGATGGTCCTCTGTAATTTTGAAGATTGCTTTCATTTTCTTTCATACCAGTGGAGAATTTGTATGGAAACATGAGGTGCAGTAGATGTACTGCATTTCTGGACCTCACGCTTTCTGCAAGCCTCCTAGAGAGTGCTTAATAATCAAAATTGCCACAAAACTGGGTGTTAATCAAGTGTTGGAGGTTTAAAGAAAGGACTACAGCCTAACTTGAGGATAACAGCTCTCTGAACTTTGTCGGGGGTCAACAGAACCCAAGGGTCAGTGCTGTTCTGTTTTCTCTCTCCAAATCATAGCGTTACTTAAAATAGGAAAGAAAAGGGGAGGTGGTGGAGGAGAAGATGCATTGACTGGTATGTTGTTTATCAGAATAGGCTGATACCAGAATTTCCACAGTTAGCTATTCTGTTACACTTTTACAGTCACTGATCCTTGATTTTGAAGCTTTGTCAAAATCTGGATCAGTGACATATATGTTGGCGTCAGTGATACTGTGATATTAAAGACTATACCCAAGGGTATTTTTGGTTTTTAGATAGACAGACATAGATTTCTGTGTTGCTGCCAGTTAGCTGTGCAAGCTGATAGAAGGCTAACACTGTCCTAGTGACTGTTTTTGGTATATCTGCATAAGGCAGATGTGAAAAACAGAATCAGAAAAAAAAATTCATTTCTCTTAATAGTAATATCAACAGCTCTGAGCTCTAGCTAAGCAGTAAAGAAAGCATAAGGGTTCAGACAGTTGTAAAGCAGTTACTGCACAAAATGTGTAGCTACTAAGGTAAAACATCTTTAACATTCCTACGTATGTTGAAAATAATCAGAATTAACACATGGATCTTGTTGGTAACCAGGGATTTCATAAATGCTGGATGTAATACCAAGGGTTCCACTAGACAGACAAGTTCAGTTTTCAGCAGATAATGATCTGTGCTATGTAGTATAGGGAGATAAAAATACAGACTCAACAGATCGTAACCATGAAGAAGCTATACACAGAATTAGGTAAACAAACTAAATCACTAGTGCTAAAATCATGGAGAGTCCTTCACGTAAGTTATTCTTGAGATGACTGTCCAAAAAAAGCCGAGGAGAGTTACGCAATTTTGAGTAAGCTGCCATCGTGTGAACTTTTTCTAACGTGTCGCAGGGCAGGAAATCTTAGCCAGGCATTTATTTACAGTGCAGTTGCCTTTGAACTGGCTCTAGTACCAAACAAACCCCCCAAACCCCAAAACTGTTGTATTTTTCAGTGCAAGCCATGCCTCCCAATTGCTATACCAAAGAGAAGAGATACTATAGTAATAGTTCTGTGTTGTCGTTCAGTGATGCAAGGGTGGTGTCAATTTTTCTGCCAGAAAACACTTGAAGTACATTCAGTACAGTGGTGTATGCCTGGTTTTGGACACCTTTGTAGGTCTGAGATGTCCTTATTTTTTAAACTGGGGAAAAAGTTGACGTCCAGTCAGTAATTTGTACACTTCACCACCACCACCCCCACACCCCCCCAGTGAAACTTTCCTAATGAATTCAACAGAAGATTAGGCTGTGATTATTTTATTTTTGGCAGTGTGAGCAACTCATCGAACCACCTGTTGGAAATAACTGTAGTTCAGCTTATGTAAACTTCATTTAAGGATTTAAACTGTACAAACACTCTTACTTTTGTCTAGGTAGACACTCCCATAGACTGCTTTTGGACTATCTGGTGCATATGCATTGTATGCTGAGATTTAGGTTCAAAGAATATACTTTTTTTTTTTTTAAAGCTGAAATAGCTTCTCCAGAGATGGTTTTATCTGAATTAGCTTTTTTAAAGTAGATAGTATTTAAATTCAGATAAATTTCAATTTAGTTTTGCTAAAGGACTGGTGATACTATGTTCACTAAAAATCGTCAGTGTGAATGACAGAATGCTTAAAAATAAAATGGCTTTACTCATTAACCATGGTTGATTCATGGTTGTTAAACACTCCTAATGAAAACCCAATTGAAAACAATTGTTAACTGAACTTACCTATGAACTGGTTTACAGTGTAAAGTTCACACGTTGTGCACCTGGTTTCCCATCTCTGCCCCGGTGCATTTGTTTGCAGACTTGTCTTTTTAATGCTGAAAATTAGTAACTTTAAGTGTTAATACATCTTTCAAAAGTATCCTTTTTCAATACTTCCACTATAGCTTGCGACTGCAGAACAGGTCTGGCGTAGGGGAGATAGGGCAGCATTCGTATGACCTACTTCAGGTGTTTGGAACCTCTGTTTCGGAAGTTTGGAGCTGTGTGTTGAAGCTCATTTTTCCTCACAAGTGAGGAAGTGGAGATTCAGGTGATCAAAGAATCTTGCAGCAATATATAATGCCAAGCTAATGTCCCGTCAGCGGCAGTGGCAGTGTTCACATAAATGCTGGCATCTGTAATTCCCTTTGGTAAGAAATTTTGCAGTTCCACTACCTGCTCTGCAAAGAGTTTCTTGTTTTAAAGCTGCCTGATAACAAGTACCTCTTAGACCCTTGTGTAATCCAACATAGCTTGGTAGTACCGAAAGTCTCAGTGTGTTGAGACAATGTGGAGGTATTTGAGTATCTTCAAAGTAGTCAACTGCTTGATGCTGTTGAATTTGTTGTTAGAAAAAATAGCTGTAACTGCAAATAAAAGCTGCACACTCAAATGGTAAAATGGGATTTACAGGAGATTATATTGTAAGGACAGCAGTTCTAAATTTAGGGTGTCTTCTGTTTTAGTGGGATGAAAGTAGTTTTGGGCACTGACTTCCTCAAGCATGTTGCTTCACCACACGGTGTTTGGCAATACTGGTAAGGTATCCTGTTACTTCTGCCCCTGTGTCGACCTCTTATTTGCAGTGCGGCAGCTGTTTGTGGCTGTGTCCTGAACTGGATCAGGGAACTGATCTGCTGCTTAAAAAAATCTGGTAGGTTTCTTAAAGCCTGGTCAGCTAATCAATCCAGTTCGGGGTATGTCCTTGCAAATGGCTGCATGGATTGGGGAGGGGGTGGGAGAAGGGGACTATCTTAAGGAAGAAGTGCTAAGAATACCTTAAATTGGTATTGTTTCCAAACATTTAGATTGTGATTTCACAAAACAAAGTCTGCTGGGTATAGATGTACATTTTTGATAATATTTGTCTAGTTCCTACTACTTTTATGTGGAAGACTTGACCAAATAAGGAGACTGACTCAAACTGAAACTACACAGATTGTCAAGTGCATAGAGTAACCAAGGGAACTTCTTTGCAATCTATTTTAAAGTAAAAACCTAAGGATATTTAAAAAGACAGTATTTTTCCATCCCTCCACCCCCTCTCTAACACATCATTTAACCAGAGTTATCTGAATTTAAGGGATCTCTCGCGAGTTTAATGTTCTGACTATATAGTTTTGGGTGCCTTTTAGCTGAAGGATTTTTGCATACTTGGGAATGATAATTTAATTTATAGTAGCTAAATAGTGAGCTACCAGCACCTGAAAAACCAAGCAAACCTGTGGAAGCTCTAAGGTTATGTGCTTGGTTTTACCTTGGTTGATACAGCCTGAGGAAATAACTTAAAAATGGTGGACAATAAAACATGAATCCTGTCTTGTGTATGGAGGAGCAAATGACTGTTTTTTCCTTGTGTGAGACTTCTGAAAACATGCAGAAGGTAATAAGCCTAATATTGTAAAATCTGTGAGGTGATCAAAGGACCTTAAGGACCTTAATATGTTACTGCTGAACATTTTATATAAAAGTTAGCAATGCATTTGCACCCAGAAAAGTAAGACAGTTGGCTAGTTGCCTGAAGGTGAGCTAGTTACATCAGAAAAGCTTTGTAGGCTAAAGGTAATCGCAGTGGGTGAAGAATTCGTGCTGTGCTAGCAAAGTTTTGCGTGCAGATGTGGCCACGGTGAGATGGAGAGCTCTCCTTGCCTGACTATATGCCATTTGTTGAGAGATGGCAGGCGCTAGCTCTACAGGCAGAGGAGGGGTTACTGTTTTAGCAAGATTCACACTAGAGGGCTCTATGGATGGAAGTTAAGTGGTGTAGGTCAGCTGTGCCTGGTCTTTCTGGCTGGCTCTGCTGTCGTTTTCCTGAAGTTTCTTCCATACTGTATGACCTGACTTGCTGTATGTGAGACATGATTAATCTGTGCCTGAGCAATTATTCCAGTGTTAATGCCACTGGAAGGAGTGTATTTATTTGCATACGCAGATCAGTTGCTATGCAGGTGCAGAAGGCCTCTCTGTCTGAACTGGAGATGACAGGAGGAGTGCTGCAGCCCAAGTGATTCATATAGCACACTAAAAACAGTCGTCTCTTCATCGTGCCTCAGATCCACATAGAGAGTGGGCATGGGATCCATGTGATAATTTGTTCCTGGTTGCCATCCAGTTGAAATACCTCTTACCAGCATCCAGCTTTCCAGCTTGCGGTCTCTCTTATTTAAAACTTGTGTCCTCTGACCCCTTATGTGAATTTCACATGGTAATTGAGGGATTTTGGTGTCCCTGGGAGAGACTGAGCTTCCTTGAACAGACTGCTGCTGTCATCTGTCCAGAAGCCTGCTTTCAAGTTGCTTTTGCAATACAGGGCTGTGAAGAGGGTGACACATTCAGAATTCTGAGTTAGTCTTAATGGCGTGCGTGCAGCTCTTGGGTTTAGGTTGAAAATCCCTAGAGTAGGCAGGTTCTGGCAATTGGACATTCTTCTTGTGGTACAGCTGATAAGCAGTTTCCCTTATAAGAAAAGGGAAATAAGAATCGTACATTCCATATAATTACACTTATTCCAAAGGACATTAGAATTAAAGTATCTTAAATAATTTGAAGATTCAGAAGCACTACGCAGTAAACTCTGCTACATTGTGTTTCAGTCTTTAAAAATGCATTTGAGAAATCATTCAGCCCATTCAAACCCAGGTGGGCTTTTGTCAGTTGTTACCTACTGTGGCAAAACTTTTTTCTAGTTTCCCTTCAAATAATGCTAGAACCTTTTCGAGTAATATATCCAGAGCTTCTCATGACATGCTTAGTTGCAGTGCAAGTGCCTACAGTAAAAATTTGATGCTGGAAAAAAATAGTCTAGCATAAAAATTAGGCTGATGAGAATATAGCAAATGGCTTATTACGTAAGCCTTTTGTTTTGAGAGGTTGGTATGTGTATCTTTGAGCCATCTTCTGCAATTATCTAATTTTTTGTTGTGTTTTGAATGCAATTGTTTTTCAGGTCATGGAAAAACTCCAAAAGATGCTGCTTCTGTTCGAGCTACACATCCTATACCTGCAGCCTGTGGCATATACTATTTCGAAGTTAAAATTGTCAGTAAGGGAAGAGATGGGTAAGCATTGAGTGTGTTATTAATTATTACTTGAAGTACTGTCTTACATCGTCTTTCCTTCAGTCAACAGATACCTTTTGGAATAAAAACTTATTTCCATATTTTACCACTTTTCATATAGCTTAATGCATTATTCATGAGAAACTGCACTATGATATTTGAATCTTTTAAGAGAGTTGATTGTGGTATTAATTGTTATAGTATTTATTGTGTCCACTGTTTTGTGGACAGCATCTTCTAATTTTCTCTTGGCAGAGAAGTTAGGGTTTGTCTGACCATATTTTGATCCTGCTCTTAACCTTTAAAGGTGGTGGGTTTTTGCCTATATGACTTTACAGACTTCCATGAAGCTAGTTTTTAGGGTGTGCAGCAGACCAGCTTATCTCCTTGTGGCAGTCTTTCATGGACATCATATCAATTTTAAAACACAAAGTTATTCATAAGGCTACTTGTTGAGCGGTATTAAGGATAAAGGGGGGTGTTCTGGGTAGGTGCCTGGGAATTTTTCACCCTATGGAAAGAACAGGAGTTAATGAGTTAGTACAGCTGCTGCTTCCCAGAATCTGTCCAAATCACCAGTCTGATGAATCGTAGGTGACACCATGCTTGTAAGTGTACTGAGACAGATAGAATCTCATCTGGGAAAGTCCTGAAATGCTAATGAAATCTTTGTCAGGCTACTAATTCTATTTCATCTTTTGCTGCTTTTGGTAGAGGGTGTATTTTGATCCTGAGATACTATATTGTCTATGTAGGACCACACAAGCAATACCTTTTTCCAATTGCTGTAGTGTATGCTGTGGTTGTGCTTCAAGGTTCCAGTCAGGATTTAATGTCATTGTCCTACATACTGTACAGGTATGGTGTGGATGCTTATGTCCTGTTGTGAAAATAAATCTTGAGATAAAAGAGCTATATTACTGTTCTTTGGATGAAATTCAGAATTTTTGTCTTTTTTTTAGGTATGTCTTGCTGCTGTCTCTCCCAGTCTTCTGTAAACCTTCTGTATGTCAGAGCACTCAAGCATGTTTTTCTTGTAGTATTGTATAGTGATATTTTGAAATAATGGCCTTTCAATACTGCTGCTGCCTCGTAGGGATATTTTATGGGGTTTTTACCAATTCTGTTCTCCAGAGTTATCTCTGGGAGACTTCTTTATGGAAAAGCTTATGTCTGTAGTTCATTTTGTCACACTATGAAGACCTAATTATCTTTAAAATAGTTGAGAGTGTACTGGATTTGCGTGGCAGGATTTTGGTAAGGAGGGGCTTATAGTGATTGCTTTTTTGAGAAGCTGCTAGAAGCCTCTCCCATGTCTGATAGAGAAAATGCCAGCCAGCTCCACGAACCCACTGCTGGCCAAGGCCAAGTCCACCAGCCATGGTGGTAGCACTTCTGGGATAATGTGTTTGGAAGGGGGGAGCCCAAATCACTGGGAGTAATTGCAGCCAGAGAGAGGACTGAGAATTGCAAGAGTAACAGCCCTGCAGACATCCTGTTCAGCGTGGAAGGAGGGGAGGAGCTGCTCCAGACACCGGAGCAGAGACTCCCCTGTAGCCTGTGGAGGAGACCATGGTGAGGCCCGCTGCCCCCTGCAGCCCACTGAGGCTGATGGTGGAGCAGATAGCGACCTGCAGCCACTGGAGGACCCCGCGGTGGTGTCTGTGGAGGCACCTGCAGGAGGCCGTGACCCTGTGGGAAACCCACGATGGAGCAGGTTTGCTGGCAGGTCTTGTGACCCTGTGGGGGACCCGTGCTAGAGTAGTGTGGCCCTGAAGGACTGCAGCTCATGGAAGGGACCCATGCTGGGGCAGTTGGTGAAGAACTGCAGCCCCGTGGAGAGGACTCAGGAGGAAGGAGAGGAAGAGACTGTGTGTGAAGAACTAATGGCAGCCCATATTTCCTGTGCCGCTTGGGGGTGGCGGCGAGGAGGTAGAGAAATAAGGAGTAAAGTTAAGCCCAGGAAGAAGGGAGGAGTTGGGGGAAGGTGTTTTTAAGGTTTGGGTTTATTTGGCATTATTGAACCTCTGATTTGATTGGTAATAAATGTAATTAATTTTCATGACTTGAATCTGTTTTGCCTGTGATGGCAACTGGTGAGTGATCTCTCCCTGTCCTTGACCCATGAGCCTTTCATTATATTTTTAGTCTCCCCTCCAGCTGAGGAGGGGAGGGATAGAGCAGCTTTGGTGAGTACCTGGCATCCAGCCAGGGTCAGCCCACCACGAATAGAAATTAGCGTTTCAAGTAATCTTTTGCTATCAACTTTAGGAACACTTTTAGTGATCTTTTATTCCTTAAACATTTTTTTTTTAAAAACTGGCCTGCTGCTGTGGTTTAAGGTGATGTTGTGATCTGCTAGTGATGCACATACCTACTCCAGAAATACGTTTCTGCTTGCTTAATTTGGGAGATAGCTGTTTTGAAATGATGCATTTCAAAAGGTGTCTGTGTGTGTGTTGTTTTACATAGCTCCTCTCCTCTAACACTTGACCGTAGACCTCTCTGTGTTGCTTTTTGCTAATTTCTAATTCCATAGGCCCCTCAGGGCAATCCTACAAAAGTAGAAAACACCTTTGAATAAAGTGTTTCAAGGTTTTCTATTTTAAATGGTCATTTGTGAGATGTGCGTAGCTAAGACTTGTGAAGTTGCCTACTGAGACTGCTATGAAAATTGGAGGGATATTTTCTTCAGTTAATAGTATACATACTGCCTTGTATTTGCTTCAGCCTTGTGATCTTTTATAGTGTCACTTTATGAAACATTAGCTGCATAATGAGCTGAGATGTTCCTTTTTTTTTTGTTGTTGTTGTATAAGATAGTATGGATGCTGGGGAATACTATGCACGGAACCAAAGCCAAATTTAGCTGTGCTGGTAAAGAGCATTGTCAATGTGGAGCCTCATTGGTTGTGATGTGTGTAGCTGTAAACCCTGCTTTCAGGTCTGAGAGGTCTGTGACTAGATGTGGTGTGAATCTCTTATGGTTCAGTGTTAAACCACATTCAAACTAGTAAGTTATTCTCTAATAAGTGAACTTGGAACTTCAACGCAGAGATCTCTAAGTAGGCTGATAGAAACCAGCTTGTATCAGAAAGGATTTAGTAGCTTTTTCTCACTGCTTGCTGGGTTTTGTCTGGCTTGCTCCAGGTACGTTTTTACCAGCTTTTTTCTTTACTCAGTGTCTGGTAGTGGGAAGAGTTCAGGGAGACCACACCTGAAGAGGACTAGCATATATCTAATAGGGTCAATTAATTAAAATGCCTGACTGTTGCAGCAGCTTGTCTTCTCAAGGCCCTGGCTATGGAAGCACTACAGCTGTATGTCATAGTACTGTTTAAGACTAGCCGAAGCAACTGTGGTATCTATCAGCAAGCTGAAGTACAGCTTTCAACTATCATAAACATCAGTGGACAATTTAATGGTGGTTATTTAGAGTGCCCTTTAGTAGTAGCCTTTACTACTTACTTTCTTAAATAAACTCAGTTTAAAGAATTTAGTCTGTGTACTACGTTATATGGGCAAGTCTACCAGCATTCTTTCTTGCATGTTCTACGTAGCATGACATGCCCCAAATCAGGAAAAGCCTTGTACTAAAAACTTGGGCTAGGAGATTTTTTTTTTGGTGCTACTGTAGCACTTGGTGGCACTGCTTCTGGAATATGATCTTGTGAATCTCAAAGTTGCTGTGCTGTCAGCAAAGGTTATTCTCCTGCTCTGAAGGAGCACTGCATTTTTTAGTGCAGGACATGGTTATAGCATGCCTTCCAGCATGGTTTGTTGTAGCTGTGTGCAAGAACAGCGTGGGTTTTGTCATTAAATTCTGTATGTATTTGGGAGAGAAGACTTGCGCAGGAATTTGAAGGTGCATAATGTGTTAATTTTGCAGATGTTCATGATGATCAACTTCTAGGTTTTGTGGGCACATTGAAGAAAACATGAAAGCAGGTTTACTAGGAAGTAAGAAATGGGTATGGACGTTGGTGAGTGAACTTGCTTTTCGATACCTCAGTGAGAAGTGATAGGGCCACGCAGGAACTGATGGTTAACAGATGAGAAAAAGGGATGTGAGAATTAAGGTTAATAAAAGTAATAAGGTTGAAAATACACAAACAAAAATTGTCTTGGTATTTGTACAGTATTTGGCACAGAGAGGCCTGAGATCTTTTCTTTGATGCTACAGTACAGATATGTGAAATAATTACCTTAAACATGTTAAAATTCTTGTTGAAAGTGCTAACTCGTTGTCATGTTGCTCTGTAAATATTTTCTAGTTTTCTTTATGTCTTTGGTTTCCTTCCTTAATTTCATTACTCCTTTTGCAGTCTGAGGACCTTTATGTATTTGCATTTTACTTTTTTACTCTCTTCTGCTCTGTTTTGTTTGGCTTCATATGGAAGATTGTGGACAGTGATGTGAGCTATTGGAGATGATAACAGGAGATGAGTAATAGGTGGAAGTACGGGGTAAGAGTACCAAGGTGATGATTAGAAAACATGGTGGGAAGAAGAGTGTATTATTGCAATAAATTATATCTGCATCTCTATTGAAATCTCCAGTTAATTTAGAAATAGATACATACATGTGTCAGTTAAAGCAGAGCATTGCAGCAAGTATTGTGGAGAAATTCTAGTATGATTGGGGAAGCTAAACATAGTTGTAGCTTTAAATTAAACTTTTATAAGCTGTTAACACAGTCCCTATTTGTAATTGCTCTATCAGAGAACCAGACATAATGCAGATAGCTTTTGTTCTGTAATTTCTTAGTACAGTACTCAAGGGCATGAGATAGGTATTGCAGTGCCTTTTGCATAGAACTCTAATTTTAGTTTCATCTAAATCTTCAGAATAGGAGCTTAATTAAAGCAAACTACATTGTCAGCCTAGGAGTGGGAATGATCAAAGGTGTGTTAAGTCCTGTGGACCTGTTCTTGTGATCTGGAGCTGTAAGCTTTAGTATGTAAATCTTCTATACTTCTGTCCCCTCGCTTTGCAAAAATAATCGCCATGGTGCCCATTCTCTTAGCTAGGTATGTATATCCAAATGACACTCTAGTCTCTCTCAAATCTTGATTTCAGTTTTCTTGTGCTGCTTTTTTACTGAGTTCAGTTGCGCTAGCCTTTTAACTATTTCGGTCCTCTGGCTTTGTGTGAAGCAGTAATGCATCTGCCTTACAGCCCCACAGTTAATATTTTATTTCAGATACCAATTGAGGTATTCCTCTTTTACACAAATAAAGCAGCCTGTATGATACTGCCATAGTTGATGTAAAATGCAAGTCTGATAGCTTTGTGTTGTTGCTGTGGGTGTCCTTTAATGTGAAGAATCATCTATAATCTCTTTTGGTTGAGAGTCTTGACCTTTGCTGTAACTTTTGCCCTCTTCTGCATTTCATACTGGGCATAAGCATATTCTGGTTCTGCTTTCCAAGGGGTTATCAGATACCCACTGGATACCTGGCTTTCAGAAGCAAAATCTGACTCCATTATTTTATATTACAAACAGTTTCTATGTGTATGGCTTACTGAGTGATCATTCATTTCTACAGGAATTTCAGTAGAATTTCCATTTGAACATGAGAAAAATCTTCCTTATTTTGAGGGTGGCAGAGCACTGGCACAGGCTGCCCAGAGAGATCGTGGAGTCTCCTTCTCTGGAGACATTCTAACCTGCCTGGACGCGTTCCTGTGCAGCCTGCTCTAGACAATCCTGCTTTAGCAGGGGAGTTGGACTAGAAGATCTCCAGAGGTCCCTTCCAACCTCTGCTGTTCTGTGAATGTGTAAGCCATACACACATAAGCTGTTTCTAACATGAAATATTGGAGTAGTATTTTGCTTCTGAAAGCATTTCTAGTCGGGGCAGTGTTTTTTGAATGCTTGCAATTCTTACTCTAAACTGTAGTTTGAAGCCTTGGTGGTTTGGCCATGAGGAGAAGGAGTCTCTCAGCGCTTTTGTTGAGCTTGCTTCCCGTGTTCCAGTTTGTGACTTTCAGTTTCATGGTAAACACAGCTGGATAGCTCATTCACCAAAAGTTGACCTCAGGCTCAGGGGTGAGTTAGTATTCAGCCAGGTTCATTCCTCAGCTGGGCTGTTTGTATTGCTCATGAGTAGCTGTGGCACTAAGAGAGAGATTTGGGCCAGAAATGAGATCTGGGCACTGGAGAGAGGGAATACTGCTTTTGGTTGTGGGATCAGCTTATGCCTGCTTAATTTTAGTTTACATAAATCTTTTTGTTTTTTTAAAGGTTTTTCCCCCCAGGAAAGACTTTTTCTTTCTTTCTTGGGGAAAATGAATTTTGGGAGAAAATGCCTTTATCCTTGGTGTCTTGAATTTCAGTCCATTGATTTGTAAGTAAAATTGCTAACAACGGGCAAATGAGAGTAGTGCCATTTACTTCTAGTCATAGTCAGTCTTCAGTGCTTTTAAAACAGCTGAGGAAGATGTATGCTTAAAATGCAAAATCCTCTAAGCAGATATGCTTTGTTTTTCTTTAAAGAGGAATGAGAACAAGAATTGGAAGCGGTAAGCCATCTAGTGAAAAAAAAGAATGCTAATTTTAGAAAGGCTTTAATCTTTTAGCAGATAGCTTGCAGTTCTGTGAGCATGGGTGTTTAGTCTGTCGTGTGGTTGTACTGATGCAGACCTTCCTGGGCATGCTTTATATTGCATATGTAAGTTCTGTGTTACTACAGCAGTTGATGCAAGTAATGGGTATGCTTTTTGGTAAAGCAGTAAGGCTTTAGACACCTGTTGGGTTGTGGCTGGTTTTTAACACTGGCCATACAATCAGTCACCTGTTGTTTTGGCAGTATCTTATAGTATGTGTTGCATATGTGATGAAATAAAGGAAAAGCTATTGTAAAACAAATACCATGAGAATTAAGTTTGAGTTTTCATGACACCTGTGTCTGTGGTTTGGCCTGAACTGTTTCAGTGCATTCAAGTGACACTTTTGAAATGCTTTGTTGTCTTCTAAAGCATGTATGTGTAACTCTTTAAACAGAAACCATTTTTTATTGACAGTAGTTTCTGTTGCAGTAAGCTGGCTTTTTCTTTAGTGTCGAGTATACCCATTTCCTTTTTCACAAAAAAAGTGTAAAACACTAAACAAAATACAGAACACTGTCAGTTGATGGTTTATTTGTATTTGTTTTGTACACTGCTAGTCTAAAAGCGTTGCACAGACTTAAGACCTATTTTTACAGGTTTTAAATGTCCTCAGCAATTATTTGTTACAATAACACATTTGTTACAAAAACATGCATAATCCACTCAGTCTCTATTTACATACAAGAATGTGTAGTGAAATTACTAGCACAGGACCTGTGTGTAGAGAGTAGTATCTGATAGTAAGTAGCTTGCTTGCATTAGTGCCTTCGTGTGAGCTGCAAGAAGAGATTTGATTATGAATCGACAAGCGTAACTTCTTGGTTCTGGCTTCTTGCAAATCTCTTCTTTACGAGGTTCATTGACATAAATACAGTGTATAGATAATAATCTTACTGCAGCTCAGACTTGCAACAAGTCTTTTCTGACAATATGGTCCCCAGAAAGGCTTTAGTGTTTAGGGAGAGGTGTCACCAGACAGAAATTGTGCACCCTCAGAAAGTGAGAGGGATGTCATTAAATGAGAACCTTTCAAGGAACCTTCTAGGCATTGCAAGCAAAATGTTACAGGGATAACAGTTTCAAGGACTATGCAAGGATGACTGCCTGACTTCCCCTCGCCATGTAGAACAGGATTCATCTGAAACCTGGATATATCATGATCAAAATACAGTTTCCTTGGAAACATTCCATAAAATTAAACTTGTTTTCAATTTGAAATCAAAGACTCAAACTGTCTATGGCATATTTTGAAACACTTAAATAGAAGAAAAATTTAACAGCTCATGTCTTATTGTGATTGTGCAGACAGTAAGAATCTTGGATTAGCATATTCCTACAAAATTTTAATGCAGAGTAACTGTATTAAAGATGAAATTTAGATACCTTTTTAGTGCGGTGTATTTCTGACCTTATAGTGTTAGCGAAGACAGTGTAGAAAACTAGGAGAAGATTACTCACGCTTTCATCTTTGCAAGTCAATTACAAAGGCCCTTTAGAAAATTTTTAAGTCTTAAAAACCTTACAAATATTGCAGTTTTTTCTACTGATACCCTTTTTCAAGATACAAACCTGATAGTAAACCAAACTAGATCTGTCATACAGCCTGTATTTTTTTTAGACTGTTAATTTTACTTGTTTCAAAAACATTGACTACTACTAGAATGTTGACGGTTGCCTTATTTATCGATGTAAATATTGTTAGTGCTTGAACTTAGGTTCCATATAGATTTTATATTAACTTTGATTTTAACACTGTACTCCTGAAGTTGCTTTCTTTAAATGTATAGCACATAGGAGATAAGGTATGGGTTAATTTACTTTCATCATCACCAAGCCATCTTGGATTTCAAAGCATGATGTAGCAGTTCTACAGGTTGTAATAGAACATGTAGACACAGCAAAAGTCAGGAGCTTGACTCTTGGTAGATAGCAGGTTGCTAATAAAAATCTCTGTAGTAGAGAGGCTATTATGTGGGGAGTTTTTTGTTACTTAAAGATACGCTAAATTATTTCACTTGTCTTTACAAGTATGGAACATGTGTTGTTTTTTCTCAACTAGAGAAGTGGTTTTTTAATACTTAAGTTTATCTTTAGCCATTAGTAAGCTTTCTGAGGTACTGGTATTTGGTACAATTTTTGAGATTCAGTGCAACTCTTTATGGAATGGGTGGAATAGTATACTAACCCGAATTCTAATCACTATAAGCTCCCGTTGTCGAACACCTTCAATACACTGGCTAAGAGATTCAAGGTAACAGTTTCAAATAAAAAGCACAAATTTATGTCTTTTATGTGAACTGCTGTTGTTTGGGGTTTTTGTTTTCCTTATGTTTTAGCAGTCTCCAGTTCTGTACCATCTCTTCCTGCTATTTTTGCCTTGTGTTTGGTTCTAGGGTTTTTTTTTTCTCACACATAGTCCATTCAGGCATCCAAGTAGGAACTTCAGGCTTCGGCAAAAATGTGGCTTTAGCTCTTTGACTGGAAAGGTACTTGAGAAGGTAGTTATTGTGAGTTTGTTGCTTCTTACATATTTCACTGCAGAGAAGCCTAGGCTTCTTAGTCTGTGTTAGTGGTGGGCGAGGGGGGGGAAGGTGTCATAGTGCAAGCGTTTTTGACATTGACCCGTCTTGCTTTGTGGAAAAAGTTGAATCATCAGCAAACTTTAAACTCTGTAGCTTCTTAGTGTTCCTAAAAAATTCTGTATGACTTGCAGTTGTGAAATGTCTCAGCTATTTTCTAGTTTACATTAAAATGGTAATCTGTCTTTAATGAACTAGAATAAATACAATTTGAAATGAAAAGTCAAGCGTATGTAAGTTGCACTTGCTTTCTCGGGCCTTACTACCAATTTGGCCAGACTTTAAATTGGTTTTCAGCCATGGGCTCTTGTTCCAGTTTCTCACTGGTTGATTTCATGTATTCCACAAGTGGTTTTATGTGTTTGTAATTTTACAAGCTCCTGTAAGACTTGAGCACTTTAATGAGGTCATGAATAGCAACCAGTGGGACAGAAATGCTCAGAGAGGGGCTTCTTAATACCAAGGGTCCCAGGCTACTTCTTTGTTTGCTTAGGTAAATGATCCTCCCACCACAGCAGCCGGGGATGTTTACAGGTGGAGAGCTGAGGTAAAGGCACTGTCAGCAAGTAGGGAGGGAAGTGTGATGAGGAGGTGGCTTCGGTACCACACTGTTACTCACCTCTCAAACCACGCTATGGCACGTCCAGGTTTTTGAAGGTGCTACATGTCAGTCCGCGTGCTGCTTCCTGGTGTTGACACCTCTGTTTCCCCAGGGCTGCTGCTATGGCGTGACACAGTCTAAGTGGACCTGTTCTTCTGGTCTTCTAGACCAAACCAGTTCACATGACAGTACAACAGGAAGTACGCAGTGAACTGACTGAGGACAGTCTGTGCCTGCATTGCACTGGGTGCTAGCCTGTCTGCTGCTTGTGCTACCCTGTGGTTTTATTGTGGACTAAGGGAGGAGAACTTAAATGCACAGCTCTGCTGCTGTTTTTTTTCTGATTCTGAGACGCATCATACATGAACCCTAAGTAGGCATACAGGAGGACAGTTGATGTAGTTCTTCCCATTGAAGCAATTTTTGCAAACAGTGATACTGGACCTGCACAGGGGCCAAGCATCTCTAAACAAGCTAACAAAAAAAAGTCGTCTTAAGCCTATGATACTTACAGGTGCTAGGAAAAAAAAGTACATGCAGTGGTTGGGCATAAATGCAACTCCTGTTGATGAAGTTTCAGAGCATCTAAAGTGTCTAGTTGAACATGGGATTAGCTATCTATCAACTATAACAATAAATTAGTTTAATTGATGATCCTTTAATTTTGCTCACTTCTAAACCATAAGTTGTAACCTTTCCTTTTGAAAGATGTTTATAATAAATGTGTTAACTATTCAAAATGTTTTAATCTAATCTAACTTGAGTTTCTATTAATACCATGTCTCCTTGATGAAATGGTGTTAACGTTCTAAGTAGTTGTAAGTGAATCCCAGGGAAAAATATAAATGCATCTGTCTTCTTGCTGAGGTGCTGTCTAGCTAGTGCCTTCTAGACTTGCCAGGGTGAAGAATCCTTGTTCGCCGCTGTATTAAATACAGTGAGACCGTGTTTACAGTTGTCACTGAATTAGAGGAGGCTCAGAAGATAAGATACCTAAGGCAGAAAAAAACAGGTAGTACCAAAATGTTACCAAAGTGATGATTTTCTGTGTAGCATTTTATGGTTTTGTGCAACCTTAATCTTTTTGCTTTAATACTGAAGTGAAAGCTTGCTTTATTGGAATGAAGTTTTTAATATGACTCATGTTGAAAGGCTTTTTGCAGTCAGTGGAGTTCTTTATCTAAAATTATTTTATAAAAATGAATTCCCTTTCTTTAATAAATTATTCTTAGCGGGAGACTTTACAACAACAGATACTCTGTCTTTACATGAGAATCCTTCATGCATCAAACTCCAGACTATACTAATAACAATTCTGCCTTTTATTGTTCAAGACAAAAACCAAGGGTTTTCCACTTGTTGCTTTCAGTTATAATTGTTTTGTTGACTCTGCTACTGCAGTGGTGCCTTAGTAATGTAATTAGCAATGCAGCAAAGACTAATCCTTTTGTTTGTTGCTCTTTGCTTTCAGCTCTTCAGTATCTCTAAATGTGGCATCTGTTCTGTATGTTTCTGAGGTTCCATTTCAGGCTGTTGGTATGTTGGGAGGTAGATGAAGATGGATATTGCATGCTAGGAAGTAGCAGAGAAGGTGTTTTGTAATTATCAGAGCGGTTAAGGCAACTGTTGAACATAATCAATAAAAAAAACTAAAGCCTGGTGCGCAGTTAAGCATATGACTTCTGAGATTGCCTGCTCCATTTCATTCTATATGAAATGCCTCTAAAATAGCAGATTAACCTGTAATTTCTAGTAGAATAGTTGCTTTAAATTTGCGTCTTATGAGGCAGGAATACAGAGTTCATGTTTCTTAAATTATTTTCAGATTGGCACAGGTGAGGTTTTTTCATACAGCTTATTATTTAATGATAAGTTTATGTTAATTTGAACAAGTGTAAAAATTATTTGTGATTTGCAAACAGTATCTTTAGGTGATTTTTTTGGATGTTTGCTTTTAGTTGGCTTGATTGGTTTTCTTTTTGGTTTTGTGTCATCTTGATCATGATATGGCTTTTGTTTGCTTAGCCAGAAGTAAAACTGATTTTATGAACTTCAAATAGTGTGTTTTTTTGTTGGTTTTTTTTTTTGTGTGTGTAGTGGTGGTTGGGATTATTAACTTAAACTTTCCAGTATTTGCTATTAAATTGTTAACAGTTGCACTGGATACTAACTTTATTGTAAACTACCTTTGTAAAAATGACTTGAGGACTTTATTGACCTAACTTGTTTAGACTCAAGATTGCTGGTCAGTACAGTTAAAATATTTTCCTCTAGTAACGTTGCTGGTGAATTTCTCATTCTGCTCCATGATCCAAGCCTTTGATGATTTAGCCTGATGTTTTTGTAAGTGTTGCACAAGGATGCATTTTGCCGCTGAAATAATGCACAGTTTTGCACGTATTTTGTAAAATTACTGATTCAGGCTTGTCTACAAAACATCATGATGTACATTGAAGGTGATGAAATAAGAATGTGTACAGCTTTACCCCTAGTTTCAAAATAAGGGGTGGCCTCTGCCTGTCTTTATTCATGTTTAAACTTTAACTTATGGTTAATATCAGTACTCTTTTAGGCATCCTGGGTTATCAGTGAAGAGAATAAAGATGTTCTTGCCTCCTCCAGGGACAGAATCTGTCTATATACCGTGTATATCAGGAATTACTTTTCAGTTCCTTTGCTTTTGTGCCAGTATTGAATGATTTCTCAGCAGCTTAATTCCTGTGTGATTAATCAGCATGGTATTTCTTGGCAGTATCCTATGTATACATGTATTTTTGTAAGAGACAGAAAAAATTCTGTTGTTCTTTCATTTTTACAGTTACATGGGAATTGGGCTTTCGGCACAGGGTGTGAACATGAACAGACTACCAGGTATGTTTCGGTACTTAGTATGCTTGGTGAGTGAGTTACATTGGTTAATTGTGGTTTTAAAATATGCCTGACCTCTCTGGTAAGCAACAGAGAGTATAGCATGATGTCTCTGTGTTGTATATGTTATCTCAGTTATGTAAAGCTTGCAGCTAAAAACTAGCTTCTTATTGTTTTACCATATGTTTGTTCCTCTACTACTTAGTGTTATTTATAACTTTATGAAGGTACTTTTTAGCAAACAAATACACTTTAAAATCTTGATCATGCTTCCTGATAAAAATGAAGCTATACGTTGCCTTGCTCTGTAAACTGAACATCTAGCAATAATAGAGAGCTGTAAGCTACTATGATAAAACACTTTTTCAGACATGGAGGGGAGTACCTTTCCAACCTCAGCAGTAATTATGTGTGGAATAACTGCGATGATGGGGGTGGTTAGGTTGGGTATTAGGTAGAGGTTCTTTGTTGAGAGGGCTGGTGGGCACTGGAACAGGCTCCCCAAGGAAGTGCCACAGCACTGAGTTTGACTTGAGTTCCAGAAGCATTGGGATGATGCCCTCAGTCACATGCTCTGACCTGGCTGGCCCTGTGTGGAACCAGGAGTTGGACTCGATGATCCTTATGGGTCCCTTCCAGCTCAGGAGATTCTGTGATAGTTTTAAGTTTTGGGTGCTCCATTGGCCTGCATGGTCAGGGACACGGTCTTGTTAACAGTGGTCTGCAGCATCTCTGTGTAGTATTTAAAGTAGTTTTGTGTGTGTGTTTGTACATGGTAGGCTGTTTGGTTTTTTATAGATCTTTAAGTCGAACAAAGAGGCAAGCTGTGGTTTTTTTTTTTTAAATTGTTAACTGTGAGCCAAGAATAAAATCTTACTGAATGTACCTTAGAGTATCGGTATTCTGTTGCTTTTACATTATCACTTTCTCACCCAAATGTTCTGATGGAGATCCCATTTACACTGAGAGCCCAGCTAAGAGTGTTGAATTGTTAGTGAGTGGCATTGTTTTGAGTATGATTTAGGATGCATTGCAAATAATTCTCAAAGGTACTCCTAATCAATGCAACTGCAGTAATTTGGGGTATTTAATTTACTGAGAGGTGAGCTTATTGTGGTCCCACCTGAAGCTACTGATCATAAAGATTAAGGGCACAAGTATGTGACACATTTTCCATTTAACCCATTATGCAGCAGCCTGACAGAAAAAGAATAAATCCACAAGAGTAATAATTCCATTACTATTTAAAAGTAATCAGAGTTGTCAGTATAAATCCTTCTGGTCAGAATGCACATGTGTGTATATTTGTGTATATATGTATATACTTGTATGAAATGTGGTGATTTGTGTTACAGATACTTTATATTATTTTAAATAGGCATTTAATCTGTTACGAAGATTTTGTGATGCCTGAAAGTTTACTCCTTGTATAGGTATTTTTGCTCAGCAGTGAGCTGCAGAGAATGTGGACAGGTATACTTAGATTAGCGCAGACTAAAATTGCTGTCTGTCAATTTCATTCACTTGTGTAACAATATGTAGTTTCTTTAACTGGCTGAGCAGCTTCTCCACCTGCAAAATTAGCACCATGTTTTCATATGTAATGATTTACCTGCTAGCTATAACTGTCACCTGTATTGATTGTACTATTATTTTTAAATTTTTAATTTATTTTTTAGGAGCAGCACAGCTAGTGGGACTAGTCTGAAGACTGCAGTTATGCAGACTGCTTGCTGCTGAATAGTCATTAAAAATAATCAGGAGTAGAAATGTTGTTTCCCCAGAGATGCATGTTTGGGTTTTAGCCAGGAAGAATTTGGTTATGATGTACAGTAGCAGTAGTTCTGCAAGATGAAAGGGACAACAGGAGAATCTTCACTGCTTTATTGGGACATGTCAGATCTGCATATAGCTTTTCAAATGTCAGTATTGTAGCTAATCATGCTTCTGGTGTTGATAATTTTACATGCTTACTTAGAGAAGAATGTGTTATCTGAGTTTACAATGTCTGTTTTGTACTACAAATGGAATTACTTGTTCAGCCATTTTGATAAAAGAAGTTGTCACTTTTTAAAAATGAAATGGTTTTGTCAGTTAGGTAAGAAATCTTAGAAATTGGAAGGCTGAGCACAGTAATCAACCATACTAACCTGGCTAGAATATACTAACTTTGCATAGTCTTTCCATTGTTTTATAACAAAGGAATAAATTGCAAATGCTTTTCTTCTCTAGGTTGGGATAAACATTCATATGGTTACCATGGAGATGATGGACATTCATTCTGTTCCTCTGGAACTGGACAACCTTATGGCCCAACGTTTACTACGGGTGATGTCATTGGTTGTTGTGTCAACCTTATCAATAATACCTGCTTCTACACAAAGAATGGACACAGCTTGGGTATGGAGAAATACTATTGTTAATGGTAACGTTATGTCAAGAGTGACGTCTTTGAATCTCATTATCAATTAGTTAAAGAATTGGGAAGAATCAGTTCTTAAGTGCCACTTGCACTGACGTTCCTTGTGCAAGGGTTTCTCATAGCACCGCATTCCACAGGACCTGCACTTACGAGCTCTGCTATTAAAGCCACAAATAATACTTGATGTATAGAGCGTAAGGGAACGGATAGAAGAGATTTGGAGGCCAGATATAGCTAAAACTCATTGCTGCTGTACAGGGGGCACCCAGCCTTTACTAAAACCTTACATCAGATGGGTGGTATTGTGGACATGTTGGACAACAATGGCTTTTGGATTCCCAGTCTGGAGTCAGGCACAGTTGGGCTCTGATTTAGACAAGGTGTGTTAGAATTAAGTCCATTAAACCCTTGTAGTAACTTTTAGCATTTATGCAACACTGCAGGACAGTTTCTGAGTTTGATGGCAGGAAGGGATAGGGATAAAATTTTTGATGCAGTATACGTAATAATCAAGTTGCTTAACACAGTTTAATGTGGAAAGATACAGAATGTAAAGAAAAGTGGGGAAAAACATTCCCTGTATTAAGGAGAGAACAAGGGCTTGAGATCTTGGAACTGTGCTGAGGGAAATAGGAAGTTTCAAGCGATAAAGCCCAGGAAGAAGAAAAGGTTTTTGTCATGGGTAGAAATATGATAAGCAGCAGAGAGGCTTTCCCAAAATGAAATAAGAGGTCATTGAGATAGGGACTCTTGAAGTCACTGTTCTATTTTCTCCCATTGCCAAACATGAGGAAGGTTTGGAAAGCAGGAAGGGGAATGAGGTGGTTTAAATTCTTCCTGTTGTCTCTCAGAACAAGGCTGCCTGCTTGTTTGCTCTGGGCCTGAGCAAACTGATGTAAGTTTGGAGTTGTCCTGCCTCTACTCAGAGCAGCACTTAGATGCCTCTAGAGGTCAATTCCACGTAATCACTTTTGTGATTCTGTTCCCTCATGATTTAATGTTTCTTCTAAATTGAATGAGTCTGTATACCTGAACTTAATACTGTGACACCTACAGGAGTGGGGCACTTGAACTTGTGTGGTTTCTTTTGGCCCTATTTCAGGATACATGTCAGAATGGAAGATAACAGGCTCGTGTTGTGTTTACCCTAATCTTTGAGTAAAAGCTGAGAAGGGTAGTCTTTATTTTTTTTTTTGAAACTACTAACAGCTTGCCTGAAGGTAAGATGGATCAGGTTGTTAACTAGAGAGACTGGTTTTCTGACTGCCCTGATGGCCATGTGCATAGAGGAACAGAACCTTACCTTTCAGTGGAAGTCTTAAAGCAGGCCGGATTAGGCTAACCCTGAAACAACACATGTGATGAAAAGCTGTTCAAAGGGGAGAACATTATGGCATAGGTGAGGAGAGGCTAGTAAAATGCCATCTGTCATAGGCAAGGGTCTGGCAAACAATTAATGGATTTCAGAAGGAAACCTGACAGCTGTTCTACTGCTAACTTGAAGTTCTGACAGAGGAAAATGGATTCTGTGTTTAGCGGAAAAAGAAATTAGACATTGTGGCTTGCTTGCTTTGCTGAGTTGCTGCTGGCTGTCCAGAATTCCTATACAGTTGTGACTTTGAGGACATGTTTCTTCTCTGGACCACAGTTGCACTCTAGAGTATTGGAAATCTCTGGCTCAGCCTGGGATTTGACGCTGCCAGTAGCTAAGCAATTATTTACATGAGTGTGAAATTATGGGTTGGGAAAAAAACCCCACCAAAATCCCCCTGTATGTCAGCCATCATTTATCTGTCTTGTCTCCTGCCATGGTTATTTTGGAAAAGGTTGAGTTGGATTCCAAAATGTACTAAACAGGGAAAATAGTAATAGCTTAGGAAAAGTTAGGGTGTAAACAGGTAATAAATAAAGTTACAGCTTTGAGATATGATGAGAGGAACTATGTTCACTCTATATGTTATTCTTCTGTATCAAAGATGTAAGGAATTCTGATGCTTTGAGATTTGAAAGGTTTGTGAAGAATGGGGATGGAACTTAGGCCAAAAGATTAACTGTTTTAATCTTAAATTTGAAGATCCAGCAATACAAATGAAATAAGGTTTGAGTATGTGGATTGAAATCATTATGCACTTGTAAAAAAAATATTTGAAGAAGCACTTGCAACAATGAAGGAAATTATGAAATGCTGTTACCATTTAACTGTTAGAAGATTTCCTGGTATTTACTTTTTCACTGAAAGTAACTGCTGCCCCATCCCCAGTAGTTGCTTGAAGTTCCTGAGGAGTATAGAGGTCAGGTTTTTCTCTGATCCTGAAGACAGCAAAATCATTGCCTTGGTTTTATGGGTAGAGGGATGCTGTACTGTTTGAAAACCAAAACACCCCGTTGTGGATTAGAGTGAAACATTTTCCAGACTGGTTTGGAGTATATAGGCACATGCTGCTCGTGGAAAGATAATGCTGCGAAGGAAGAAAAGTAAAAGTAACAGGAAAAATAGAATATCTGAATGTATTTTTAATTTGCAAGTCTTAATACTGACAGACCAAGACTTAACGGTGTCTTTTTTTGTTTAATATTAATCTCTTGGCAAAGTTTTCATACTTTCAAATCTGCATACCTGCATGATGTTTGCTAAATGTCAAGCCCTATTTTGAAAAATTGAAGGCAAATTGAGTGCTTTTAGGTGTAAACTAGATTTTTGCCAAGTATTACCCTTTATTAAACATGAGTTTGCCTAAGCATCATGGAAGTTACCGTACTTAAATACCTGTTTTCTGAGATGGTTTGGGTGAGTTTTCTGAACATAAAATGATACACTTAAGCAAATGAGGCTAGAATCCAGACATATGGAAATTAATCATAATTTTCTCTTTGTTACAGGCATCGCTTTCACAGATTTACCGGTAAGATAAGTGCATTTTCAAACAGCTTTGATGTATATTATAAACAGATGTTCCAAATACAACTTGCCTTTACCTTATGCTTCTTGGAAATACAATGCTAATCTTAAGCAATTTTGTATCAGATATTTCTCCTTATTTCAATGATGATTTGCTAATTGAAGCAGAAAGTTTTTTGGTTTTACTCTGATCCTCACAGGGATTTTCCTTTACCTTTTTTTTAACATTCAGGCATTTCTAATGGAAGCTTAGCAGAAAATAATACCAGCCAGTAGTTATTAGATACTTTGACACATGCAGGCCTTATAGATACAAAGGCAGGGCTAGATTGAACACATAACCAGCACGTGTGTACGTGTGTGTATGCAGTTGTGTATCATAATGAAAAAGGCTGACTACTTAAGAGATGGTCACTGTAATTCATGCTTGGATTTTCAAAATCCTTCTCTATACTGTTCACTCCATAAGTTCAAACATACCAAAGTAATTTTTTTTTTAAAGAAAGCTGCAGATACCTGAAGCCTTCTAGCTTTTGAGTCAGTTAAATTGTACTTCCCTTAAAATTGTTACGTGTTCCCTATGCTACTTGTACAGGCATGATACTGCTCTTAATTGTTTGTGTGTGTTTGGGTTTTTTCTCCTTCACTTCGTTTCTGATTTAATCTGGTTGGGTGCAGTGTGTGACGCGCTTCCATCTGGCCAGCGCCTCTGTTTGCTATGGCCTTAAGGTGCAGGGACAGGTATTAAGGAGAACTGAAGCCCATGACACAGGGCTGGGTGCTTTGTGTAGGAAACCACTACAGCTGTCCCAGATCCGTGAGATACCAGCAGGGCTCCTTGCTAGTGCATGGCACCAGCACAGGAAAGCTGACACTGTCATCTGAAGTTTGAAGCTGGGCCCTTCCTCGTTTGAATCAATTGTTTTCATCTCCTTAAAAGGTTGGAGACTTTGTTGGTTTGTTGGTAAGCCTAGACTAGGTAACGGTATGAACAAGGTTTATTTAAGAAAAAAAAGGGGAGGGGGCAGCAAGGTAGGCTTGGGCATGGTTGTAACAAACAGAATAGTTCTCTTTAATTTCACTGGGCTTCAGTGTTCTTACTGAACTGCATATTTATAACTTCTTTCTGGTAGCTGTAATTTATTTAGCTTATTCTGTAGTTCAGCATAAAATCGTAACCACCATCGATTGCAGTGTAAATATGAGGTAGGTATATGTATAAATGAAAAAAACCCCAACAAACCACAGCAAAGCCCCACCCACACAAAAGCCCAGCTGATTGCATTGACATTGCTGAGATGCTAGCTGCACTTGAGAAAGTTACTTTAATCCCGAGAGGCAGATTTTACTTTTCTTATACTGGGTATGGAGACCTAATCTCTGGACAGAAAATAAACCTGAGATGACAATAAATGCTTTAAAGTCTTTTTCTAGATCCAAGTCCAGGAATTCACGAGAACTTCAATGCACTGTTGCAGTTCTTTTTAGGCACTACACTTGGACTTTGAGGCTAATGAGTTCTCTATCCTGTCAGTTCTTACCACTAAAATTCAGCGATGTTTTAAGTATTTCACCCCAAAAGGAAAATGGCCCACTTTGTAAGTTTAATTTTTGTTCTCTTTTTAAAAGAAACTTTAAACCTGGTCTTTAAAAATAATTTTGAAATTGGTATTTTGTTAAAATTGAAACCAAAAGCTGTAAACATTAGCACAGTTTAAAAAGTGCATTTTCTGACTAGAAAGAGAAGGATCAGTAAGGCTGCTTACCTCCAAACAAAAAACAACCACTGGGAATAAAATTAATCAGAACATTGTGTTTCTGGATTGGTAGAAGATGCTTTAACTGTTGGACAGATGATCCAGAGGTGTTTGCTTCTTCACACCAATAGTGGCAGCGGGATAAAATAAAAATGAAAAGAAAAGGAAGGGGGGAATTTAAAGTAAGAGGAAAAAAACTAATGAAAAAATTTCTTGCAGCCGAACTTGTACCCTACAGTAGGCCTTCAAACACCAGGAGAGGTTGTGGATGCTAATTTTGGACAACACCCTTTTGTATTTGATATCGAAGACTATATGCGAGAGTGGAGAACCAAAATTCAAGCACAGATTGACAGATTTCCAATAGGAGATCGGGAAGGAGAATGGCAAACAATGATTCAGAAGTAAGATTTTGTTCATTTAAAAAATCCATAAGCTGATAGTTGCATGATTTCAGAGATGTTTAAAACAGTGTACCTACTGTGAAAAAATTCTGAATAGAATTAGAAGCTAGTACAAATGGGTTTGTTAATGGGTTTGATAAACGTGTAAAATTGAGTGGGAATACATGTTTGGGGAAGAGTTACCTACATTGTTAATAATTAATAGGTTAAAATGGTGAGTGTAAGCCTTCCATTCAGGTTTGACCTATCTAATGCGGACTGAAGGATTTAGAAAAATTGCTGTGGTTCTAATGGGCAGTTTTAATACTTTGGGCTCTGGAAGTTTCCCTTTCTGGTTTCAACCTTTGGCATACCAGGTTAAGTTGTGGCTTGTTAGTGTCTCACTTTGAAAAATTATGGTTGAGGGCTTGTGTTTTTTTTCTTTTGTGAAAACAAAACAATTCATTTATGTGTATTAATGAGTTTAAAAAAAAAAAACAAACCAGAATGAATTAGCAGGTAGTATATTAATTGAAGCTCTTTGGACGATGAATTGTTTTTATTAAAATTCATAACAAAATGATACATTTGGTTTTTATTCTTTTTTCTGTAGTGTTTTGGAGAAGATCCTGACTCTTAACTGAATTACTTTTGTCTGACAGAAATTCCTGAATTTCAGATCAAATTCTTCAGTTATCTTTTTTCTTTTTAAAAAAGGTTTTTTGCATTCTAGAAGGTCTTGGTTTCTTTACCTGTATTTAACAATTGTTTCTGGGGTTTGTTTTTATTTTTAGAATGGTGTCATCTTACTTAGTTCACCATGGATACTGTGCAACAGCAGAGGCATTCGCCAGATCCACAGACCAGACTGTGCTAGAAGAATTGGCTTCCATTAAAAATAGACAAAGTAAGGCTGGAAAGCATGTTGCATCCTTTTTTTTTTTTTTTTCCTCCTCAGACAAATATTACATTAAACTTTCTCTTAAGCATCACTGTAGAATTTCCTTTCAGCACTACTCTCTAGTACAGTTCTTTGCTGTCATGTGAAGTTACAGACCCATGTGCAGCTGTTTAAGGGGAACTTCTGCACTAAAGCTTTGGGACTGACTTGATGTAGCTGAATGTGGTAAATGACCTGTTGCCTTTATGTTGAATAGAAAAACGTGTGTAATGTCTCCAAAGGAGTGTTTGTGAGAACTAATGGTCAGGCACAAACAGGAATATAGAAATTAGACTTGACAAACATTTAGACTGTGAACTGTGAAAAGAAATAGAGATTAGAGAATGCTTTGTAAGTTAAATTGGAATTTTCCTGCGTACTGTTGCGAGGGGAAGTGGAAGAGGAGAACAAACAGTTCATTTCTAAATTGCTGTAGCAATGCTGTTTGGAAGCCTGATTAAATAGTGCCTTCCCCTGTTCATTTAAATCCCTGCTGTATGGACACAGGCATTTGTGTGACTGCATGACATACCACGTGGGGAAACTGCTCTGGTTGATAAATAACCCATTCCTTGGGCTATTTTTCATTTGGATCAATTTCTCTATCGGTGGCTGGAGCTGTGAGGCTGGCTGTGACTTGAGTCGGGTCACAGCAGCAGAAGTGTCAGCTAAAGCAGGGACTGTTGTGGAAGGGTTTAGTCAACTGTAACCTGTCTGGAAGTATGTGTTGTAGGTGAGAGAGACTAAATTTTGTTTTTCTTAGTCAAAATCGAACCTGTGGGAGTGGGATGCAATTTGGATGTTCTTGGGTAATGATAGTTTAGTATGTACTTATTTATAAAGGTGTGAAAATGAGAAATAAATTGCAGAAGAATGTCTGCAGTCTTAATCTAGCTCTAAATATGTGATCTGAGTACAAAGTTGTATGCTGGCAATAAATAAAAATGCTGAGTACTCTTGAAGAGATATGTAGGTGGACTGCAGTTCTCCTGTTGAACATTTTAAGGAAGCATGATCTTTATGGTATTTTTTTTCTAAGAGGAAAAAGCCTTGTTGATTGATGGTTGCAGTGTCTTTTAATTGTTAATTTACATGTATTAGTTCGTAAACTATCCATTTAACTGATGTTTTGATGAACAGAAATTCAGAAATTGGTTTTGGCTGGATGAATGGAGAACCCATTGAAACAACATAACAGCTGTATCCAAGTTTACTAGAAAAAAATCCTAATCTCTTATTTGTTTTTTGGTGAACAGGAATTCAGAAATTGGTTTTAGCAGGAAGAATGGGAGAAGCCATTGAAACAACACAACAGTTGTATCCAAGTTTACTAGAAAGAAATCCTAATCTCTTATTTGCATTAAAGTGAGTCTTCAAATTATACAGATGTGTGTTTATAGATGGCACAGTACCTTCTGAGACAAGACAGTTACTCATTTAAAGCTTTCACAGAAGTTTAAACAAAGTTAAGCAGCGTGGTTTTTTTTTTTTTAGAAAATGTGTATAGTTCACTTTATGCTATATGATTTGCTACATGTTTAACTAGGTTTTGTCATCAAGGTCCTGTTTTGCAGTGTAATTCACATCTCACTGTAGACTTGTTCTCTAGAACTAAGCTTTTGTAATTTTTTAAGTTAATTTTTATCAGTTTGGGTATCAAGTAAAACTTAGAATGAAAACTGATACAGTATCATATTCAAGAACAGTAAGAGTCCTGTTGGCATAAGTTGGTCTATTCCTCCAAATGGGTGACTGACTTTAAATGAGCTGTTTAACTCCTGTCACTTTACTAGAAACCTCCAGCTAATACTGTGGCAGTTCCATAAATCCCAGAGAGTTCTCTTGGCTTCCCAGGCACACAGTAGTCACCTTCATTCTGGCTTTTTACTTGCCAGCTGCGCTCATTCTCCAGAATTCGTATCACGTCGCAGTGTTTGAATGTGGAAAAAATTGGTTATCTCCTATAAGAACAAAGCAGTTTAATTTTAATGTGCAGTTAAGTACCTTGGAATGTGTTTGAAGTCTGTCACGCTCAAGTGCTGAACAGAATTCATGTGATAGTACTGCAGACTTACCACAGAATTCACACAATGCGAACATTTGATGAAAGACTTCACTCAGTGTCAACTGTGTGTTATCTTTTCCTCAGTCTGACTTTCTAAATTTTGCTGCTGTATTAAGTCTATCCAAGCCTAAAACATAAAGCTGTAGTCTGTAGTAAAACCTCCTTATCTAAAATAAAATTGACAAGAGCAATAGCCTCTAAAGGGAAGGTTTGTATATGAAATTGCTTTTCAACCTGTTTTCTAGTGCAAATGTTCTATGTTAAGAGCTACTGTTTAAGGCTTACCGTTCCAGACGGTCAAACTGTGTTCTCATTTACTTTGAGAGAAATGACAGACATGGCAACGTAAAGACATATCCTTCTCAAGAAATAACCGTGCCCCTGCCAATAAAACAAAGCAGTTAAGAAAATAAGAGTTTAGCTCTCTTAACTTTGAGGACTTACAGACAGAGTCTGTCCTCAAAGGATAGATAATATTCCTGTTCTCCTCCCTCACAAACTTCGTAATTGTGTATTTTTGGCTGAATGCTCCAAAGATTATTGGTGATCGGGTTACTGACATCCAGCATTTTGTTGAGTCAGACTTTTTGTCTATTTAACACTAAAGTCATTGCTATCACTGGTGAATTGCAGTGTGTAAATTGTTTTATTAGCTTAACTTCTTTTGCCTTTTGTTTAGGGTGCGCCAGTTTATAGAGATGGTGAATGGTACAGACAGTGAAGTGCGGTGTTTGGGAGGCCACAGTCCAAAATCTCAAGATAGTTACCCTGTTAGCCCACGATCATTCAGTAGTCCTAGTATGAGTCCCAGCCATGGAATGAATATCCACAATTTGGCAACAGGCAAAGGGAGCAGCACGCACTTTTCTGGTAAGTTGATGTGGAGGCTATATCACACCAATGGTATACTTGCTTTTCTTCCCAGTGTCAAGACTCTGCTGTCACATGCTGCGTGAGTTGGAGGTCTGTTGGTTCTTCAGTTGGGATGCATTGTGGACAGTACCTCTAACTCTCTTAAATTTTGAAAATAGAGGTACCGCTTAATAAGCAAGTTGACAAATGCATTATTAGGATTGAGGTTTGGGATTTCCTGAATGGCAGCAGCTGTTTTGTTTATAAAGTGCCCTTCCTGTGACCTCTTTCTATAATAGAAGATACTGTGGAGCTCCTGCTTTTGGGCTTGATAGAACTGGCAATTATATGTTTGCTTCCAACAGTAGTTTCTCAGTTATATTTTAGAAGGGTCAGAAGAGATTTTAGCCAGACACCATAATTTCACAGCATGGTGTAATTTTATTTAGTAAAGCACAATATCAACAATTAAAATAATTATATGGGGAAGGAGGGAGGTTGTATTTAATTGTAGCAATATGTAAAGTATTTTCAGCACTCAATTTTACTGCGTATGTATCAAGAGAATTATGTGATTAGGATGTCTGCTTCCATTCATGATGACTGCAGTGATCTAGAAAAAATTTTCAGATCTTTCAGAAACCATGGGTCACTTCTAAAACATTATTTTACCTTGATGCTGGTTTCTGTTTTACTGGTGTGTAGGTACAACTGAAAAACCTTCTTGTGTATGTACCGGTAATTGTTAAATAATGCTTAACAGCTGTGCTATAGAAACCTTAAGGGTGCCAACACCTGAAACACAGAAGCTGAGTGTTTGGGTTGTTTGGCAAATCTAGCATTTCCTGACCAGGAATAGTTAAGCTGTACTTCCTTGACTTCTATAAATCAGTGCTTACAAATGAGTTTGTAGATGACCTCAGTTTTCAAAACTTCCTTTCAGGGTTTGAAAGTAGTTGCAGTAATGGAGTAATATCAAATAAAGCGCATCAGTCTTACTGTCACAGTAAACACACGACCACCAGCTTGAATGTACCAGAGCTCAACAACATAAATGTATCAAGATCACAGCAGGTTAACAGCTATTCCAGGTGAGTAAACTTCAGCTGCTTCTAACTTGCACTGGGACTTGTGTTGTGCACATGCTTGTATTGCAGAGCAGAGTTCTCAGTGGGATTTGATGTCATTGTTTTCAAGGATACTTAAAACATGTTGGGGTCAACGGCTTGTGATCACTCTATCGTGTGCTTTGGTTTTCAGTTAGCTTCTCAAGCTCAAAAGATGGTTTTCTCCTGTTTGGTTAAAGAAACATCATGGACAAAAATAAATTGTCTCGCTTACTGCTATTCATGGTCAGTTTTGAATTTGCATAGGGAAGGTTAACTAGCTCTCTGGCACTTGGGCTTTTAATTTGGGTTGCTGACACAGGCTGAAGCATGTTGCATGTAGGTAACAAAGTTTTCCAGATGCTCTGTGGCAGTAGCCACAATGTAAACACAATTGAGGTGCCTCTGAAACGTGGCCTGCCTTCCTTGCACACACAAGAATTGTTTGCCTGCTCTAGTCACCCTCACTTGGGCAGACATGTTTGAGGCAGAAAATGAAAGCAGATTAATTAACCTGGTTATTCATAACCAGTAAATATTAAGCTCTGGGCTGCACAGAGCCATCAGAACCTAACTTGATGTGACATATAACCGTACTCAACTGTGTTGTCAAAGATGGATTCCCAAAACCACCAACTAGGGTGTGATGATGTGGTGATAACAGAAAGTATTTCAGTTGGATAGTGATGATTGGGGGGTGTGGGCGTGGAGCAGGAGTAAGAGTAACAATTTGCATTTTTAACTTCATGATCTGCATGTGTGTCATCAGTTGCCTCTGCCAAAGAAGCCTGGCAGTGTCCAGGCAACTTTAATATTTCTCACAGAAGGAAGACAGTTTTTGGCTGCAGTGTTGCCCAGTCAGAGGGGCCTTTTGCTTTTCTTCCTTAAAGAAAGGTTGGCTGCTCAGAAGCCAGATACCAAGCTTCTAAATTAAATCTCTTTGATCTTGAGAGAGGTTTTAGGTTTTCATTCTCCATGATGAAATAGAATAGGCTGGGATGTAACTGTCAGCAAAGCTCAGTCCCTGAAGCCATGCTGGCATTTTCTAGAAGTGCTTCTGTGACTTCCTGCGAACGAAGTGTGGGGAGGAGTTATGTGGTCTGCATTTGCCTCTGAGTATCTCTTCAGCATCTTGGTTTACTCAGTATTTGCTTTGGGTTTTTCTTCTTTTCACTTGGCTTTCCGTGGAGTGTAAATGAGAGGTCACAGCTTTTTGGAAAGAATTATTAGCCTAAATATGACATTCCTGAACTAGGCTGTATATTGATGTAATTGTGTTAAAAAAAAAGTGGGAATGGTATGTTTTGTTAATGCATCTTCTCCAGCTCTATACACATTTGGGTAGACAAACAAGGTAAGAACTTTTTTGGTGTGCATGTAGGAGGTGTTAGACTACTTAGTCCTGAGTGATGGACATCTTTAATTTTTCAGCATCTGAAAATGTTATTTTGTTGAATGCTAATGTTAGTTGGGAGCCTTAAAATTTCCCTGGTGCTCTGGTATCACCAGATTCTATGGAAAAAACAGTGGTAGGAAGCACTGTATGGAAGTTATGAAGAAAGTAACCCCTATGTGCTTGAGTAAACCTCTTATTTATTGCTCTCTTCCAGCAATGATGTAGACATGGAAACAGATCACTACTCCAATGGGGTTGCTGAGACTTCATCCAATGGCTTCCTAAATGGTAGTTCTAAACATGATCACGAAATGGAAGAATGTGACACAGAAATGGGTCTGCAGTGATATTTCTTACATTTTTATTAAGTGATGGCAACAAGGTTATGTTTTTACTTGCAATGCTTCCCAACTTGAAAATTAGGGATATTAGCTCAAATCTTACCTTTGTTTGTTTGTTTGATTTGCTGTTATTAGGTGTAAATCTTACAGCCACTGATTGAGGTGGTCTGATGCCAGTGTGAGAACAGGGGAAATTGGTAAACTCTGGATATTTGACACCAGCAGCAATTTCTAAGGAGGCACTTTGGAGAAGAAACAGACAGTTGTGCTGCACGCCTGGGTTAGGGCTGGCAGGCTGCTTCTCCCTCTTCCCTGAAGTCCTCTTCCCATTCATGGTTCTCATGGCATCTTTGCCCTGACTGTAAGAGCAGGAATTCCAAATCGCTTCTGTTGATGAGTGCAAAGTGCTAATATGAATTGGGAACTGAGGTGTAAAAGAACAACAACAAAAGGTTTCCACTAAAAACTACCTGGTTTTACGTAGTTGTGGTCTCAAAAAACAGCTTTGCTTTATTTAACCTGCATTATACTCAGTCATACCTGTTGGTGATAGTGACAAATGAATATTAAAATACCCTCTGATGGCTCCCACAACACAAAAAAGATGCTGCTGACCCTGTCAGTCACGGTGCTAACCACCCCTGCCCAATAAAGGCAGCAAGGTCCCTAAGGTGCCTGCAGGCTGGAGCTTAGGCAGCGGATGCTCTTGCTGGCCTGTCGGAAGTGGCAGAGCAGCCCAGCCCAGCCTTTTCTTCAGTGGCAGCACCATCTTCATCCATCCATCCATCCATCCATGCATTTAACCAGACCACAGTTAATAGGTGGTTTGAATGAAACGCGAAACTCGGGACGTGGAGGGCGAACTTCCACAGCTCGGCGGTCCTTAAGGGTTTCACAGTTCTGAGGGTGCCTGCTGCTGCCACTGAGGCAGCCCTGCTGGTAAATAGTAGGTGACTGTTGACAAGCAAAAAAGAGTCTGCTGCAGCCCTGAAGAAGGGGGGAGACCGAAATCACCGGACTCGTTTCCCTGCCTTGTGCTCTGAAATGGGTAACAACAAAGCTGGCAGTTATTCTCTGGGACAGAAAAACCAAAGTGCTCCGTGACTCTCTCACAGCCTTTCCCACAGAGGCGTGCTGTGACAGACACAACACCGCTGCACAGGGCGCAGAGTTGTGTGGGGGATTTTTTCATGTAGCTGCTTTCTGCCTCTGGAAAGTGATGCCCTGAATTGGGCTGCAGCTAGCAACAAGCACCACTGTTTGAAGACTTGTGGGTGCTTCACCTTTGTTAAAAAGAAATGTGCCTTCTTGACCTACATTGTTGATTCCCCGCAGTTTGAATCAAAATACATCACTACATAGCAATGTTAAAATCAGAAGAATGGCTTTATGGTTAATTACACCAAAACTCTGATTCAAAACTTGATTTCAGTGATGAAAAGAAGCGAGGACTGGGTGGTGTGTGGGGGGGTTCGGTTGTTTGTTTTGTTTTTTTTAACAGGTTGCTTTAGCTGTAAATTTCAGAGGCAGAACTTCCAGGGAAGCTGAGGGTTGGTTTACTAATAATACACTGCCTTGCTATTTTTTACATTACTTGTACTGGGGAATATTGTAGCAAAGAGTCAAGAAATCAAATTGTTGTGTTCTGCATGATTACAGAACCCTGAAACATTCAAATTATTAAGCTAATACATTCTGCAAGGAATATGAACAGACTAAATTATTGTCTTGTGCCAATGTCTGTTTGGGCTGTTTAAAGGCTGGGGTTTTTTTTTTACCCTCTGTTAGCAGCTCTGCATTTAGTGTGTCTTTAGAACTGTAGTGGCAAAGAACTGAAAAGGCAGCACTGCCTGGACTTTTATTGCTGTCAATAATTTTAAACTCTCAGAAAGTTTTAGGGCAAAATTTGCTTTATAGTTAGTTTTAAATTGCCCATTTCAAAATTAACAGCACTTGCAGCCAGCCTTTGCTGGTTGTTAGTTAACTACATCTCCTAGTGTTTATGAAAGCACAGTTTAACAGTGCTCAGTGTAGGGGGACCCTGTGCCAGGGTCTCTGGCCCCACGTGCTGTCTCTGGGAGAAGGCGGGTGTCTTCCGAGTGAAATGGGTGCAGAACCTCTAGCCCTGTAGGTTGCCACTGCCTGCTCCGTTAGAGGTGGTGATGACGATATCCTTCTTGCAGAAGTAGATTCCAGCCAGTTAAGACGTCAGCTCTGTGGTGGCAGCCAAGCAGCTATTGAAAGAATGATCCATTTTGGAAGAGAGTTGCAAGCGATGAGTGAGCAGCTAAGAAGAGAATGTGGCAAAAACACGGCGAACAAGAAGATGCTGAAGGTACGGGTAACCTCGAGGTAGTGGCGTGAGTCTCTGCGGTGCTGCCCAGCAGAAACTGGCCACAGCGTGTGTGGCGTTGCAGTACTGTTCTGCTCTGCCTTCTGTGATTCATTGGCGTGTCTGTCTGTCTGCGAGCAGTATTCTAGTCAGCTGTGGTGCAGTGCTGTCTCCTGTCGTGTCTGTGTAGCACGTTCACGGGGAGGACGACAGCTTCATGCTGTAATACAGCTACAGCCAGAGATGAATTCAGCGCTTCCCTTGTCTCCTTCCTGACTGCGTATCCAAGAGCCTGGGCTCTTGGATCCAAGTGCTGTTTTCAGCTCTAATGATAAATGAACTGCAAGAAAGGGGATTAATGCAGATGCCTGAGTTGTGCTCTGTCCCGTACTCTGTGTGTTACTTTACATTGATTTGAGGCTGCTCTGGAAAAGAGCTCCCCTGCCAGGGACTGACTGCGTGCAATGCTCAGTCTGGTTTTCCCTCTCCCCATCACACACTGCTAACATCTGTCTTTTGGGAAAACTACTGCTTGCCCAAAACACAGCAAGTCCCGTTCCACTGCCTGTTGTGTCAGTGAAGGACACTGATGATCACCTTTGTGACTCCCAGTCAAAATGGGTGAAGAAAATGGTCCTTGTTCTCACTAGTAGGATACAGCTGTGAGATGTAGTAAGAGAACCCAAACATCTTTCCACAGGACGCGTTCAGTTTACTTGCATATTCCGATCCCTGGAGCAGCCCTGTTGGGAACCAGCTCGACCCGATACAAAGAGAACCCGTGTGCTCTGTACTGAACAGTGCAATACTAGGTAAGGAGGGGGCTGCTGGCTTTCGGGCATGGCATGGGTGCCTTGCCTTCCAGCTGCTTGCTGTGCATCGGTTGCTGGGCTGGCTGAGCAGCAAATGAAGTGTAGCAGTGTTGCAGTATGCTCTATTTGGGAGAGAGGGGTAGTTCTAGGGGGCATATTAACAGATGTCATCATCTGTTGTTCAAAGCAAAACTAGGCTTGTTCAGTAATGGCGCTAAGCGGGGAATTTGAAAAGGCCACATTGTTGCTCCTGCTCAGTCTCCACTGTAAGCGCAAACTTTGCAAGTAAACAGGAATTTTTAAGTGAATGTTTTAAGCTCCCCTGAAGCTTTTCAGTGTGTTGCTGTAAAATCTGGTGTTTTAACTGCAACTGTTGATCCTCTTCCAGAGACTCACAACCTGCCAAAGCAACCACCACTTGCCCTAGCAATGGGACAGGCGTCACAGTGTCTGGGATTGATGGCTCGATCGGGGATTGGATCCTGCGCGTTCGCCACGGTGGAGGACTACCTACACTAGCTATGCATTTGAAGATCTGAAAGGTGTTGTGGCATATTCAACGAGGAAAGTAGACCAGCTCTGCCGACTGGAATTTGGAATTTTAATTATGTACTAAGGACAAGTCTGTTGCTTTATGTTGCTTCCTAGTTTACAGCATGATGCAAATGATTTCTAACTTAGTGTTAGGAGAAAATTTCCATCTTTAAACCTCTCGGACAACTAAGAGTTGAAAGTATCACTGATCATGACAGACATCCAAATTGACGAGTACCAATCCTTCAAACGATTGTCCAAAGCAAACCAAAAATCCTGCTACTTGTGGTGGGACGGACTAGCAGACATGGATGTATTAGCATGTGGGTGATGTAAACGTCGAGCAGGATGACTTGCCAACCTCCACCCCCATTGTTGTTACATAGTTCAATCAGTGTAATTTGCAAAATGCATAAACACCTGATGGTTTGGATATATAGTGTTGATGGGAAGAAATGATATTTTTTAATGTGTACTGTAAAACTTGAATTACTCAGGAGCTGAGTGAATATGTTTGTTGCTACTTACAATCCCAACCTGTTGATCTTAGTAGTTTTTTTTGTTTTAACATGGTCTTTCCAACTTTGTTTCCTTGTTTAACTACAGACAGCTTCTGTTGTGTAGACTCACCAGTTTAACTGTTGTATTATAACAGTATTACATGTCAACACAGTGTGGTTATGACCTATTTATATAAAAACCAAATATTTAGTCAATTTACAGTCTTAATTTAATCTTTGTACACCTTGCATTTTTAAAAGTGCTTAAATAGTACTATATTGCAATAAAATGTAGTGATATCATAATTAACCAGCCATTAAAAACTTACTTCTACATACACGGTAGTGTGGCCTCGTATGCTGCATTCTCTGGGCTCTGGAGGTCTGTCCTAGGACAGGGCTTCTCGGGCAGGCCCGTGAACGCAGCAGCAGCGCCGCAGTGACTTGCTGAGGTCCCTTCCCTGTGCCAGGGCACTGCAGCGCCTGCGCTGTCAGAAGCTGAAGGGTTACTGTAGTGTTGCCAAGTCAGCTGGCAGGGCAGTGGTGGACACTTACTTCTACTCCCAGAAAAGGGGGGGATGAAAGCCTGGATAAGAAGCACCCTGCTACTCTCTGGGAGCCCTTGAGGATTCTGATGTTAGGGGACAGCCTTCCTCCAGTGATTTAAATAACTGGAAGATCAGGAATAACGGATAGCTCTAAGAAATGCAGCATCCAGAACAGTAAGTACAACATCGTTTGTCTTTATTCTCTGCAGAGACACTGCCTCATGGAGGCAGCTGTACAAGCCCAGGGTTAAAACCATCTGTTGTGTATCAGGGCAGGGCCCCAGCTGCCTTTCTGAGCCTCTCTGGCTGCTTGCGAAGGCAGGAAGAGAACAGGGAGGTCAGCTGGGGAACAGCTTTCTGAAGGTTACTGCTTCCCAGGGCTAGAGCTGAGAGGTGTGGTGCAATTGTCCTCAGGTTGAGACTAACTTCAGTAATAGTCCTTAATTGTGTCTTCTGAAACAGCTGGCTTCTGCTCAGTTCTTAATCTGTGTTGCAAGCCAACGCTGCTTAAACCTTGCTGCTTTTTGCTTTTTTTCTTGACCTTAAACAAAAAAAGTACACCAAAAAAAGCTGTTTGTTACCATTTTGTTATTAAGCATTTCAGAAGAGGAACCAACTGGAAAGCTGACAAAGTCCCTCTTGTGTTTCACATACAACAGGTGCTGTGCCCCAGCCAGGGGTACCAACTGCCTCCAGGAGCAGTGCTGGGGGTGCAGCAGTGCCTGAAAAGCAGGCTCTGTCTCCTGGGCATCAGCCTCTAGTGTTGGTGGTGAGGGGCAGTGTGTGGCTGCAGCTGGAGCATGTGTGATGTAAGGTCACTCTTAATACGGAAAAGCAGGCCCTAGAAGCTCTGGGATCTTGTAATTTTACATGTATATGGCATGACAGTGCTGAGTAAGATTTACTCCCAATACACACACACACACACACACACGCCGCACAGCCCTACTGCCCTCCCCATACTTGGGTTCTCCCCAGTTAGGAGGTCACAGCCCTCTGGCACCAGAAAGCTTTATTTGAAAGACATGTCCTTAAACCCCACTTTGCCTTTTTATACTCACCCCAAGATTTGTCCACAAACTGAACTGCAGCTTTTTTAACAGGGTTTTTCTTATTTTCAAGGGAGAAAAATTCATTTGCTGAAAGGGAGACACATTAATTACTAAGCTTGGCAGAGAGAGACCAGGCTGCAGCCCCACCGAAGGAAAGCTGCTTACCCTGCACCCGGTTGGTGCCTGGTCCATAGAGCTGAGTGTTTAAAAAGTCCTTGGCGAGCTGCAGGTGGAGGTCTGTTATACTCTGATCTTTCAAGCGCACGGCCGTATAGTTCCCTTTTGACCTAGGGAAACGAAAAGATTTATGTCCCTGTAGCTGCACCACCCAGAACAACAGACACACTACAGTCAGTGCGTTGCTGCTTGGGCACAACAGGGGCCCATGCTTGTTGCCGATGCTCAGCCAAGTTCTGTTAACAGTATGTAAAAAGACCACCCAAGCCAAGACTCCCAGCCTGTCAGCATGGGCCTTCACATGCCTGGAGTGGTTCCCTGGTGTCAAAACTAGTCCCACCACCAACTAGTGTGACTTTCCTGTCACAGCAGTGACAAAAGCTTCTCCCAGTGTACCTGGCACTCTTTCGTGGCTGGCTTTTCTTCACCTGCCTCTGGACTTGGCCTTGCCTCTGCCGTGCAGTGCTGCCTCCTTGGCGTTTACCTGTAGTAATTTAACAGAGCAGAAAAAAAAATTCCCACACCTTATGAAGCAAGAGTGGAGGGAAACAGGAGCAAAACGAGAATTAGCTGGGAAAAAACCATCATGTTTTGGCCAGTTGGAGGTGTTATTCCTCAGAAGCCCTGATGCAGAAAGGATTGCTCTGGCAGGAGAGGGGAGAACCGCCCCTCAGGAGCCTCAGGCAGGGCCACCTCCCTACCTTGCTGTTGGCAACACAAAAGGGGATTCAGCACAGCACGAGGTCTCCAAGCAGCAACAGGAGCTGCAAAGAGGAGTCCAGCCTCCACTTCCTTCTCACTACTAAGCACCATGGAGACTGCGTACTGACTGCATCCCTCTGAGCACACCTCCTGCATGTGGCAACACAGGTTTTTAAAATGAGAGACAGAAAGCAGCCATGACACCGGCTGGCTCCACAGTGACAGCAGGTGCGGGTGAGAGAGTTGTTTAAACACAGCCAGCACCTAACCCCACTTGCACTCATCTTCCTTTGGCAACCCCCACCCGCTGCTCCCTTAAGCACCCCAGGCTCTTCTAACCAAAATCACCGTACAGCAAAGGACTTCTGCGAAGGCCCAGGGACTGGATAAAACACAGTCACCGCCAGCTCTGCATCTGCCCTCAGACAGACACTGTCCCCGGGAAACAGGCGCTGTCTGGCCGGTTGTGCGACAGAGTTGGGAGCTCTGTGCCAGAGCACTGCCCCGGTGCAGCTCCAGCAGAGCCGGGAAATCCCGGTCTCACCGGTCTGAGCCCCCGTTACATACCTCGGTCAGCTGCCGCAGCCTCCCCGGCGGGTCTGTGGAGCACGGAAACGGCACCAGGTTACTCTCCCAAGTCACACTCCTCTCGTTCGCCCCAAGCCACCCCCCTCCCCTT